>CP053150.1:13863086-14125923 GCA_014607495.2 Carposina sasakii | reverse complement strand
GGCACGGAAGGATATACAGTAATTTATTCTGGTGAGGCCCTGCATCAGCGCAGGACATAGTACTCTGCATAATGTAAAATACTTATATCAAAATCCTTGCAAACAATAATCCATTGATTATTCCATTTGTTAATATGTCCATTCGAGTCGGCGGGGCTGTATCAGGCACGGTAGCCGGCGCGCCCTAGCGTCTTGTTTTTGTGGTCGCGTCTGCTGCCCGCTTTCTTCCCCCGCCCCCGCAGATGACAAATGGTCCCTCCACCCGCCCCTCGACCCTCTAATGCCCAGATAATTTTATGCCGCTCCCGATGCACACAAAGCGGGATGACCGCAAGATTACCCCATCGAACGACGCGCGTCAATGAGCGACGGCTCTCCACGATCAGCTTCATGGATCAATGGTTCGGGTTATCGTACCAGTAGATAACACCTCAATGACCAGCAGACTGTGGTTTAGCACCTGTAATAGGTTGTGTAATTATTTCAATTATAAGCTAAAGGTAAATGGATTTCCTAATATTGGATGGAATTTTAGTTTCGGCTGTCACAATAAAAGAAAATTATATTGTAACTTACCTACATCACGCGTTGATATATTAATGTCTGAAAGCGGGTAGAGTTATGGGGAAATAACGCGATCGAAAACTACCACATAACTTTGCTGATGTATCAGCAGAATCTGTTATTATTCTTAAACCATCTTACAAACTTTTTCCTATTGTATAAATATAACGTTTTCTGTGTTTTACATCTTTTCGTTTAAGTAAGTACTAATATACTTCTTTCGATATAAACATAATGTGTAGGTAAATGATTTAACAATTGTTCTGTTTCTCTACTCAATAAATCTCTATCAATACACCTCACGGAACTCTCAGAAGCTGCAGCCTCTTAAACGGTGTTACATTTAAAAAGAAAAGACGTGGGTCAGAGCACAAGGAGAATAGTAGAACGTCTTCCTATAGACGGCATAATTAACTAACAAACAAACCTGTCATGGGGCGCACGAAAGCTTTTCTTATTCACCTAACTAGTGGACGTCCGCGTGAACCACAGAAAAACAAAATGTCTAAATAATCCGGCATAAAAAGTAGCCTATAAGGTAATCTAGAGTGTCAGCTAAGTCCATACCAAATTTTGTTAAAATCGCTCCAGCCGTTTTTACGTGAAAGAGTAACAAACATCCATCCATCCCTTTATCCATCCATTCATCTATCCATTCATCCATATTAGTAGGATACTTCACTACATAATATTATAATATAAAACAAAGTCGCTTGGCGCTGTCTGTCCGTCCCTATGTATGCTTAGATCTTTCAATCTAGGGAACGGATTTTGATGCGGTTTTTTTTAATAGATAGAGTGATCACGAGGAAGGTTTATATGTATCAGCACTGCACCCGTGCGAAGCCGGGGCGTGTCGCTAGTTTCTTATAAACTAGGTACGGATTTAAAAAAAATTATTACACAGGGGATGTCTTCCTGAACGTTAAATTATAATTATTTATTCATCTGAGAGATTCGCGGGATACTTTTTTGTGCTTGCAAGTTAATTTATGGTAAAGGTAGATCTATGGTGGTATTACTACTTTGATGGTATAAAGGCCTGTGTACTCGTATATTAGGTATGTTACCCTTAACTTCACGAAATTAAACAATCTAACGGCGGTCCTCCTGATCCTTCCCTTACACGTATGTTGCAGTCGTAATGCACCGTATATGTCAACGGACTTAGTTTCTTCATTATAGCGCTTGACAACGCACATAATCACTGCCTAGTCGTAAGGTGTTCTATATTTCCTTTACGGTGAAATAAAGAATGTCAGCGTAAGTAGCGACCTCCCGACCGTCACACACCACTGCCTCTGAATGGGCAGACATGTTCGGCGCAAGCTGGGGTGCTGGACCTTGGGTTAATTAGACCCTGTCTCACCGCTTCCTGATCTCCATTGTGATAGATATCGATCTCTGCATTGTTTGCTGTATCTTTATCGATAGTCAATGCTGCTTTAGATTTGATTGGCTTTCTTTTCGGTCTGGTTGTAATAAAATTACTGGTAAATGTTATAAGCTACTAGTTTCGGTTTTCTGAAGTTTATGAAATGTTGTTGCATTGTCTAACTACAGTTTTTATATTAATTTACTCATACTTATGGAAGATTAAAGATAGTTTCACCCTATATACGTCTATTCAACAAGCACGAGCGATAACCAGTAAGTCTGCCGCACGTGCTGTGCTGAGGTCGCAACAACGTTACATGTGTTGCTTTTTTGCCACACATGAGTCGGTGACGATCATGACGCAGCGGTGACGATCGTGACAGATTCGTTTTTTTTCGCAGGTTTTTGTATTTATCTGGACCATTTATACTTATCAGGGGCATTAATGGACCTTTACTGCTTCAGCTTGATTTTTCCGTAAAGAAAAGTCGAATTTTCCGTTTCAATTTTGCTGTCATGAATAAGCGAAAATAATACGTAACTGGTTGAAGATACAAGTTAACTCTACTAATACTGAAGTGTAGAACTTGATTAGGTATAGGAGTGTGAGAATGTATTAAATCCCTTTAAATTTACTGATAAAATCCATTGTCGATTTGACTGGGTGTATTGTTGTCTTTGCCGCTAGTTGTTATTAACATTAACGAATAATTGTAGGAATCTCTAAAGTTTCTGATAATTGCAACTTAAAACTCCTTCCTTATACAACTGCAATAATTTCCAGATTAACAAGTTTAGTAAAGCAATTTGTTATTTAGTAATCAAAGCACACCCACTCGTGATGTCGACTGCACTGGTGATTTAGTGAACGTAGGCCTATAAGAACCAACCTATGACGTTCAGAAAGTCTATTAACTAAATTAAATTTTCTCTATATCATCGTTTTATAAATTTTCTCTATATCATCGTTTTAAAAGAGGCACTCTACATTTGCGCATCGGATCACCGCGGACACACGTGTGCCCTTCAAAAGAAAAAAAATCCTCTGCAAAATATCTTTTGGCGTGGTAACCACTTCGCTAGCATGACCGTGATACGACTGCGGCCACGGATGTAATTATCGCTGGCTAAGATGATTTATCACAATTAAGTCATCTTTACAATTTTCGACGTGTATTATAATACCTAACATGAGCAAACTCGACCTCTAACCTTACGGTGAACGTTGTGTAATGATATAAACTGTATAATTGAAATTATAATAAAATATACCTTACTTTAGGTTAGGTTGTAAAATAGTTATTGATTTTGGACAATATTATACACTTACCAATTTATTTCAATCATACAATTGCCCGTTTTAAAGGAGAGTTCATTTATTGCCCTACCTATTTGATCTTAGTTATGCAGAACATTAAAACGTTTTTATTTTTGTAGGGCAACATTCTTTTTTATAAAACTATCTATACATATAATAAAAATGTAACGGATCGCTGTCTGTACATGGAAGATATATGAGAACAAATATTATAGGAGAACTTTATGTTTTGGGTCCTATTGCGTTGGCAATAGGACCCAAAACGATGATTTTTGGAATTTTTGTCTGTTTGTCGGTTTTTCTGTTTGTCTGTGCGTTTGTGCACGCTAATCTCAGAAACGGCAGGACGTTTTCAGGGACATATTGTGACAGGTCCCACTTAACATATAGGCTACTATTTATCCCGGGAAAATGTTTTTATCCCGGGAAAATGTTTTTATTCCGGGAAAATGTTTTTATCCCGGATAATTTCGACATTTTATTTTTTCTGTAGTCCACGCGGACGGAGTCGCGGGCGTCCACTAATCCGACATAAACTTCCTAACGTCTTTTAGCTATCTGAGAACAATAATAGGGTATATGCATGATTTTTTTTATTTCATTTTTATATTCTACGTAAAAAATTAACAAAGTTTGCCTTTGGAATGGCATATTTAGCTTTAACCGTTTTGGATTGTAAATCAAATTGCAATCCAAAAATACGAGCCGGCAAAATGTTTTTGAAACGCTCCGTTTGCTCCATACTAAAATGGCAAAGACTTTGACCTCATAATAGACAACCGTCTCAAATTAGTATGGGGAAAAATGCAATCTTATACGTAATATTTTATATTTTGTGTATTGTTGTCAATAAAAGTTGTTTATTAATAGGTGCAGATATTAATAGAGTATTTATTAAATCAATGTGATAATTCAAAATATGGGTAAAATTGTATGTTTTGACTCCTTTTATGTTGTAAATTTTTTTTGTTAAATTTTTCAAACTTTTAAACTCCTGTAACTTTGGTATTTACTAACCGATTGATGTTATTTTTGCACTATTCGATTTGTATTTGTAATATCTTTCGAAAAAAATATAAAAAAATCTGTTTTCGTGTCAGACGCATATTCCCTTACTTAGGTATTTAATGACGGCGAAAAAAAGCCGGCTATACATTTTAAACTTAGATACAGACTGCACCTACTTGATGGATAGATTAAGAGAGACTTAAATTGAAAGGAAGCATTGAAGTCTTTCTCAGTGCGTTTTATTCATTTCCCTGTTGCGTATTACCTACCTAGTCTTGTCAAGTTTGTATCCAAACCTATCAAATCAGATCCAATCGCGATTTATTACAACTGTGCATTACTTAAATTATTATCTACCTACGCGTACATTGCGTCATTACGATTTTCGTCAGTTCTCGATACTTGGTTCCTTTTGTCTACCGTAATTATGGTGTCGGTTTCACATGCAGGCTATTTGAGTACTTTTCTAGAATATTTTAGGACTGAAATGCTTTGGCCGTTTTAAGAGATGTTATTTAGTTACTGTGTTAATGTGTATTCGCCGTCATTGGTGTTAGATACAGTATTTTTGAGCAATTACAAAGACTGCAATGTTGATGAAATTTCGACTTTGTCCTCGTCCTAATGTTTATCTCCATATTTGTATTTCGAAAAATCCTTTGTCTCAAAATTATTGCACGTTTGTAGGTTCCCTAGTTTTGTTTCTAGGTCTAAGTAGAGTTCTTTCACTTCATAGTTATAGGTATGGCAATTGATTAATCAATCTTTCATTTGATAACAATTTGTCATTGTTTATTGTATGTAAGTATTTCATTAATTTATTAGTAACATCTATGTAGTCATATGACCTATGCTCTCCACCCTTCTATTACAAAGAAGAAACAGTTATATGTAATTAACTGCTTACTATTTTAAACTAAAGCCTCAAAAAAAAATTCTTGAAGATTTTACGCTCGTTGTATTTGTTTGTGTGTGTATTTCTGTCAACATTAAACCCTGTTTGAGGATATTATCTTACCTTACCCTTATGTATAATGAAATGACATTGTTAAGAAAAATGATCGACAACATTACCAGTACTTCCACAATAGGCGCCCTTGACTGATTAGCCCACAAGAGCTATGACATCAGACGGCTCCTACCATACTTGGTCGGTGGTCGCGTATGATCTATCGACAGCGAGTGTCGAGAGGAGCGGGATCTCGCCTAATACAGGCATCAGCATTACTTATGGTATTGCAACATGTTTCCGCATATTTATAAAAGAGATTATTTTGGATGTCTGATATTCGGTAGATTGCGGTTCAGGGTTCCGTAGGTACTTTCCAAATACTGTTCAATTATAAGCAGCTTTTTGGGATATAAACACCTATAGTCGTAGAGTCGTATAGTAAACTGAAAATATTGCGCAATTCGTTTATTGCATAAAATGTGTCTAAAGGGATAAAGCTTTAGATTTTACTGTCCTTATCTATATAAATGTATTATCGAATCGATCAATTTTAATGCTGTTTCTTAGGTATTTACTTTCACATTACAGTTTTATATAACTTTATTAAAACATCTTAAAC
Organism: Carposina sasakii; assembly: GCA_014607495.2. NCBI lineage: Eukaryota > Metazoa > Arthropoda > Insecta > Lepidoptera > Carposinidae > Carposina > Carposina sasakii. Next base: position 14,120,085 of record CP053150.1, on the reverse strand, counting down.
TTCTTAAGTACTCTAGCCAGACAACTTATGAATGGGGTTATAACTTATAAGGCACGTGTAGTCCTGTCTCGTGGTGATTTTGGTGTAATCAGCTTAGCTGCAGCGGGTAGTGTTAAATGACTAGAAGGGTGGCTTGCGGAGGCAGGAGGTGGATCGCAACTGGCAATAACACAATTATCGATTCGTACATGAGAAACTGTCTTTAAAATAGTTTTGTACTCAAGTAGGTAAAGGAGTTATTATCCTGGATTACTACTTTTAATACTACTAGAATTGATTTTCGCAGACCATGCAAAAAATAGCTAACTACAACATTGCGTATAATGTTTGTCTCTACATTAGTTTTGGTTAGGAAAATGAATTCGAAGACGATAAAGACAAAGCCAAAGCAAATCTTTAGTCTTTTAACACTGATAAATTTGTTCCTATAGTGATCGTTCTTTGTTAATGCGGCATAGCAGCCCTTACTGGGCGGAGTAGTCCTGACTCCTTATTAATCTGGCTGTCGAGCCCATCTGCTGACCGCCGCAGGGGTGTGCGAATTCACATGCACTTGCGACGTCTCTATCTCCTCGTGTTTTGTATTCACAATGAATGGTTGCTATTATTTTACGTGCCGTTGTTTTTTTGACTCTTGTTTTGGTGTGTGATCTTCATGTTTAAGGCTAAGTTTGTTATGTTAGCTTTGTGAGCTTAAGCAATCTTGTCAGGTTATTGGCTCAATTAGTACTTTGTTGTCTGTACCTTATTTGGTTACATATATATATTATTTATAAAACATAAACGTAGGTACTTCAAAATTAACCTCATGTTTTCTAATTTTTAAATGAATTTCCTAATTACAACATGGTTAAATAAAAAGTTACCAAGAACGAATTGCCGTGCCAGTCATTCTATTAGTCTTGGAAAATCTGTAAAATGGAAATAGATTTAAATTTCCTTAGAACCACACATATGGCTATTTTAAAAAATTACGCTGTTTTAAAATATAGAGTTGAGCGTAGCAAAACCATATCAGGGTTGGATTGAGCTTCGATGTAAATAAATACATCAGACACTTCAGTTGACATTAAGCATTTAAATATGTAAGTAATTTATTCCAAAACTGTCGATACCTACTGGCTAGGAGATGCCTGAAAAGGGTCATGTGCATGTCACGTGCCACAGCCAGGGAGTGTGAAGCACATTAAATAAAACGCTCATGCCCGTCTCCAGTTGCAATTAATGATAACTGAAAAGGAAATGTCACCGGGCGGGTATAATTCTATTAGTCTGTCTGTATCGACAAACAAGTTATCAGTCGATTATATCGAATGGTTAAAGTTTATCGACGACAGAACGGAAACAAATTACAGAGGCGAGAGAGAATGCATTGTAAGTAATGTAAACTTAAAAGCGAATTGTTTGCGAATTAGTTGAAATAAATTGTGCCGAGTCTGACAAATATTAAAGAGTGACAAGCAAGACACGCGTTTTGTGGTGTGATGGTTTTTGATCTTGATATATGTAATTGTATGTATTTCATGTTCTTAAACAAAATTATAGGGCGTAGGCACAATTTGATTTTGTAAGGAGGCCGTAGTTATCGATCTCGAAAAATCTATTAATATTACCTGTCTATAAATGTAGCTTGGTGTCGATACAACTATAAAAAGCTCCGCAAAAAGCGGAGGCAAGTGAATCATACAATCCTTGGTAGAGTTACTATCTATTCATGTCTGTCTGTCCATATACAGCAGAGAACTCAAATATCTGCCCAGTTGTAGACAATGGGCTGTTTAGGAATTCAACATTTGATCAGGCAAAGGAAAGTGAACCCTTCCTTTGTCTTACATTTGATTTAACTATTAATATTTGACTCTAGTAAAGCTATCTCCAATACGCTTGTGGTTCTAATCAGTCGTACTAAATGCTTAACTGCATTTAAAACCGCTTAGAAGATCAGAAATATAGCAATATAGCAAAGAGGCAGTAACAGAGACCGATAGATAATTACTATCGCGCCAATAGAGTTTCTTTGGCATCTATTTTACAAGTAATTGATCTTCGAGGTGTGGTAAGCGCTTCAAGAAACTGGTAGGTGCCGCCTTACCAGGCCTGACTGGTCGCAAAAATAAAAAGAAGAAAATATGCTTTGGTTACCTCAATAATTCACTGTTCAATTGGTGTAAAACTCTCTACTGTAATGCAATCTCGAGACGGTAGTGATACTACAATGTTGTATCAAAATGTGCGAAGACAAATTATGGAAATGTTTATGTGTCGAACTTCACAATCATGTAAATTCACAACTTTGACCGTTCTACGCACATTGTAATTTGCAATTTCCTGTTTTAAATAGTCCTGCATAAACTAGAGAGGACTCCGGAGATGTCCATCTTTGCTTTTTATGGCAGGTAAATTAGGGCAATTAACTGGTCTGTGTAACTACTTCAGTACCTAATTTAGAAACTAAAATATATTTATAACATCTACCATGAGTATAATTAATAATTATGTGAAATATCTGATGCATGTCACAATAGTTAGATATTTGCTTTGGCTCTCCATGTATCGAAGATTCGACACAATAATGTCTGGTAGGTCATAGTCTCGTTATTGCCCATTTTGATTCAGAATGCAATTGGCCCGCTTTTATATAAATTGTACACGTCTTTTATTTTCATTTTTGATGGCTACCAACGATTGATTACATCCATTCGATATGGGAACCTCAAGTGCTGAGTAGGACTGCCCTGTCCGTGTCTAATGTTATACAGCTGCCAGGCAGGATAGGATAGAACTATAGGACGCTTTAAGTAAAATTATAATGTTTTATTTCTTGACAGTGTATGTAATATATTATGTTTACCTGTATTTTAAATTCTACCAGGCTATACAATTCATATTATTTAAATATAAATTATAAAGCTTGTCGTCTCATAGACTGGATATCTTTACTAGTTACGTCTCCCCGATTCCTAAGTCTACAAAACGGATGGACACTAGACAGGCCTCCATTATCCTGTACAAACAAATTATTGCTAATTTCTATGTAACCACGAACCTACTGGCGGATCATAAAATAGCTGGTCATTAAACAGAAGCTCGGACTACCACTTGTTAACTGATGGTCCGGCCGATATGCAGTTTTTTCGCACTTATTTTCAACACTTCGTCTTCGATAATACATCTTAAATGTGTCTATAATATTATGTATTACAAAATTATAGGCTTGTAAGCTGTACTTACAGAGAGAGCGATTAATGTGTATAAAATTATGAGGTTAAATATCTAAAACGGTAGGTATTCTTCCAGTCTTCCTGAATAACTCCTCTAGAGAATTATTTTTCTTCTGTATGTTACGGGAAAACACGTCACATTACTTTGATTTGTAGCCAATGTAGAAATGCCGGTGTCGCGTTGGGAGATTATTGATGATTTGCTAATGCCTTTCTGGGCAATACGGTTTGGTCATGTACTTTTTATATGAAACCAGTTTATACATCTTCTCTTAATATATCAATGTAAGTAACGCGCTCGAAGTCATTAACTCGGTGGTGTAGGTTCATCTATTTTTGCGACATCGACCGTGTTTTTTTATCAAGCTCACTGGTTAAAATAATTAGAGTATTCATTAACTACAAGGAAAGGGCCCACGCATAAAGTTTATTTTCCGCCATTTGCTCCTGTTGCCATCGCTTTGTATCTAATGTGTTGTCTAAATTGTAGCACTTTCAATAGAAAAAAGTTAATAGACTCTTTTTTGTCGATACTGCATTATTAAGTTAGTACACTTTAATTATACCAATTAGTTGTTCATACTTTCTGTAAGTACTTATAAGCTTTTAATAGATTATTTTGCACGTATAGGTCCCGTTTTAACGCTTCGCCCCGAGGCTTGACTACGGCATAGGCAATATTAATGAAATTCCATTAATGGGCATAACAGGTTCGCGTCTATAAAGTACTACAATGTAATTATGGACCATTTTATAGTTGAGTAGTCTTGCTAGTTGGCGCAGCGAGACCGCGAGGGGAGCGGCGCCTGCGCATCTCACGACAGCATTTCACGCGACTACAATGTTGAGAATGGGCTTCATATACGATCAATACATGAAAGTCAAGAACAATGAGAATGGGAGCCGGTCCCGAGAAACCGTCGCGGGTCACAGTGTTTTTGCACAATATTGCGGCCTGCTAAAAAGGTCGCGGGGCGCAAAAAGTTGCGCTTAACGGATTGGGCAATTAATTATGCTAAATCGTCTGTTGTTTTTGTATCTCAAATTGTCAGCCTTTGTCGCGTGTTTTAGGTTCAGAATAGGGACTCTCCTATTTCTGAGGTTATGCCATGCAATATCGCCCAACAACTTGATATATTGGTGATAATAATCGGCCGTCGCTAATCCATAACAGATCAATATTATATTATGCTTTCCTAGCGTTTTTAAATAACAGTTAATCATTCATTCATTCACCAAAAAAGACATCTAGCCTTGTCGATAGGTACATATAAAGTATCAATCTTTTAATTATTTTGCACCTGTAGACATCTTCAGTATACAGTCACATGCAAGAGTAGTATATGTGGTATGAATGAATGAATCAATGAAAGCGCTAAGAGAAATGGAAAATAGAAGCAATCCAAAAAGAAAAGATCATTGCCAATAATCTTGCAGTTAATTGCAATATAATCCCCCTAACTCCAACTAATCGTGTAGGAGACAAACACTAGGCACAGATTGAATTTGTAACGAGTAGCGAACCAAGCGCAGCTCCGCACATTACATAGTCGAATGAGCACATTCGGTGCATAATTTCCTCATCGCATTATAAAGTCAGGATTCAGGAATCGCAAGCAGGCGGGCCGTTTGACGAAAGCTTTGACCCTAGGTAAAGTTTTAATTAGCCATTCCGGGAGGAATACCGCGGAATCGGTAGCCGGGTCGATACATTCTTGCGTTGACACCGCGGGTTTTTGTCACCGCAATCGGGCCTTTGTTATTCGCCGTTTCCAAGTTGGAAGGATGAAAGTGGTTTTTGGCAAATCGAATTGACTGTTCGCTGTACAGTACTACTCGCTCTCCGAAAATCATCAAACCTAAAAGTAAAATATGCATACCACTGTTGTGACGACATGTAACCTAATAGTATATTTAATTCGAATTACATGAATTTTCAATTCATTAACTTTCTTCCTTATAATTTTCACATCATGGTTATAAAGGGCGATTTTCCTGTACTTACTTCTCCATAATTAGATATAAAAAACAAATGCCTTCGTATTAATTAAAATTGCTATTGGTTTGAGTAGTGTATGGTTTATGTGACATTCCCATGCATTGCCGCCTCTCAGCCCATCACTACCAGTTTGCCTAGAAAGGTTAATTCTATTTCCAGTACTCGTAAAAAGTGGCTAATTGACATTACTGTATTGTGGTATCGGCTATTATCCTGCCACGGTATATTATTCGCCATTTATTAAGTTGACAGTTGATAAACTTGAAATAAACCCACTATACATACTAATGCACCTTATATAAGGGTAAAATTATTTTAAATTTAAATAATGTTGAGGCACACATACAGGCAATTTTTACACTTTTTCTATGATGATAACTATAATGAGGTCCTGAAATATTATGAATACAACTGCTGTTGTTTTTTTCTTTCTACCGTAGGTACTACTCGTACCTATAGATTTCCCATAAAATGCCACATACTCCGTGAAATATGTACAAAGAACACACAAAGAATAAACAACTAGTCGAACTTTTAGTGCATACCTAGATATTGAAATAAGGCGGTTCCAACAAACTTGTCTGTACCTATATTTGTAAATACAAGGGATTCGGTTTTGGAGATCGCGTAGATGATGAGTATCTATTCATTCATATGCGCACAAGATCTGTGAAACAGAAGGCATCTTCAACGATCACGTATCGATGGTCAAAGCCAATCGAGTCGTAAACACCGAAATGCTAAAGCTGGTAGGTATAAATAATGTATAGTCGTGTTGCCGCGGTCCGTTTTTGTCGCGTCCGACCTGTCCTCTGATGCATTTATAATATAAGGGTGGTTTTTGCGGACTGCGTCGGAATGCCACCGCTAAAATTGATCTTGTTCAAACGTGAGTTGCAATGGTAATGCGGACTGGAGGAGCCATTGATCCTGGCTCCAGACACTCGTTTCTGTTGCTAGCTGTGTGAATGGAGTTTATTGTTGCTTTTTGTTTTCCAAAATAATTGAGACAACTGTACGAAGTTGTACTGTACTGTAGCTACTAGATACTGTAGCTAGCAAATAAAGGAATTTTCTCAATAAAAATCGATAAAGGTTTCTTTAGAAAACCCCCACAAAATGTTATATTTAGCCCATTATGTATTATACTCGTAGCCCCTTAGTAAATTAGTGATATTGTTATTTTCCCATTTTACCAAGAAAATTTACACACAGGTAGGTAAAAAGTCTTCAATATCAGTGATGTGCCAATTCTGAACACATCTGGGTAGTCGAAAAAGTTTATAACCTCTAAATTAGAAAAAATTCCTACTGCATTGATTGCTTGGTTCGAAACTTGGTAAACTTTTTGTTGTCCACGAGCCCCGCAAGTGGTTGTACCAAGTTAGGAATGCCTACAAAAATTCCTATTGTTAATTCAAAACTCTCTTTAATTAATTTATTTAAAAAACTCTCTGATTTGTGCCGAAACTTGGTAAAATTTTATATAATATTGCATAATATTTTTCAGCAAACAAGCAGTCTTCGATGGTAAGAGACCGATTCGGGGAGGAATTCCATTTGTGTTTCGTAAGTATCTTATACAGTGTGTAACAAAAGGGGTATGTTAAGCGAAAAGCTATGTAAATAGCTCACTAAAAGGAAACTACCCACAAAATTTGAGACTCGAAATCGCATGTTTATTTTTCCAGATAGTATGGAGAATTCATCAACAACTCAGGAATATTTATACAATCTTGAAAAATAAAAATGTCATTTCGAGTCTCAAATTTTGGAAATAGGTTCTCTATGCCCACTATAGAGAACCTATTTCCAAAATTTGATACACGAAATGACATTTTTATTTTTCAAGATTGTATGAATATTCCTGAGTTGTATTGTGTATTTACATAGCTTTTCGCTTAACATACCCTTTCTGTTACACCCTGTATACTAATCCTACAAGTTTTTTGCAGTTTTTTACAGTGTAATGATTATGTTTAACGATTGTTACAAGTAGGTACCATTTAAATTGTTGCACCCTTAGCTACTTGCCTACTAAGAGCTACCGTGACTTCTGTTAATCATCAGTGAGTGCATCTCAATTCTGCTGAGATTGCAGCTATAGATTTTCAGCAAACCGCACTTTACCTATCTGGCAACTTGCTTACTCGACACATACTAAGCAGAGATAGATTTAGAATTTTTGGGTCAATGATGTAAACATTATCAGCGAGAGGCCCTTAAAGATATGGAACCTTATAAATAAGGATAACAATTAACTGAAAACACAAGGCTCTGAATGCGCCTAGATGATCACAACATAAAATTATTAATAAAGAAATGGAAAAAATTCCTTACCCGGGTGGGAATCGAACCCACGACCTCTGCATTCCGTGCCAGCGCTCTTACCACTGAGCCACCGGGTCAATTACTCGGATGACGAATTTTACCATCTCTTTTGAAATTACATTATTGGAAACGTTATTTTTTCATCCCGATAGCTATACATAAGCCAAATCTCGGCAAACAAACCTGAATCCCTCAGCACAATGTTTTAATGATGATCACAACATAGTTGCAGATTTAAACGTATGCTCAATTTGTAGTTCAATTACAAATTAATTAGCGCCTGCAATTCTGTCGATATGATCGCATCGTGGCAGCCATTATCGCCCACCCGTTCCTCCTCCGCTTTCTCCGCAAGATCCCGTGCGAGGGAATTATTTGCAAAGGAATTTTATAAGCTACGGCCTACGTAGACATCTTGACTCAAAAATACCTTGATGAGTATGTTGGATTTACTCTATTTACAAGTACAATTCCGACGATTATTTATTTTAATGACACTCGAAAATTCTTAATTTAGTCTCAATTCTATAACTGTCGACTTCCGAAGTTATAATAATTATGTATATGTCGTGGCCATATCGTAGAATTGATCATTTCATGAAATGGTCGAGCATTTCATGAAATGGTCGCATTTCATGAAAAGTTCAACTGTCTATTGGCCACATCATGATATGGTTTGGGCAGATCGATGATAAAAATCGTTTCTCGATATGGGCAACTAAACGCCCGATCATTTCATGAAGTGGTCAAGATTATTGATCATATCGTAAAATAGTTACATGAATCACCGGTAGAGGCGCTGCGCGCGTTTTATTTATGTGTGAAGATTGCGGATTTTTCTTTTTAGGTTATAAAACAAATTAAAGAGAGTAGGGTGACTATGCAGAAGAAGTTCACGGATAGTGTGTTATATTGTATAATGTATATTAGATTTAATGGTGGTTTATAATAATATTGTTAAACAAAAACCTTAGATTACGATAGGTTAGGTTAGGTTAGACTATGACAAATGACGCACGAGCCGAGCGAGCAGAGCGAGCGTGCCCAGGCAGCGTCCGGCGATGTGCCAGATGCGAATCGCTTTTGTAAAGTCTTTTATGTTTTAAATATTATATTGTGAAAATATAACATAAATAATAGCAAAAAAAATCATACCATCATACCTTATGGTATACTTATATATGGTGTACGGTATATCTATCTATATCTATACATAGTATAAAATGAAGTTGCGAAGGGCGCCCAAAATGTGTTTGTTACCTAGGATCTCAAAAACTACTATATCAATAGCTATGCGGTTTTCAATAATGGAAAGAAGACATTCCAGGGATTCTATAGGTGTATAATTTAGGTGTACCTACTTAAGAAATTATTAGAGTAATCGTAACAGTTATCAGACGGACGGAAGAAAAACGAGCTTTTTGGAGGCTTGCATTGCGTGCGCTGCTGAAATAACTCAAAATACAGAATAACAATGTATGGGGGAATTATTCTTCTCAAAAAGTTCTATAAAAAAGTCTGCGATAGCATATGTCTATCCTTTAAGGTTTAGCCACAATAACGATTTTAGTGGTGTTCAAGTTTATTTACGAAATATCTTATTTTTCAATTACTCGATGTTCCTACCGACATAGACCAATAAACATAAAACAAAATGCATATCAAATTAAAGCTGATGAAATGAGGATCCGAATATATACATATCATAACACTTTTATGTTAATATTAATACAAGATGCATTTACAATGCCGAGGGCAGAGATGGCGGCGGCGGCGCCGGCGGCTGCGTTCCGTCGTTGTGTCAGTCGGTCGGTCCGCATAGCACGACAGTGGCGGCGAATGGCGGCGCGCGGCGCGGCGACGGCGGTGGTGGTGGGTGGGCTCATGTTGAGGTGCGCGACGTTGATGGTTGATGGTTGTGTCGAATTATAAACTACAGCTGTAAAAGTCGAATATCCGAGCGAAGCCGGAACCGCGGGCTGCTAGTATTATTTATATAAGTTCTTACCACATTCGGATTTTATGGACACCCTGTTAATACGATTTGGCCAAACGTGGATGACAAAATCGTGAAATGTAGACGATTTAACGATCTGGTCAAATTGAATTGGCCACTTCATGAAATGCGACCACTTCGTGAAATGCTCGACCATTTCATGAAATGATCAATTTTACAATATGGCCACGACATATACATAAGTTTCTTAACTCACCAGGTTAGATGTTAGAAAATGCCCCAGAAAGCTTTTATAATATTATCTATTTAAGTTAGTACTGAGAACTGCTTAAATAAATTGGCAGGTTCGGCAGCCGGTATAGATAGTCCATGACTTATCTCAAGACGTCACAAAGAACAACATAAATCGTAGTTCGAACACCCACGGAACCTAGTCTATTAATTATTTCTCCTCCAAAGTAGATTCATTAGAAACCAGCCACCAAAACCGTTGAACCCAATTCGTTCCAGCTCAATTCGGCCAATGGGCATTCGGGCCGCAGCACGGGTTCGCACGCGTGGCGCGGTGGCACGTCGAGAAGATGCCGGAGCGACTCGCGAGCGGCGACGTGGAGGCCATCTTCAGTCTCATGGACGACGAATTCACTAGGTCCATGTGGCACTTCCAGTAAGTCATTCTTTTCGGTGTGTGATTGTTTACTTTTCTTTGAAGGGATAGATGCCGTCCAGTAGGGTAAGCATGAATCTTTTTACGCGGCGTAACGCTATGCGAGTCGATAGCGTAATCTCATATTTGACAGTTACCATAGCGTTACAGACTATCGAGAGGTGAGTGCTTGCCCCACCAGTGACGGATTTACCAGCAGGCTGAGTAGGCTCGAGCCTAGGGCGGCAGATTTTGGGGGCGGCAAATTTGGGGAACGATTTTTATTTTTTTTTTACCTCATAGAAATCAAAAATATTTTTCTATGACGGTTTTCTGATGTCTTACAGATAGAAGTCTGCAACAAATTTTGTCGATGACTTTTCTCTCTATAATGTAATAATAATGTATGATATGACAATTGTTGAGGCAAGGGCGGCAAAAACTATTCAGCCTATACTTGAAATTTGTAAATCCGCCACTGTGCCCACAGTTCTATAGTAAGTTATTCTTTCCGGGTACGTTGATTATGTATCTTGCAATAGATACCATAATATAGCGGCGTATGACAGCAAAAAGACGATTTCACGGTGCCAACTTGTAAAATGTTACTGTATTGCTTTACTGAATAGTTAGCAGATAAGTGCGCCGGCTTATTTCAGAATTTGTGTAAAACTAAATCCATGTTGAAGACGATCAACTTTGGTTCGTGCAGTAAAATAAATAAGTGATTACATATAGGTATTTCTCTTGGAAACTAGTTTATCTTGATGCCAGCCCTACCACATTCTTTCTATGACGTTAAATCTAAGCGGCCTGACAGATGATACGTCATCTACGTATATCGCATGAAGATTGAATGCTTAACGAGTACCTATAACATCGAGCCGCACGCGTCAATACATAGATACATATAGACACGACTGTGTTTTCGAAAATGGGGTAGTGAGAACTGCAGGATCGCGATAGAGGTCCCACACAGAGCATAACGGGGTCCAATACGAGTATTAAAGATCAGTGACAAGTTGCTAGCTCATCGTCTGAGAAACGCCCCTGAATTCCTTAGTAGACTCTTATTACGACGTGAAGAAAAGGAGATGCAGCTGCACGCGTATGATGAATTTGGTGAGAGCGAGATGTCTCACTTTTAAACGTCAAATCCACAGAGCTAAGTAACAACTAGGCAAGGCAAGTGTTTCTACTTGGTGTGTAAAAAGGGATTGCAAACCATTTCTATCAGCCCTAATTCACTCAGTCCTGGCTTGAGAACGAGTGTCTATTCTAATTATTAGTCAATTTTTATATGCAAAGTACATACACTTAGTTTATCTAGTTATTAATAGCTCTGTGAGTTTGACGTTTGAAAGTGAGACATCTCGCTCTCACCAAATTCATCATAAGGGTGCTGATGTATTCTAATAAAGCCCCACATCAGCACAAACGATAATTCGTAATTTCTTGACTCTCTTAATAAACTCTTTTAACTAAGAGTAATTAACAGTTTATCGCTCGCATTCGGCCAAGCTGACCATTATTGTTCCCATTGTGAATAACACGGGCCGCGGCCCAGAGGCCAGTTTCCCGCTAACCCGCAGAAGAGGCTATTGACTGAGCACTGATCGCAGGTTCCGGGTGACGTACCGGCTGATCCTGCGGGAGAAGGAGCTGCACTTCAACATCGGCGTGTACAACCCCAGCAAGGAGCTGACGTTCAGCTGCCAGCTGCTGCTGCACACCTACTTCAAGGTGCCCGATGTGCGCCGCTGCCAGCTCACCGGCATGCACGGCTGCATGTTTGTTGACAAGGTAAGGAATCAAACCAAATGCGTTTATTTGTGGATCACAGGTGAATAATTTTGGTCCCTAAATAATGGAGGACTACTCCAGAGTCGAATGTAGGACATTTTTAGGGTTTATGGTAAGTTAGGTTAGGTTAGTTTATTAGTTAAGTTAGGTTCATTATTGCAATATTATCGGATCGTAATCGCATCGTACCACCACTGTGGCTCAAATGTTGGGCATTTATAGGGCTGACGGCTTAGATATTGTAAGTTTATTATCGGATCGTGATTGTATCGCTGTCGCATCGACAATGAGCTAACAATTCATCGCTGATCTTTTACATCTGGCGGTTGTGAGATCTTCGTAATCCTGCACTGCTGGCTACCACATTTTGGAAGCACGTATGTGTGGTAATTTAATAATCGACGACCGATCAGTCTAGCTGGTAGTGACCGTACCTACGTCGTCATAAATCCTCGATTCAAATCATCTACCGTGTGACAGCCAGACAAATACTGAATAAGTACCATGACGGCCGATTGGTGTAGTAGGTAGTGACCCTGCCTGCGATAGGTCCTGGGTTCGAATCCCGGTAGGTGCAAACATTGATATGATGAATATCGATATTTGTTTCCGAGTCATGGATGTTTCTATACTTATATATGTATTTATATACCGTTGCTTAGTACCCACGACACAAGACCTTAGGGATTTTAATGTGGGACTAGGTTAATGTGTTGTATAGTGTGTGAATATTATTAATTGAATATTAAAAATATTGAATATTACCATTGTTTTGAGTTATACGACAGTATTATTACTCGCTGGAAATGCATTTTTAATTTGATTATCCGCAATGTTTGCTTTCCGCGTCAGTTGTATCGGGTGATCCTGTGACTTAGTGACATGGGCTTATTGATACGACACGAAACATTGATATGATATTCGTAATCGATCGTATTGTTTACCACAGACTGTTTCCTATTGGAGTGACGTCTCAGCATGGCGCCTAGCGTTTTCCGCGTGAAAATTTAGACTCAAAAATGAAAATAGGTTTTTAAGGCACTTTCCGGTCTCATAAAATTAAAATATAATTTTACTAGTCTATTATGACAACCCCAGAACTGATTTAAAATTGTTAACGAAAAATCATTTAATACCCTATTGCGCTTCTTTAGACGCGAGACAACGCGGTGTACCAGGAGACGCGCGAGGTGGTGACCGTCAACGAGTGGACCGACCGCGTGTACCAGAACACCGTGCAGGAACACATCATCACCAACGTCGTCAGCGGACGCAAGATGCGCATACAGAAGTACAACTTCCCCGACACTGGTGAGCATAATAATATACAAGTACTTACATATAGGTATTTTACCCCTATTTTCCACACTCTAAGCCCTATGGCAGACGAATTTCTTTCTAGTAATAACTTTCCGAAATATAACAATTTTAAAGTCACAATTTTAGACTTGCCTAAAAACGGTCTATACAAACTTGTTTTTATTAAATTTGACTTAGGTATTTCTCTTTAAATCAAGTGGGGTTTCATAGTGTACCGCTATCCCGTTCGGTATACCTAACGTTCATTATTCCTAGGGCTGCCGTCCGGGTTTCCCCGGATTTATCCTAGTTTTGAGCGCGGCCGGGGGTTTTGAAATAGTGTCCGGGTAAAACCTAAATACGACGTGTTATTCAATATGCCCTGTTTTCTAATCTGTTCAACACCCTGCAGTGATCTGGAACCCATGGTCCGAGTACGCAAAGGAGATCCCCGACTTCGGCGACGACGAGTTCCCGAACATGGTGTGTGTGGAGGCGGGCCGGGTCGCAGCGCCCATCGTGCTGCTGCCCGGGACAGCCTTCGAGGCCAGCCAGATCCTGCAGGTAACGTACCGTCAGACCTTGCAGGTAACGTAGCCTGATCCTGCAGGTAACGCAGCCAGATCCTGCAGGTAACGTACCGCCAGACCTTGCAGGTAACGTAGCCAGATCCTGCAGGTAACGCAGCCAGATCCTGCAGGTAACGTACCGCCAGACCTTGCAGGTAACGCAGCCAGATCCTGCAGGTAACGTACCGCCAGACCCTGCAAGTAACACAGCCAGACTCTGCAGGTAACGCACAGCCAGATCCTGTAGTTAACGCACTGCCAGATCCTGCAGGTAACCTCCACATCAGCCCACCTGTTTAGAAATGCAGCTGAAGCCGTAGGCTGATAATATGGTCGATTCTGACTACTCACACGACGTAAACTTAAACTTAGTCAGGTCTGTCCCTCTATATTCTTAACATAAATGGCTGCGACAGAAAGGGAGAGGTAGGACTAATCTTAAGTTTAGGTCCTTCTAGCTTTTCCCGTCGATACTTCTCTTAAGTATGTGAAAAATCGCATCTTTTGTTCTTTTGTTCATCTTTTGTTAATATGTTACTTAGTTTTGACTGTCGCTGGGAGTTTTCTTGCTATATCTTCTTCCAAGCAATGACACTTCACTGAAATAGTGTAACAGTAATAGTAGAATCATTCGGTGTGTCAGACCTAATGTTGGTTTTGCCATAAAGGAGAACTGTGTAGCAGCTCTCCTGGATTTCGTCTTTAGGCGACCTTAACTCTTATTAGCTCCACGTTGGTGGCTATTAAGCCCCGAATCGCTAACTTATGCCTGACAGACCGTAATGAAATCGCACCTTGGGGTGGTGACCGTTGCCAAAGCAAAAGCTTTCCGATTTTTTTGTTTTTTCGTGGCCACCCTTAACGAAGGGTACGTACTCTATACATCAAATAAAGTAAGTTTATGCCAAAAATAATGCTGGGAATTTTTTTAATTTTTTTGAAAAAAAATTTAATTACTTGATCGGGCTAAATTTATAGTGTCTAGTATTTATGTTAGTTTTTTTATAGACAGATGTAAATTATTTCTCGTGAAAAAATCTTGCTACACGCGTCTATGTGTATTTATGCAGAAAAACGCAGTCTATTTACTCAACTTTGGATCCTAATATTTTGGAAACCAGACACTTCCCAGGTATGCTTCCATGGAGAAAAATGATCGTGATGATGAAGAGATTCCGTAGTTTTCGGGAACGTTGACGACCAAAAATCACCCTGTATAATTAGACAATCGACAAACAAGTTGTTAATGCTTGCATGTCGAATAAATGATTTTGAATTTTGAATCGTCTCCATTGTAGAAACTTTCCTTTTTTTAGTTTATCCCGAAGGAAAGTTAGAGGAAACTGTCCGTACAGCAATCGTCATAAGTAGAATGATTTCTGAATTTGTCGGTCAAATAATTTTGAAAACGAAATGTTGCTCTACAATGTGACATTTAAAATGTACCTTTTATAATTTCCTTATTTTGATCCTATTGACATAAATTGTCCTTAATTCCAGGTTATGTAACCAGAGGGCGCCACCGACCGACCGCAGCCGTCCACTCGAGATGTGTCCACTTGTAGCTTGCATTCATCGAGACAATACCTTAGTAGGGGACGTCTGATAGAGCCGTCCCTACAATGTTAAGATCACTATTGATATGCATAATTTAATTAAGATTTTGTCCCATTGAATTACGTTTAACTCAATTTCAATTTTGAGTTTAAATTACGTTTACATGTTTCTTCATTCAAGTTTTTACGTCCTGTTCTGTATAGTATAAAATTCCTCTATATGTTTTTTGACAAATTTAGAAGTTTCGGTTAAATTAATATGTTCCTAATTTTTTAGTTTCCTTATGGTTCAACTAAATACATATTATTAAATGATTAATTAAGGTGTTTGTAACTAGGCATATCTGTAGCGTCTTCGCCATTTTTATAATCATGACAGCTACCTTTTATTAAAAAAAAAACACCTGACTATTGTCAATTATAACTACATACTTTTAATATTATTGAAAAGTTTCTAACTGCAGTGTGTATCGTGCCAACTTGAAATTGTTCATAACAAAGTAGAACCTACCTTTATCAAGCAGGAACAAAGAAAACATAGTGAACTACGATCTGTACATGTATAGTGTGCGTAATTTGTAAAATATACCTACATCTCACTTCCACCAAGTCTTTAAAAAAAATATTAAGTAGCTTCTAATATGGCTGCGTATTTTAGTTTTTATACCTACCCAAGAATAAGCATGTGTGCTAATAGGGGTCAAAAATACATACATACATAGACACACGCCTGTGTTCCCGTAATAGCTAGAACTGCAGGATCATAGAAGAGATCCCACAGCCACGTTTACCACAGCGGCGACAGATGTAGATCAGTGACAAGTTGCTGGATGTTAAAAATATCCGAGATTAAAGCATTTGGTGCGAGTGAGCATTATTGTGCTATCTAGGAGGATGAGTGTAGTTTATTCCGTGAGACATATCACGCCTTGTTTAGCAGCTAGCGTTAAGTTTTACTTCCCTCTCTGTCTTCCTCTCTTGTCTGTTGATTGTTTCTCCAATGTACTGCTCTACTGTTCTAAACGAGTTGATTTTAGCCGTTATTATGTTTTATGGTATTAAAATCGAGAAATTACAATTTTGACGCGGTGTTATGTATATACCGTTTCGTTATAAGCGTTTTTATTATGAATGAATCGATAAATTTATAACAATATGTGACATTTCTAACGTTATATGTGTACAACGGATCATCTCTAACAAAAAAAAGAAATTAACTTTCTCTTGTTTTTTATACAACTCTCTTTATATCTCCTCAATAACTTTGATTAATGCATTTAAATAAATAGAACAAAAATAGGTACAAAGATAGTATAACCGGACACATCAGAACGTTTTCAAAGTTAGGTACTTATGTCGTATTATTTATGTCGTTCGTATTTTGTTAAGTATATAGAAAGTGCAAAATAATGACATTCCATTTTAAGCTCCTATAGAGGTAACTTTTGATACTTGAACGTGTACATAGACAGACGCACAAGTTGTACAAGTGATTTTTTTAAATACATTTATTTTTGTAGCTTTTTGTTTGGAACCTTTTGGAGGCTTATAAAGTATACGATGTTTAATGTAAGAATATGTACTTAGATATAACAAGTTCCTTGTTTTTATGAAACGCCTAATGTTGGGTATTTGTAAACTAAAATTATAGGAAACATCCAGTTTGTCATATCGACATCAAAGATGCTTTTATGGTGATTATAAATAGCCACATATTAAGAAAATCTTTCACATTTAACGGCATTTGTTTTGGGTTTTGTATGAACCAGAGACTACTGTTATGCTAAGATGGGCAAACTTGTATCAAAGATAGGATTAACTTCCATATTTCATATTCCTGAACTATAACTATACATTCCGTCGGTACTCGAATACTGTGTAGGTTTGTATTGTATACCTCATGATGTGACGAAAATCTAGGGTAAGCACGAACCTTTTTACGCGCCGAAAGCTGTATCGCTATCGAAGAATCGAAATCTTTGCGATGACAGTTGGATGATGTTGCGATGTATGACAGTTATGGACTATCGAGAAGTTCGTGCTTGCCTCATGTACATAATTAACATCCCGCCAGTTACTCGAACGCTATTCACCTATTGATGTTGACCGTCGATTTAACCGTCATTAACAATGGATTTGACATAGTTATTTTCAGTTTAGGTTAGCGTTGATTGGCCTTCGAGATATCGGCATTTTGTCACATTTCTATTATTTTATGTTGAAAATGTAATGAATAAAGGTCATTACCGACACTAGAGTACCACCTTGTAAATAAGATTTGCCTATGAACTATACAAATATAACTGAATGTCTTACATATGTTTATACATATGATTTGTATGTGTAATTTTATTAGTCCTCATGATGTAAATGATGCAACGAAAATTAGAACGAAGTGTACTTCCATAGGTGCAATAAAATGAAGTAATGAGTATTTCACTGCTTTTATTATTTTTTACAACATGGTGAAGGGTTCCCCCCAAATCTCTGATTGATAAAACAAAATGATTACAACCTGATTACAACGATGCGCCACGTTTGTTACGGTCGATTTAAGTCTGGGTTAAGGGTCAAGATTTAAGGGCCAGGCTAGGAAGAACTTTTTGGCGGATAATTATGTAAATTTTTAAACATTTTAACTAGATTTTTTAGATCTTTGGGTATTAAAAAAACCTTGATTTCAGGATAGTGCTACTACCATATAACATCCGTACCTACCATAGAAATGGAGTTACCTATTTCCAATTCCCTGGTCCATCGGATGACAAAAAAACGTCGTTACGGTGCTTAGGTACATGTGAATAGTTCCTCATGATCGATATATGACGTCAAAGCTATTCTAGGAAACCATAACTTTATGGTGCACAGCACAATATTTTGAGCACGTCTCTGATCACAATATGCACTACGATAAAGTGTGAAGTAAGCACGTCTATGACATCATTGGAGATTTATTTAGAATGCGTATGCGAATGATGCATTTCCTAGGATAGCAGTGCCGCCATATAGAGGCCGCATGAACGCAAAGAGTCGTCTTTATGGCGATGATACGTTCCTGTGAAAAGTTCCATCATGGCCGAGATACGGATTATAATACCGGCACGTCAATCCGGAAGCCAGTTTTATGTAGGTTCTTATATTAGGATTTTATTTAATGTATTAGCACAAAGTCAAATGGGCGTTTTTCCACTAGTATTTTAGATAGAATGGCTCCATTTTCCACTAGACGACACGACCACGACATTTTGTCATTTATAGGTAGTATGGGCAGCGCCGGCCCGAAGTAAATTTTGAAATGGAGCGAGATCTAATTATGGCGGCTCTCCTGTTTGATCCTAATAATATATACTACCTAGGCGCCTAATTTAGCCGCCCTCAAGGATTTGGCGCCTGGAGCGACTGCTCCGTTCGCCGTATGGGCGGGCCGGCCTTGAGTATGGGGGCCAAATGGGGGTCATCTAGTGAAAAACGCCCGAAGTCGTTGTCGTGTCGTCTAGTGGAAAAACTCCCAATGTCATTACATATTAACGTTTAAACTTTGCTATATGCTATGCACAACTATTTATTTAAACTTAAATTATCTATATTACATAACAAGTACATCTACATATCATGCAGAAACTTCAGAGCTAGTTGGTTTAACATTGTCCCACACACCTATTTCATTGAGTAATGATTTCTTTGATTCAAAATATTCCCTGTACCAGGCAATATGGTCTCTCTTCTCCTGTACAGTATAGAAGGCATTCTTTGACAATCCAACACATACAAGCTCCATAAAGTGCCTTATTGGCCCCTTCTTTGGACACCAGTGTTCAATATGATTTTCCAGGAAAATGTGCTCAGAGAAGTGAACATTTTGCTCTTCCTCAATTCCTGAAAGGTATATGTATTAAATAGTAGCTGTACAAAAATGTGGAGGTGATAATTTAGAGTTATCTAAGACTTTTTACATAAAATGTGTATTGACACTTGGTGTTATGTAAGAAAAAAAATTAAGTTTCCTAACACAATACAATTATTGGGTCATATAATTTTATTTAATAAGAAGGTTACCTTGTTCATTATCTAGAGGGAACTTCCAGACTTTTCCCTGCTCAGTCCACAGAATCATCTTCTGGAAGTAATTGGCAGGAGGTTGTGAGGTGGCCAGTGTAAGTTCTCTCTCCTGAAGATTATCCCAAACATCTAACTTGGTTCCATAGTTGGGTTCAGTTTTCTTGAAAATACTCAACACAGGACCTCCAAAGATGTCTACTGTCATTGGTGGTGTAACACTGAAAGAAATAATTTAAAATAATAACAAGTACAGGGATAAAATAATATCCTGACCAAAGTTATAAGAATAGCCCTGTGATATGGGTCACCTAGGTCACATTTGTGACACAAGCAAAGTAATTTGTGTTTAAGTCTTCTTCTTTTTCAGCCTATTGCAGTCCACTGCTGGACGTAGGCCTCCCCAGAGCACGCCATAAGGCTACTGCCACAGGGGGGTTTTGGCCATAGTCACCACGCTGGGCAGGCGGGTTGGTGACCGCAGTGTGATTTTTGGACTATGTTGTCAGCACGGGAGGCGTTGCTGGCCACCTTCCAGAAACCCTTAATCGCCTCGTACGATACCCACGGGTAGGCAGGTGTGGTACCAACTCTACTCTGCCGGCACCATGCGGCTTAAGTAATAATAAACTTACCTCTTTCTTTGAACTTGGTTAAAACTCTTCTGACCCAGGGGTGCAGTCGTCCTTTGAGGCTGTGGCTTGGCTTGGCTCACGATCCGCTTTACCTGTTGTCCCCTTGTTTCCCTGGGCATCACCTCCTCACTGTCCCTTGAGCGGTCCACTTTCATGCCAATTATGAGGTCACTGAAAGAAGTTGGCAGAGGTTTTTTATTTAGACACAGACAGTTGAAAAAATTACTTTAATGGTGATTTCCATTTTAATGATGAATATTTTGTAATGTAATTAATTACATAATTAAATTATTTAAGCAAAATTAAAAATTATAAACAAAAAAAAAATTGGACCATACAGTTTGACATCACACAATTTGGTACCAAATATCTATTCTATCTTCACCTATCTATAGATATAATAAAATTGTAATGGATCTATGTTTGTGCACACTAATCTCAGAAAAGGCTGAACCGATTTCGATGCAGTTTTCAGAAATATATTGTGACAGGTCCCACTTAACATAAAGACTATTTTTGATCCCGGATAATTTCAACATTTTGTTTTTTCTGTAGTCCACCCGGACGGAGTTGCGGGCGTCCATTAGTATGTAATATATTTACCTAAGACTTGTGGAGGATTGGTTTATTTTCCCAAGTACTTTGGAGAGCAGTTCTGATTCTGTCTGCTTTACATCGCCACCCAGAGCTTGGGCAACTTCACTTGCTGCTTTAGTTATACTGTCCTCTGAAAAAAAATTTTTTTTTTTCAAGAAAAAGATTACCCCAACCAAGTATATAAGTGTAATCTGTGACAGAAGTAAATGATAAAACTGTATTAATAATGAAATATGTGTATGTTAAGTATTATTCAACATTATAGTATTGTGTATATGTGTAAAAATACAATCATCAAAATACTAATTTAAGAAATCAATTTAAACAGAATTAACTCAGTTAGGTTGATAACACCTTTCTATCTGTTCTTACCAATTTTTTCTGTTTTAACTTGAACATCAACTCTTTGTTGTTTACTTCTTCTTGGTGCTGTGACCACTTTGTCTTTATATTCACTTTCAATTATTTTTGGTTCAGTCATCATACTTTTTAACAGGTTTTGAATTTTTTCAGTACTGGATTCTAACTTCTTTTCTTTTCCTGCCTTAATCTCATTTCCCACCACTTTGGGATCATTATCAGATGGTTTATCAGCTAAGAATCTCACAAATACCCTGACATTTCGCCCGAATCTGAGTCTGCTGTGAAAAGCAAAAAAAGCATAATTATTAGACTGAAGGTTTATAAATATCCAATGTTATAAATAGGTATAGTATAAAAGCAAGCATGTATGGTTCTAGGAAGCTATCTCAGGAACAATAGGACCCATTTTAAATTCCTTTGACCAGACAAAAGCCACATTAACAATGAGTAAGATAAGTGATGTACTTTTTACATTATCCCAGTGTAAAAAGTACACGAAATTAAGGCTATAAACTAGCAAATTGTTACTACAACGCAAATCTGTCCCCGCTATGCTTAACCTGGCTGTGGGATCTCCATATGATCCTGCAGTTCTAGTTACCCCATTCTGGAAACACAGCCGTGTGTAGGTATATGAATGTATGTAAATTAAAGTTTAATTATGAAAAGAAAGAAAACATGCGTTAGCATCTCTACTTAGTTTATGGAGAAAAGGGAGTTTGGACCTGCATACATTACAGTATTTTGTAAGTAGTAAAAATAGAAAAACAGGTACTATGAGTGAAATACATTTTATCCTGGGACTGGGATATTACATGATTCAATTCACATGGGAAGTAAGGAAAGCATGTACACTAGTGGATATAATATTAACATACTTTTGACCGTTTGACTGACCAAATGAAACGAAACGGCCGTATATACATATGTATACAAAATCTATCTAAAGGATAATCTACTGGTTACTATATTAAAAAATACCTTGATAACATAATTGCACTTGATTATTATGTGTTTTATAGTGGTTTTTATTGATAAAATATAATAAAAATCCAAGGATTTCTTGATGTTTTGTTCAGTTTTGTTTTTGAGGTTATATATTTTTTTAATTTTTTGTTTAGTTTATCCCGAAGGAAAGGCAAGGGGAACTATGCCCATACAGCCATTGTCTTTTGCAAATGATTTCTGAATTTTTGATGGATGATAAAGATAAATATCGATGGTGAATGGAAATGTCGGGAAAATCCTTGTTAAAACCTCTTACAATCACTTAGGTTTTATAAATTCAAAATGTTTTTTTTGTGGCATGTTCCTTTGTGTGTCAATTTGTCACTTGAACAAATATATTTATTTGAGTTTTTTACAGAAAACAATAAATGTTTTGAGACGGTTATATTATTGTTATTCATTGTACTAACATTGGTTATGGGCTAATAATAACCGCAAATTCAGTGAACATTATTGCCAGTGTATATTTGTGAGTAAATACTATTGTAAAATATTATTTTACATGATGGTTGAAAACGGCTCAATGGAAAATATTTCGTTAAAGAATCTCATAGTAAGTACCGGTTCTAATATGTCCATCGGTAAATTAGAAGGAGTAAATAATTATGGCACTTGGAAATTTCAAATGAAGTTGTTATTAATAGACAATGGCTTATGGGAATTTGCTAATGGAACTGGTGATGTGACTATGTATCCCACAAAAGACCAAAAAGCCTATGCAAAGATTTGTTTGAATATTCAACCCATCTGCTATCCTCACGTCAAAAATGCAAAGACAGCTTTTGAAGCGTGGAATTACTTAAAATCAGCCTATGAGAATGCTGGCATAAGTCGTAGACTTTCATTGAAGAGAAAATTGGCTCAAATTAAATATGAAGAATATGATTGTATGGATCATTATCTTGGAAATATTATTTCCGTAACGCAAGAATTAACCGACATTGGCTGCATTATTGATGACGAAGAATTGGCAGAATTGATGTTAATTGGCTTGCCAACTGAGTTTGATCCATTGATTATCGCAATGGAAGCTTCAAACACAAAGCTGACTTCAGATTTTGTGAAATGTCAATTAATTCAAAGTGAATTCAAGAAACAGTCGTCATTTTCAAATTTGGAACCATCCGAAAAGATTCTAATGGCAAAGAATAAATTTGTTCCTATCTGTCACAACTGTCATGCAAAAGGGCATATCAAGCCTAGATGTCCGAAGTTGAAGAAGATTAAAAAGAAGAATATAAACAATGATTCAACTCAAGATGCTTCATCATCTAAAAAGGGAATTAATGCTTCTTTATTTTCAACTGAGACTGCCTTAGTTAGCAATGTTTGTGATCGTGATAGCTGGATTTTAGATTCAGGTTGCACAAGTCATATGACTAATCGAAAGGATTGGTTGTTAAATTATTCTTCTGGCGTTAAATCTCAAATTACTACTGCTAATAGTGATACGATGTATAGCGAAGGTGTAGGCAATGTAAATATGACGTTACATAACAATAATGTTAAAGTTGTTACTGATGCTTTGTATGTACCAAAAGTAGCAGCGAATCTTTTGTCTGTAAGTAAAGTGGCAGCAAAAGGTTACGTTTTAGTATTTGATATTAATAAATGTAATGTTTACAGGAGGGATAGTGTGTCCGTTACTGATTTCTGTGAGCTGCAAGCTACCAATGTGGGCGGTATATATAAAATTGATCAAAAAGAGGAATGTAACTCAACTTTATTAAACGACCATGAGCATAAGACATCAACTGAAGGTAAAGCTTTTGTATCCAGCACTGATTTGTTGGAGCTTTGGCATCGTCGCCTAGGACATTTAAGTTTTAAAGGTATGTTAACCCTTCGTGATTCTTTAGCCCGCGGTATTAATTTTCCAAATGGAAAACTGAATTCTTGTTCTCCGTGCATTGAAGGAAAACAAAAGAGTAAATCTTTTCCCCATGGACAGGCTCATAGAAGCGTGACAAAATTGGATTT
The DNA here is from genome assembly GCA_014607495.2 of Carposina sasakii. Taxonomy (NCBI): domain Eukaryota; kingdom Metazoa; phylum Arthropoda; class Insecta; order Lepidoptera; family Carposinidae; genus Carposina; species Carposina sasakii. The sequence continues at coordinate 14,096,065 of CP053150.1, read as the reverse complement.
AATCCATACCGATATTTGTGGACCCATGTCTGTCAATAGTTGGAGTGGTAGTCGTTATTTTATCACTTTCACTGATGATTTTACGCGAAAATCGTTTATTTATTTTCTAGATCGCAAAGATCAAACTACTGTTTTGAATACTTTTATCGAATTCAAAAATATTGTTGAAAATCAAACCGATCTTAAGATCAAGCGTGTTAGAAGTGATAACGGCACAGAATATTGTAACAAAGGTTTCGCTAATTATTTTAAGCATTGCGGTATCATCCACGAAACCACTGTTCCACATACACCCCAACAAAATGGCGTAAGTGAACGTCTAAACAGAACTTTAATGGAAAAAGCTAGAGCAATGTTGCAAGACGCTGGTTTAGGAAGAAAATATTGGGCTGAAGCAGCCAATACTGCTTGCTATTTAAAGAACCGTAGTCCAACTACTGCTTTAAAAGGTGCTACTCCTGAAGAACTCTGGACTGGTTGTAAAGTAAACCTTAGTCACCTTAGAGTCTTTGGTTGTACAGCATACGCCCTCACTCCGCAATGTCAACGTACAAAGCTTGATCCCAAATCAAAACCTTACATCATGTTAGGATATTGTGATCATTCGAAAGGTTATAGACTTGGTGATCCAACTGATGGCAGAAAAATGATAAAAGCTCGTTCAATTGAGTTTATAGAAACTATCAGAGGTATTCAATTTAAAACAAGTGAGTCGAATGACAATTCAAATAATTCGAGCAATGCTATTGAAGTTTCAAAATGTAATGCGAACGCCCCTCGGCCGATTGTTATTGAACCTGATATTACCGTCGATGAATACACTACAAGAGATACTTTATCTATTCATTCTGAAATTCAGGATCCCATTATTAATGAACCTATAATTCATGAAATGATACCATTTGATGAACAAGGTGCTCCTGATTCACTATTGAATAATATTCCAGTTTCTCAATGTATAGAGTATGCACCAATGAGTTCTATGTCAGACCATAGATTAAGTAATAGTAGTACAGACTTAGAGGTAGCTGAACACTCTAGACCTGTACGTACGCGCTGTCCTCCCATACGATTTGATGATTATGAAATGAACTATTTCACTGAAGTAGGCTTAATGGGACGGAACGAACCTCGAACGTACAATCAAGCTATGAAGTCTGAGAAAAGTAACGATTGGTTACAGGCTATGCAGGAAGAATATAATTCCCTCATATCACATGGAGTCTGGAAACTTGTAGATCGACCAAAAGATAGTAACGTAATTAAATGCAAATGGGTTTTCAAAGAAAAAGTTGATCCTAGTGGTAACTTTGAAAAATTTAAAGCTCGTTTAGTTGCAAAGGGCTTTACCCAACAATATGGTGTTGAATTTGAAGAAACCTTTGCACCTGTCGTTAGACATTGTACCTTACGTTTACTTTTGGCAATAGGTGTAGAAAATGACATGGACATTGAACATGTTGACGTTAATACAGCTTTCCTTAATGGAGACCTTACTGAGCGCATTTACATGGAACAACCTACTGGTTTTGCAATTGAGGCGCAAACCAAAGTCTGTTTACTAAAAAAGAGCTTATATGGACTCAAACAAGCCAGTAGAGCTTGGAATGAAAAAGTACATAAAGTTTTAGTTAGCAATGGCTTCACACAAATTAAAACGGAGAAATGTGTTTATACCAAAAATAAGGTCATTATAGCCTTATATGTAGACGACTTCTTCATATTCAGTTCTAATGAACATGAAAAGAAACAGCTTTACAAATTGCTAAGTTCCAACTTCCAAATAAAAATACTTGGACCTGTAAAACAAGCCTTAGGTATGAAGGTGGAAAGGAACCGAAAGCAAGGCACTTTGAAGCTAAGTCAATCTGAATATGTGAGAAATCTTTAGTCAAGTTTGGTATGAACGATTGTTATAGCATAGCGACTCCAATGGAAGTTAATTTTAACGTTCCAAAAGCAGATACCATAGATCCAAGGTTCCCATATCAAGAATTAATAGGAAGCTTGATGTATCTCGCTGTTTGCACTCGTCCAGATATAGCGTTTGCGTGCAGTAAACTCAGTCAATACAACACCTGTTATAATGAGTCACACTGGATCGCTGCTAAACGAGTTCTGCGGTATCTTTCGGGTACAACTGACTACGGACTCAATTTTAAAAGAGGAAGTAATGAAGTCATTATTTCATCCGACGCAGATTGGGCGGGGGATACTTGTGATAGAAAATCTTATTCTGGTTTTGTAAGTAGGTTCGGTGATTCAATTATAAACTGGCATAGCCACAAACAACAAAATGTCGCCTGTTCTAGTACAGAAGCCGAATACTACGCCCTTGGCAATGCTGTAAAGGAGGCGAAATTTATTCGCAATTTTTTGCAGGAACTAAATTTTATGAATCCATTAAATTCAAAGGTCATCACCATTTACAATGATAATCGTAGTACATTAAAAATGGTGGAAAATGAATGTTTTCGTAGAACTAAACACATAGACGTACATCATCACTTCATACGAGAATGTGTTGATCGGAAACTAATTCGTTTAGATTATAAGCCTTCTTCTGAGTTAGAGGCAGACCTGTTTACAAAAGCTTTACCCAAAGTAAAACACAAATATTTTGTTAAGTGCTTATGTTTAATTTAATAATATACTTTTGTTTATTCGGTCACTAAGATACTGTACTCTCGCATTATGCTTGTAGCTCTTTCAGAGTCTCAGTACATAGTTTGCTAGAGTAAGGGGCAGTGTTAAAACCTCTTACAATCACTTAGGTTTTATAAATTCAAAATGTTTTTTTTGTGGCATGTTCCTTTGTGTGTCAATTTGTCACTTGAACAAATATATTTATTTGAGTTTTTTACAGAAAACAATAAATGTTTTGAGACGGTTATATTATTGTTATTCATTGTACTAACAATCCTCAACAACGAATGTAAAATTAGTTAAAACGTAAAATAATTGCAGAAACCACTTACATGAGCCCATGAAGAGATTGCTATCCCGGATAAAGTTTTACTAAGCTTACCTGCATATAGAACCATGCACACGCACTAGATTTACATCACAAGTAAACAAAATATAACTTATCTACCATAAAACATCACTTTACGGACACATGCAAGCTATTTACAAATAAATTTTTATTTTCACAAAAAAATTACACCCGTTCCCATCCAGCTTTTCCCGCCGAATCGAATCCCTTTTTTTCATTTATCCACACAGCACAGGATAGGCAAAGGTCATTCAAATCCTTCCCGCCGCGCCGCCGCCGGCCTTGATTTTGGCATGCATGTAAGTTGTTTAACTAAACATTTGCCTTATTTTTACCTAGTAATATCCGATGATGTTTTGATGATTCCAATCATCATTGTCAACATTCATGAAATTCGTCCATGAGACTACTGAACTGCATTAGTATGTATAGATACTTGGTTCCTATGCCTTTTCGATGAATAGATAAAAAAAAACATTTAGGGATGTACTCAAAAAATCGATTTTTATTATTGTATTTGCTTTGGAAATTTTAAATCGATTTTCGAAGAACTATTGTATACTAGAGGACGCCCGCAACTCCGTCCGCGTGGAATGCAGAAAAAACAAAATGTCGGAATTATCCGGGATATAAAGTAGCCTATATGTTAAGTGGGACCTGTCACAATATATCGCTGAGAACTAGTATACTAGTCCACTAGTATACAATAGTTCTTCGAAAATCGATTCACTGTCAAAACTTTGACATACAAAGTTTACACACACGTCATATATTTATATGTATGTATGTAACTGTATAGGTATTGATACGTGTTTATTATTAATGTTAACAAAAGTAGTTTGTGTAATATGTCGATCTGTAACATAAGTGTAGTGTTTTCCTTGTTTTAGGTACAGTCCTTTATATGTATTACAACAGGACACCTGTTTTTAAAGTCTATAATATTATTATTTACCGACCAATCTCCAGCGTGATTTTTCCTCTCTACGTGACATTGACGGAATTATTGTGCCCGACACATGTTATGAGGCCATAAAAAAAAATTAAGACATAAGTATGTACTCCCCGTACTGTCCAAATATTTTTAACAAGTTTGCAATTTTTTTGACAAATTTTGTTTGAGTTTAGATTGAAAAAAGAGGATTTATGTTGTAGGATTTACTAACCTTGAGGACCTTATAGAAGCCCTAGGAGCTCAATCCGAGAAGTTTAAGGGACTTCTTAGTTTATCACAACATATTTCATTTTCACTTTATCTCATCACCTGATCATTCATCGAGGATGCGCTTTTCAGATACATAATATTATACAGTTTCCCTTTTGATTTTATATTTAAATCACAAGTTATCCAACTAATTCAAGCGAAAACACAGAAATTGGCCTATTTTGAAACGAAAAGTCATCCTTTTGACAAGTCCTTGTCATGTCACTTTTTCATTATATTTCTCTTTTCGTACACTCAAATCTTTACAAAACTTCATGAAGAAAAAAGAAAATTCATTTAGAATTCAAGAATTTGAAAATGGAGAGAAAAATTCGCATATAAGCCATACAAACGGGAAAAAGAAAAGCATTCCGTTGGCTACTCAGCCAGAGTGAAGAACGGAATTATAAGGCCTTGCCCCGGGGCCGCCTGCCCCGGGACCCTTGCTGCACTTCGCCAGACTTCTACAGCGCGAACTAACCGCGCCCGCGTCGCGTTCAGTAACCGCGCTCTGTGACCACGGACCTATACAGCGCGAACAATCCGCACCCGCGTCGCGTTCAGTAATCCGCGACCGAGAAGATTGGTGTAGTTGGTAGTGGCCCTGCCTGCAGCGCCATAGGTCCTGGGTTCGAATCCCGGTAGGTGCAAACATTGATATGATGAATATCGATGTTTGTTTCCGAGTCATGGATGTTTATATACTTATCTATGTATTTATATACCGTTGCTTAGTACCCACGACACAAGACCTTAGGGATCTTAGTGTGGGACTAGGTTAATGTATTGTGTATAAAAAAAAGAAAGAAAGAAAAAAAAAAAAAAAAAAAAAAAAAAAAAAAAAAAAAAAAAAAAAAAAAGATTCATCTGTCCGATCCAGTACCTACAACGTCTGCACCTGCATCTACAACTGTGACCCGTCCGTCTGGTCTGGTACCTGCAACTCCTACCTGCAACTTCTACACCTGCATCTACAACAGTGACCCGGCTGTCTGGTCCAGTACCTACAACTTCTGCACCTGCATCTACAAATGACCCGTCCGTCGGATCCAGTACCTTCAATTCCTGCCTGCAATTACTACACCCGGGGGCGTGACTCCTGGAACGCCGTCGACCCAGGACCCTCAAGAGGACTCTGCTCACCGACTTCCTACACTTTTACACTCTACAATCCTTCATCCACGCTCTACTCACCCTCACTCACCTTCACGCATTGCTCATAATGATCTCTCTTCCATATTGTGTTAATTTGTGTTGTAAATAAATTCGTGTAACTCATCTTTTCTTTTCATTTCGTTAGGTAGGTATTATATATATTTATTAGGTAGGCTACAAACTCCTACATAACTGTTGCTACACGACAATGTTAACTAAAGAAAAAACTATTAATAAAGAAATGAAAAAAATTCCTCACCCGGGTGGAAATCGAACCCACGACCTCTGCATTCCGCGTGTCAGAAAGAAAAAACTGTCAAAGCAGTGGTTAATAACGATTCGCAGGGACAATATTTTTATTCTTCCAATATACAGGGTGTTTGTGACAGCCAGGCAAATATTGATATGGTGACTTCGGACCATGATTCTGAGATTAAAAATCACTGAAAATTTTCGCAAGAAAATTCCAAAATTGCGTATAAGTAATCAAATCAAAAATTAAATTCCTGTGAGCAATAACATTGTCGTATAACTCAAAACAATGGTACTTTTTCAGTATCTCAGTAATTGCCTGGCTGCCAAATACACCCTGTATTCACGTGTTTATAAAAATCACTTCAAGCATGGCAATTACGCGTTATCTTAAGAATCATGTATGTAGGTACTTATAGATACATATGTACAGAAAATAGTCATTTATAAGTAGCTAATCCTTTTTATTCCAAGATATAAAATTACGTAAATTTTATAGTAAAAAAAATACCCTTGATCTTCATAAGTAACTCGTATAAGTAATAGGTATCTATGTTTTCGCTTTGACAGCACTACTGATATTAAACAGAATAATGGGTGTGAAAAATGGTTAATAGTTAGTGATAGCATGAGTGTGCTTAAAAACCTGGAAAGCCATAAATTACATGCTAACACTAACTACATAATTTATGAGATTAAAAAGTTATGGTATGATCTTTTTATGAATAACATTGAGGTTAGATTTGTTTGGATCCCTTCACATATAGGTGTTCCGGGAAATGAAAGGGCAGATAGTCTAGCTAAAACAATCAATAATTTAAATGCACATACTACCACTTATAGTATACTGTTGCCTTACTCAGATATAATACATGAATTGAAACAAAACATGTGTCAAAAATGGATTATCCATCAAAACCATGTAATACAAGTAGAGAATAAGGGTTTGTGGTATGCTCCCTTTAACGTACCTGTCAACAGTCTACCCTGGTTCAGTAAAAGTAACAATTATTTTAACAGGAAATTTTATTCAACTCTTACGCCTCCGTTTTGGTCATTGTCGGCTGAATTTTCACTTGTTTCGTTTAAATATTGTTGATAGTAGTATCTGTTCTCATTGTAAATCTCATGAAGAAACAATTCCTCACATTGTTTTCGAGTGTTCATCCTTTGGCATTCAGCGCCTTGTGCTCTTGGATGAATTAATAAAAATCTATGGTAGTTCTGATTTGGTCCCGCGTTGCATTACCAATCTTCTTGTAAATAGTTGTACATATCTACCTTTGTACAAATTTATTGCTAGCACAGTAGGAGAGATATAATTCGTATAATATTATGTATATAGATAATTTTGTAATTTGTATGTACAGTTCGTACAGTTTGTTTATTGTTTTGCTTTTGACATTTGATTTGACAAAGATTGACAGATTGAAATTATCTGAATATTATTTTTTCTTGCTCATGTGGGAATGCTTTATGAAAATTGATAAAACAATATATGAATTTAGAAAGTTATAATTACTTATAATATTATAAAATAAAGAGTGACAAATAAATGAGAATAATTTGTTGTTACACCTACACCAAGAACGGTTTACACTCATGAACTTTCCAACGGATTGACTTTAATAAGAAAATTTGACGAATAAGTATATAACTAAAGAATAATGTCATTGCAATTACTGATGAAATATACATTTACTGGATTGACTAAAGAATTTGAAACTGAAGAATATTCTTGAAAATCACCGGATTGACTGAAGACGAGGCAGCATGGTCCAAGACTTTAGCCTGTTTCAACTTATATCACAAGTTGAACGAAACATATATAAAAAAAAAAGATTAATTTTTATTATTATTGTAACCAGGGATTTGGTATCTCTTTCTATGATTGTAACATAGGTAGGTAAGGTACGTAGGTATAAACAAAACTATTAGAAATAAACTCGCGCCCATTGAAAGATATGTTCCTACAAAACCTCACACTACATCAGAGGCTCTGATGGCGCGGCGAATTCACTTGTATCGGTCCAGTGTCCACCCTCAGTCCACATAGAGTTTTGAAAATTGTATAATCATTCGATTATTAAAAAGCGATTTTTCCCTAAAAAATAATCGGTTGCTGCATCCCTACTTAATAATATTGTGATAGGGAAGATTCGGCGGGAAAAGCTGGAAGGGTGCAGGTGTAATTTTCTTGTGAAAATCAAAAATTATTTGTAAATGGCTTGCATGTGTCCGTAAAGTGATGTTTTCTGGTAGATAAGTTATATTTTGATTACTTGTGATGTGAATCTAGTGCGTGTGCATGGTTTTATACGCAGGTAAGCCGAGTGAAACTTTAGCCGGATTACGATCTCTTCATGGGCGCATGTAAGTTGTTTCTGCAATTATTTTTCATTTTGACTAACTTTACACTTGTTCTTGAGGATTTTCCCGACGTTTCCATTCATCATCATCATTATCATAAATTCAGAAATCATTTACTAAATAATGATTAGGCTGTATGGGCTTAGTTCCCTTTGCCTTTCCTTCGGGATAAACTAAAAAAAAAAATTAAATTGTGATAGGGGTTTGTTGTTTCACTGTTATTTTGTTCAGTTTTCTTGGATTTTCTTCATAATGATGCCCGAAATGAATGATTTTGAGGAGTTTATTGAGTATGTCTACGATAATCCTTACGAGTATACTGTCGCAAAGCGTTATTTGAGAGACGCTGAAAATCCTTTAGAGTGTTATGATAACATCCAATTTCGTAAAACATTTCATTTTGGAAAGGACACCGTTATAAATGTTCTCTTGCCTTTATTAGACGCGCCTCGCAGAAATAAAAGGGGTCTTCCAATTCCACCGGTACAACAACTTCTCATAGCATTGAGATTTTATGTTTCAGGAAACATTCAGGTGAGATTATTTTCTACCTTATCAATTAGTGGAAAAGGTGGAGCAATACTATTAAAAATAAAATTTCTTTCAGAAAGCATGTGCCAATTCACACAAATTTAGCCAAGGAGCTATATCAAAAACTGTTGTACAAGTGTCTCGGACACTGGCTATGAAAGCAAGCCAGTATATCAGGTTCCCAGCATCAAGTGAACTTCCTCATATAAAAAATAGATTCTACCAGCAAGCAGGGATTTCAGGTGTGATAGGATGTATTGGCTGCACTCATGTATCCATTAAGAACCCAAGCAAAAGCTCTGGACAAGTATTCCGTAACAGAAAGGGTATCTATTCATTAAATGTGCAACTAGTTTGTGGGCCAAATTTAGAAATTTATGACATTGTGGCTCACAACCCTGGATCTGTACACAATTCCTATATATTTGAAAATAGTCAGTGCCGTAGAAGATTTGAGCAGGGGGAACTGGACGGCATACTCCTTGGAGACAGTGGATATGCTCAGAGCTCCTATATGTTTACACCAGTGCTAAATCTGCAGACACATCCTCAGGCATTATACAACACTGCACTGAATACTACTAGAAACTGTTTTGAACAATTAAGTGGTGTAATTAAGCAAAGATTTGCTTGTTTATGTAAAAAGATAGGTTACAAAATAACTACTATTCCAAACATTGTAGTGGCTTGTGCTGTTCTGCATAATATATGTATTATAACAGGAGAGCCAACACCAGAACCAAGAAGAGATGAAGAGACTCCTGTTGTAGATGTTGTTTATGACAGTGAAAGTGCTAGTTTGATAAGAGATAATTTTATAATAAGATATTTTAGTTAGTATTAGGTATCAAAATATAAGACTCTAATAATAAGCATCTAGTGACTGATTTGGTTTGTTAAGTTGTCCTGCCATTTCCACTTACCACCACAGCACTTGAGCTGTTAGCCCAGAGATAATTTTGTGCTGTATGTAATTTAATTACACACAGAAAAAATTACACTAAACTTGCCTCTAAGACTGATAGTTTTAATTTAAGGCAATATAATTAGGGTAGGTCAGGTGTTATCAGATAGAACAGTTTAGGATGACACTACAGCATATTTTGCAATATAGATCACTCGGCGGGTACACAGTGTGTAGGGTACGTTGGGTGGGTGGTCACGAAATACATGTACTATAATATCACACACAACTGCTAGTATTCCAATGAAAACAAACAACTTTATTTTACTTACAATATATTTATGGTTTGGTACAGAATTTTCAATAAAGTAAATACAAACCTTTAAGTACCAACCAAAATAGCAAAAACAAAGTCACCTACAAAATTAGAAATAATAATAATTAAATGCTTTACAATATCACATTTGAAAGTTTAAATTTTGATCCCAAAAACTGCAAACCAAGTATGTATTAGTAAGTAAGTACTGCCAAATTTCAATTAAACAAGGTAAGTACCTATCAATCCACAACTTAATATTATTAATGACTTTGGAACTAAATAAATACCACCAATATTGACAAATTGCAAAGGGTATAAACCTAGGTACTTATAAGAATATAAGGGTACATACAAATTATAAATTACAATTTGTTATAGGAAGTGTAGACTATGCTGAACTGGATTCATTTTAATCTGATCTTGAAATCATATAATGTTGGTTACATACACTGAATAATTAATTTATATTCTTTTATAACAGAGATTGAGATAAGTTATTTCAACCAACTAGAAATGTAGGTATACAGTAGTAGATAAGTAGTGAACTAGTAAAGTTTGAATAAATCAACACCCTCATTGAAATCACGAAAATGTCATCATATTCATTTATATCAATAATTACACATGTAAATCAATAGCACAATCAAATTAAACCTAAACAAAAATTATCACAAATTATATTATAGGTACTTAATTATTTATACATTCAGACTCTATGCACAGAGCCATTAAAAAAAAATAGGAATATAAAAAGTTTAATTGGATATTTACAGAACAGAACATATTTTACTCTTGAGCTAATAAGTAGGTAGTCAAAGTGGAAATCTTAATATTATTACCCTGCACTTATAATGCAGGTTTGTTTCCATGGTGGAGGCGAGACCCTCGCTATAAAGAGGGTAGAACGACATCTCACTTCTACAATGGACACTGACATACTATAAGTTGCAACTGTTCACTGTTACCTCACCCACTGGTACTATACGCACCATTATCACTCATTACTGATTCAGCATTGCAAGTGGGGCATTGTTATACTAAACGAGACTAAATACTAAGGTATTGATTTTTTTTCTGTGGTACTTTCTAAATTCGACTCTAAAGTCGATTATCATATCTTTATGACAAATGTTCATAGAATGTCAACTGAATCTACAAAATACTGAAGAATGTATAAAATATATATTTTTTTAATTTCACATTCAGTAGCGTAAAATATTCGCCTTAAATTTATAGTAGTGTTATAGTCTATAACACCCATAATAAAATTATATGCAAACAAGTAACTACAATGTGATATTTTCGTTAACAATTTATAAAAGCCTGACGAGGATAAGCTAAATAGAAAAAAAAAAAACACTTGAAAAGCGAAATGACTTCTCACAAGTCAGGCCCAAAATAAGTACAATATTATGGCACCAAATTCTTGAGCTTGGGCGTTACGCAGACGACGCCCTGTACCACATAGTACTATTAATAACATCAAAGTGTAACATTGTATTTATATTTGCTATACCAGCATAATTTTAGCACCATTTACAGAAACTCTTAACAGTGTTATTACAAAAGAATTTAAACATTTTTAACAACCAAAATTTTACAGATATTCCATACTTTTTCCTATTAAATAAATGTAATTTTTAAACAGACGCGGTATTGTAATAACATCGCTAGAGTCTTGGCCTTATGTCTCACTTGGACTGTTACATTACATCCATCGTTTATCCCTAAACAGAATGGTAACTTGGCAGTGTTATTTACATAAATTAAGGCACTTTGCAAGTCTATAGATAGAACATTCCCTAGAATAATAAACATACCCCTACATAACTTGACTGTCTGGTTATTTCTAGTACCTACATCAAGATGTCTGTACCTATATTTAGCTAACCAAGTGGATTGTGTTTACCACGGCTTTAAACTCTGAATACTTTGAACCAGTTTTTTAGGGTTCCATAACAAAAAGGGGCAACAAATTAAACTCTTATTAATTTGCCTTCGCTATCTATCTTTGTCCGTGCCTCCATTCATTATAGAAATTATGACTGAATGTGTGAAGTGCGTGTGTGACTAACGAAGCACTATCACAACCCAGATACCCTTGTACAAGAAACCTTAAAAAAATGGTTGCATGTCTTTCAAATGCTAGCTTCCCATAGTGCGTGATTTTACGTATCATCGATCACCACTACGGACAGACGCGCACCATATCTGCAGTATACTAAACATTTCTGCATTACCGCGGACGACCCGTTTCCCACACGGTCATATTGCGGACAGAGGCGGTCCACAATATCTCGTACCGTGGGAAGCCAGCATAAGGTACAGAGGCCTACATTTGCGAGTCGGACTCGCGCCAAGTTTTTGCCTTACATACTATATCACAGCCAGTTTAGGAACTAAGTTTGACGAAGCCGAAGTACGAGTAGCCTGGCCGGAGCCAGATGGTGCGGGCGTCTCTCTGGGGTATACTCACGGTGTCGCCCGGGAGTAGCCGCGCTACCGTTTGAACAGAACACGACAGCTGCGACTTGTCGCTCGGTCTCGTACTACCGTCATCTCCTGCGCCACACGTGGTTAGCAGACGAGGTACACCACCAGTTTGCCTCGCGAATATGGAGAAGTAGGTCGGCTGTTTAGTCGCATATAGAATCTGGAGGAATTGTTTTGAATATTATTCTGATAGTTGGATTTGTGACTGGACGCTATCTAGCTCGCAGGATGTGGATATCTGTACGTAAATAGGAGCAGGGTGTATCTAATGGTCTATTATTTCAAATTGCGACAGTGGGATGACCAACCTATTAGACTATTTGTATCTCGAAGCATCATGGTTATCGAGAATTTATTGATACTACCCGCTTAAATATCTGAATTCTAAATAAAATGTACTTTGTGCAAACCGTGAACAGCAAAATGAAAAGCGGTATTAGATATTCGCGCGACGATAACCAACCGGTAGATAATAGCCCAAATAGATATGAAATATGATTAAAACCAGCAATCTAGGTCACACGGTGTCCTAATTTGTTCACGATTTTATACTTAATCTACAGGATGTATCAAAAGGGGTATGTCAAGCGAAAAGTTATGTAAATAGCTCACTAAAAGGAATCAACCCACAAAATTTCAGACTCGAAATCATATGTTTACTTTTCCAGATAGTAGGCATGGAGAATTTTTAAACAACTTAGGAATGTTCATACAATCTAGAAAAATAAACATGTGATTACAAGTATCTGGAAATAGGTTCTCTATAGTGGGCTATTTACATAGCTTTTCGCTTAACTTGCCCCTTTTGTTACACCTTGTATAAAATATAAAAGCGAAAGGTCACTCATCATTTAACTTCATTGATCAAGTACAATGAAGATGAAATTTGAAAGGAAGGTAGGTTACAACTAGTAGAAAAGACGTCCGCTTAGAAAGGATTTCCTGTTCATGAGTCCCACAGGAACGGAAATTCTAACGTTTACGCGGACGATATCGTTGGGTGGGGCAAGCCTAGCATGGCCTGCAAAACACCATATAGCCGCCATGTTGAATTTTGTATAGAGACGATACGATATCCACGATGTGTGGTCATGCTAGGGGGGCTGCATTGAAAAGTTGTTAACCCCTTACCTGTGCGTATACTAAGTAGAGCCCCCCTTCTTTGATAGTGAAGCAGCAGTCTTCTAACTGTATTTTATCTTCGCTGTGCTTGGAGGATACCTCCAAGTCCCGCGACCACGGCCCGATGAATGCTGGAATAATATAGAAAAATTATTACAACATTAGTGGACGCCCGCGACTTCGTCCGCGTGGACTACAGAAAAACAAAATGTCGAAATTATCCGGCATAAAACATTTTTCCGGGATAAAAAGTAAGCCTATATGTTAAGTGGGACCTGTCACAATATATTCATGAAAACTGCATCGAAATAGGTTCAGCCGTTTCTGAGATTAGCGTGCACAAACGCACAGACAAAAATTTCAGAAATTATTATTTTGGGTACTATTGCGTTGATAAAGGTGTCCTATAATATTTTTTCTCATATATCTTCCATGTACAGACAGACATCGATCCGTTACATTTTTATTATTTTATACATATGTATAGATGGTCGGTGCATAGTATTTTTATACTTCCTGCATTCAGAAAACAACTAAACCTAGATCCATAGCAGGAGTTTTAAGCGAAGACCAGCGGTGAAGTAGTTTATCTGTTACCAAATTCTGTTAAAAGATTTTAAACATTATTTTGGGATTTCCCTTATTCACTACTAGGGTTCTATTCTACGGTATCTCTCCTTAGCTATTCAGATTATGAAATAGATAAGGAAGTATTATTTGATGTTTTATGTTTATATTTTATCGGTACTTATCCAAGGAAGGTTACCGTTAAAACAAATCAAGAAAGAGCCCGTAAATAATGGAATATACAGGATAGGGACCTGTCACAATATATTCCTGAAAACTGCATCGAAATCGGTTTAGCCGTTTCTGAGATTAGCGTGCACAAACGCACAGACAAACAGACAAACCGACAAACAGACAAAAATTCCAAAAATCATTCTTTTGGGTACTATTGCGTTGATAAAGGTATTCTATAATATTTTTTCTTATGTATCTTCCATGTACAGACAGCGATCCGTTACATTTTTATTATATGTATAGATTAGGGTAAAATAACATAATAATTAGAAGATAAACATTACATAGAAGCGCTGTTATTATAAAAAAATTGTAGTATCTATCTAGTTAAGCAGTTTACCTAAGTAGTGATAAATGTTAGATAACCTACATTACATAGTTGTTTCAGTAAAAAGTAATAAGACAGGTGATTTTATGTCTCAATAAATTTACCTGGAATGGTAGACCAAATTTTGAAAATATGTATTTTTTATACAAAAGTTAAATGAATCACACTCAGAATAGAAGTCCGAAGTAGTCCGAACCCACGGCCTTCGTCACACGCAGACATAACAAAATGGCCTATTCTCGAAGTTAGTTCTAATTCACATATGTATAAGTCCTGTGCTCATACGGGGTTTCACTAGAAAACAGCAGCTGCATCTCCTTCCGTACATGTCGTAAGAGTCGACTAAGAAACTCGGGCATCATCTCAGGCGATAAGCTAGCAACTGGTCATTTACATTTTTGATCATGCAGTTCTGGCTATCCGATTTCGGGAACACCGCCGTGTGTATACCAGTGATTTGGTATCTCCTCAGGGATTTGGTTTCTGTATACATTTCTATGGTGTATATGTCGTGGCCATATCGTAGAATTGATCATTTCATGAAATGGTCGAGCATTTCATGAAATGGTCGCATTTCATGAAAAGTTCAACTGTCTATTGGCCACATCATGATATGGTTTGGGCAGATTGATGATAAAAATCGTTTCTCGATATGGGCAACTAAACGCCCGATCATTTCATGAAGTGGTCAAGATTATTGATCATATCGTAAAATAGTTACATGAATCAACGGTAGAGGCGCTGCGCGCGTTTTATTTATGTGTGAAGATGGCGGATTTTTCTTTTTAGGTTATAAAACAAATTAAAGAGAGTAGGGTGACTATGCAGAAGAAGTTCACGGATAGTGTGTTATATTGTATAATGTATATTAGACTTAATGGTGGTTTATAATAATATTGTTAAACAAAAACCTTAGATTACGATAGGTTAGGTTAGGTTAGACTATGACAAATGACGCACGAGCCGAGCGAGCGGAGCGAGCGTGCCCAGGCAGCGTCCGGCGATGTGCCAGATGCGAATCGCTTTTGTAAAGTCTTTTATGTTTTTAAATATTATATTGTGAAAATATCACATAAATAATAGCAAAAAAAATCATACCATCATACCTTATGGTATACTTATATATGGTGTACGGTATATATTATTTATATAAGCTCTTACCACATTCGGATTTTATGGACACCCTGTTAATACGATTTGGCCAAACGTGGATGACAAAATCGTGAAATGTAGACGATTTAACGATCTGGTCAAATTGAATTGGCCACTTCATGAAATGCGACCACTTCATGAAATGCTCGACCATTTCATGAAATGATCAATTTTACAATATGGCCACGACATATACATATGTATTACAGTAGAACGCCAATTATCCGAATCGGTCCTAAGCGTAATATAAAAAATTAAAACTAAGTAATT
The DNA here is from genome assembly GCA_014607495.2 of Carposina sasakii. NCBI lineage: Eukaryota > Metazoa > Arthropoda > Insecta > Lepidoptera > Carposinidae > Carposina > Carposina sasakii. Next base: position 14,080,169 of record CP053150.1, on the reverse strand, counting down.
TTTGATTTATTTTGTTGTAACAAGTTGGAACTAGCTGGAGTCCAGATATATTGCAACTGTTATGGTTGAAAGCTAGAGTCTAGAGGCAAGTGTTTTGCGTCGCGCAGCTTATAAGTTTACTCTATGTGTGACAGTTCGTTTTCTTTATTACCAGTCTATGTCCGAATCGACCCCAGTCCCAATTAATTCGGATAATCGGCATTCTTCTGTATGTAATTTACATTAACAGTTAATAAAAACAATTAATAGCGATACATACGCGTAAACAGCCGACTTTTTTTGGGTGCAGAAAGAAAGTAAAATATGCATAAAGTCCCATTAAAGTACATGATTGTTTGTGTAGTAAGTAATCGTCTACAACATCCTCTCTGTATTTCATTCCAATGAACCATTAGCCCAGCTATCCTATGAGCTTAGCTACCTAATAAAATTACGAATACAATGTCATGAACATTACACACATGTGGGTGTCATGTCGCAAATTCGAGATTGTAATATTTATAAATATAATAAATATGTAGTTCAAGGTTTATCATCTGGCGATTTGTTCAATAGAACTGTCGATGCGAACTCTCTTTACTTTATGTAACTCCTCCTACCCTCAGTCAGATGCATATCACCATATTTTTACTAAATAAAATTATTGTGCTTCTGCTGTTCTGATATTGTGTGATGTGGACAAAGTTACACCTTAGGCAGAAGTGAGGGCAGAAGCAATCATATTTCAATTAACAATAAAACTCTTGTTGCTCATACTAAATTATTATCTACTACTTCATTGTACCTATAAGTATTTGTACGAAGAAACAACATAATGTTATCATCACTTAAAACGTAGGTACATGTTTGTATTTGAAGTAGAAGACTTGAGGATAAGATTACTGACTGAGACACTAACAGCCGATTGCAATTAAATCTCTGAGTTTTATTTTGCAGTTTTTTACCCGACTGTCTCTTTTAGTACCATACGGTTTTCTTTGCAACTATTATAGTTCTTCCATTAAACATAGTACTGTAACGGAGTCCATATCTCTTCTAAAACCTAATTATGGTTTATAATGGTAGGCCAATGTTGATTTTAAATTATAAATTAGTTTTGTAAAGGCATTTTTGTATGTACTTCATAACAATATTGAATAAGTAAAAATCAAGTTGAACAATCAATTATAAAAAATGGTTCCGTTATTATCCTTCTGAGCAAATATATCATATATCACAAAAACTATGTATGTTAATTAATTATTAGTATGACCGTAATGTTCTAGAAATCTGGATCTAAACCTGTCTTACCTTATAACATTATATTTATTCTAAATACAATAAGATAATTTCATTTATGACTCAAGGAACATTTGGAGGGAACCCTAATTTTATATAATGGTGGCTGGGATCTGTCATGACAAGTTCTATAGTAATGTTCTGAACACTGAAAGTATTTTTATGACTTAAAATTTGTAATTATTTTACTAAATGCTTAATTATTTGAGGGGGCATTATAATATTGTCTCTAACCCATGTATAGTTTAACAGTAAAATCTCAATCACATGTCATTTTCCCCGTAAGAGATGAATATTTTCCTAAAAAACATCAATCACCCATAATATAATATTTTCGTAGTCATTTTGTATTATTTTTGTTTCAAATACTTGTAAGTTTTCCTTGGTGTTTCTTTCTCTTAAATAACATTGCGATACAGCAGTGAAAGAATGTAAAATCAACAAATGAATCATACATGTCAGTGTCATAATGGAATCATGAACTCTTTTACAGTATAAAAGGGTACTTTAGTAGCATTGCGGTGGCTCGCAACACACACCAGACAGGTGACTGACCAAAGTAGGCAGCCCTGATCTGACTCGTTTGGCCAACACAGCCCCACCGCAGTTGTTTCGAGGGTTCTTTAGCGGTGGGTTTTTCAGGAACCCTTAGTAGGTAGAGTCGAAAGTAGGACGCTGCTGGGCATCGACCCTACCAGCCATCCTACAAATAGTCATATAAACCTTTGTTTAGTCCCCCAAGCGACAAAGCCCCAGCCGCATCTGGGGTGCACTGGTCGCGTAGGTTTAAACCATTCGGTTGTGCGCCTTCAGCGCACAGCAAGTAGCCCGGTGAAGATGACAAAGCCCTTCAGGCTATCATCAGTGTATCATTTCTAAAAAAAAAAAAAAAACTGCGGTGGCTTGTAAATCACCAAAAGGAAATTGAATTACTGTTACATCAACTGTATAGGCCAAAATTGTCATACTAGATACTTCTATAGATGCAATTTAGAGCAAATTGGAGAAATAAATGCGCCACTTTCTATGGACGTACTACCTTCTTTGGTTAATTATAGAACCCCGATTGGTAAGCCCGAAACATTCTAAGGTCTTCTATACAACCAACAATTGTTAGTTGGGTATGTATGTATGTTCCTTTGAAGCACTACACAGACCAAACGCCTCGGCCGATTTTTATGATTCATACGTCAATCGATTCCTCTTAGTCCGGCGAGTGTCACTAAAGACATGACGTTAGTGAAAATCCAATATGGCGACTACTGGACGCCATTTTGTGAAAATGAAAAAAAATTAAGTCGACAAACTATATCGAGTGGGGTATCGTTGAATAGGTATTTAAAAATAATTTTTAGGTTTCTCTCAAAATTTTTCGATTCGACCAACCGTTTAGGATTTATATCGATTAATAGTTGCGTAACAACCATTCTCACATAGGTATAAGTTTTTAGACAGTAGCAAGACGAGACTTCTTGCTGCCGAGCATGTAGTAGCTAGGTACTCATAATCATAACAAAAAAGTATAAAATAAAAAAACACAATTGAAAAAATCCAAAAACCCGACTGCTTAAAAAAGAACCAAATAATGTAAGTAGGTACATAATAAAAAAACAGAAAAGAAAAAAAACAAGCACTTAGATGTCCGGTGGTCTAAAATTCTATAATATTATTATGGAATGAATACTATTGAAGAACATAAAATATTTTCTAGTGATAGTAACATAACAACTGAACGCCAGGATCCATTGAAATATTAGCTAGGCTGTCGGATAATGGATCCCGACTTTAAATTGTGTTTTTTTTTAATTCGTATTTTGTATGAAGGAAGACCATCTGCGTAACGAAGTTGAGAACCTGTTACCTGTTAGGTAGGTACCAGGAAGATGGGTTTGAAGAGAACAAAGAAATAGGTCAAACAAGTGCATTATTTTCATAATGATTTTCGGCATGCATGTTTTTAAAAATACCATATATCTACAGCCGAACAAAACAGAGAATATTGATAAATAAACATAAATTCTCTTTGATAAAAGTGTTGTTAAAACAATGAGTAATGACCGAATGAGTTTAAGCCTATATTATTGAAATACGTATCTACCGGAATAAATTTATGTTGGTAATAATTACCTACGTCACTGAACATAAAATACCTACACCAGATGGTTATTGCAAGGGTTTCATTTCATTGTGGTATTCCAAAAGAACCATGCACACTGTCTGGTCGTTAATTAAAGAGCATATTATTTAATCACTGTACTAAGTATTCCTAGCAATGGATCCAAGTTGTTAAGCTTCTGAGCCTACACACTTGCGATATATGCCGTAATAGAAATAGAATAGGTTCATGATGCCTTATAAGTATTCCTTCTTACTTAAACTGAAAGAGACGAAGAAAGACGATGGTGTAACATTGAGGTCGAAAATTACTGATGTTTGTCAGAAGACTACCATGTTAATGTGGTACTTGTGCTGGCTACATCAGCGACTTGCTGAACTATTGGGAAAAATATACCACAGATTGTAAGAGATTCAAGAATCCATGACTGGATGCGTAATTAAATGATTGGCTGCATATGGCTTAAGATTAGTTAAGATCAATCTATGTGCTGGAGTTTGAAAAACTTCGACCAGCAGTGGATTGCACATATTTTGTGGGACAGGCTTTTTTAGCTATTTTTATAAGCTTATTGATGAAAAAAATGACTACTGAACCCTTCTGTTACACCCTGTACATCTAATTATCAACTGCTCCTTGCATTACTAAGCTTCTCGTGAGTCGTGCATATTTAGCACGTAATTCATTATGAACTTAGCCCTAAGACAGATTATAAAGTTCGATTGTAAATTTTATAATTAGATACAATGTAGAACACTATAGACCAATCTCCATATTAAATGTATTCAGTAAGATCTTTCAAAAAATCATGTACAATTACATATACTCCACTATCGCCCATAGTTTGCCTTGTGAGCAGCATGGATTTCTGCGCGGACCATCTACAGTAACCAACCTCGCAGTGTTTGTTGACTTCCTCCGTACAACAATGGAAAAGCGCAAGCAGGTTGACGTGATCTACACTGATTTTGAAAAGGCATTCGATCGTGTGGATCACGTCATTCTGCTACGCAAACTTTAGCACCTAGGCATACACGGAGACTTGCTGCGATGGGTTGAATCGTATCTGACAAATCGATCTCAGGCGGTTGTTTTGGGTGGCTTTCGGTCTGATTTTGTGGTGATTCCTTCTGGGGTTCCGCAGGGCTCTCACCTAGGCCCACTCTTCCATAATATTTACCTCTACGACATATACACATGTTTTAATTACTCAAAATTTTTGATGTACGCCGACGATACAAAGATTTATCTGGAGGTAAATGACCTTGTGAATTGCTCCCAGCTTCAAGAGGATTTGTCCCGTCTATCAGAGTACTATACAGCCAATCGAATCAAGGTTAATGCTGAGAAATGTCAAGTATATCAATAACCTTCTCTCGTAAAATTTGCCCCGTCGTCTTCTCATATAGCATGCAGGGTACAACTATTGGAAGAATCAGCACTGTACGTGATCTTGGCGTTCATTTGGACAGTAAACTGAACATGACGGAACATATAAATATCATACATAACCAACAAAGCGTACAAAAATCTGGGTTTTGTGATGAGTGTGCCAGCCTGTGTCGGACCTTGGTTGTATAAAAATAGTATATAATTCTTACGTACCTTGAATTCGCTAGTTGCGTCTGGTGTCCACAGTACTCGACATATTCAGAACAGATTGAATCGATACAAAAGAAATTTTTGAAGCATCTTATTTACAGGGCTCGTCAGTGGTCTGACTCATATGAATCTAGCTGCCAAACACAAAACATTTTAACCCTCAACGATCGCCGGAAAGTGTTAGATATGATGTTTCTCTTTGACCTGGTGAATGGACGCCTTGACTGTCCAGCGTTGGTGGGTCAAATTGCACTGCAAGCGCCTTCCCGTCGTACTCGCCACACGGGACTCTTTCATGTTCCTTTGCATAATTCTAACTATACCCAAAATTCTGTTATGACACGTATTGCACAACAGTACAACAAATGTTTTTCTGGGGCTGACCCATTTCACGGTTCGAAGCACACATTCAAGCATGCAGTTATAGAGATCTTGAGGGGGGATATTTCAATTGAGATTAAGTTTGTATCTATTAGTTTTAGTTTAATTTATGTGGGTGCACAGTGAACAATTAAATATTGTTTTAGCATTTTGAACTTGTACCTACTGAGTATCTACCTACTACAAATGTTATGTTATATTATGTAGGAATCTAGTAACACGCTGATATTGTTATACATGGTTTTATGTACCTTGCGCTGTTAATTGTTTTACTATTTGTAACTGTTAAAAACGATATGTCGACTGAACTTATTGATTTGTGTAAATTCGTGGAAATTTTAAATTGACCATTCTTTTGTAAGTTATCTCTGTATCTATCTATTTATAACGTTGTAGATATCCCGAATAAAATAAAATAAATAAAAATATTACATTAGCGGCGGTGGGCTTACCACTTACCGCGTGGGACTTAATAGGCTAACAGGTGAAAAGTGGGTGTGTAAGGACACCTCTGCCCAACCTCCTTGGGGGATAACGGGCGTGACCTTTATGTATGTATATTATATTACGGAGGTACGTATCGTACCTTACATATCTACCTATTCAAGTTATTTAATTCATAGTTTGCAGTCAACAATGCGAATTCTTAAGGTATGAGTAAGACATATGTAAGAAGGCATAAATTAGCATTACAATTACAAGACTTTACATAGTTGGTAATGTATAGGTTACTTCCTGCCAGTCTTTCTCTCCGTGCACTTATGTCTTGATCGTGTGATTGAGACAGTAAAATTAATTTCGGCCGAGGCAGTGACGTGGGCGAGTAGTTCACCCGGCCTAGTAAGTAAAACAGGGTCCGAGTTACTGTCTCGCCACTCTGGCCGGCCGAGCACTCGCCAAAGTGTTCAGACGAACCGAGCACTCGGCCGAGTTCACTGTCTCGCCCGTTTACTCGGTACGTGTTATCAAGGCATTAAGGTGTAAGTAAAGAATTTCTACTACTGTAAACCTGTTGGGCGTTTTTCCACTAGACGATACAACCACGACCCCGATATTAGATGACGAAATGTCGCTGTCGTGTCGTCTAGTGGGAAAACGCTCTTTGTAGGTATCTAACTTAGATGATAATCACGTCACTGGTATCTAACGATGAAGCTGTCAGTCGCCGTATACTATGATGTGTGTCTAGGGTCCTATGGCGGATTTAGGGGGATGGGTCATGGGGTCCTTAGACCAGCTTATGTAATGTTACAATTTTACGAGCGACAGCGAAGCTTGCAAATTCTACCACCCCCTGACTCCAAGTCTGGATCACGGTAGTGAGTGACCCCCAAAAACAAAGCGCAAAATTGGTATTCTCATAAAAAAAAAGAAAAATTGGAGAAGTTTGTACAAATTAACTAAGGTAATGAAGTTTCATTAATAGGCATGCACCTAGAGTGCACCACACCACAGCTTACAAGTAGGTATGTAAGTTTACATATTTTGACACCAACAAATGTTTACTGAACATAAAATATCCTTATAGGAATAAAATGTCTACCCATCATTACAATTGGTAGTAGTCTAAAACAGTAAAACTAAAGAGGGAAAGAATTACCAAAACTGGACACAATAAGTCAAAAATGTATAATGTGGGCAATATGAGGGTTAATTAATATGGGAAAACATAAGAATGTTAATTATGTCAAAAGTTTTATGATAAGTGGTATTACAATTTAGTATCTAATATAGGTAATTTTAGAATATTGGCAGGATTATTTAAAAGAAATTGCAATTGAAATAACATAGTAACTGATCTAATGAATGAATGAAACTGCAAACTTATATCACAAAAAATCAAAGAACCCGGGCAATTTTCTTGATCCTAATCAAAATTAGTGGAAGTGGCACTTAATTTAATATTTTATACTAATATTACTTACAGTTGGATGATATGTGAGCTTCATTCTGGGCACCGTTAAAATGTACGACTAGATTTTCTGAAAATAAATGTAAAATAAATTATAATTGAGTTCATTTGTTTTGTTAAGAAACTCAACACATAATAATTTTATTGATATTACCTTTTTGGAAAGTAGGTATCCTTTCCAAAAGCTCAATTTTTGGTGTTTTTTTCTTGGAGTCCACGAGTAACATGTCTTGCCCCAGGTCATCTACATAAAACTTTTTTGCTTTCTGTGTTAACTCTTCATCAGTACTGAGGCTGTCCATGCGAGACTGTCTGTGCTCAAACATATTATGTAGACCAGGTTGCCTTGAAAGAGCACCCTGTTGTATCGCACCTTGGCTTCCACTCAAATTTTGAAGTATAAATTGATCTCTTAATACATCTATTTGTTTCCTCATAGAGATCACCTCATTCCAGTAGTAAAAAGCTATGTAACAACTTATCACCATACTTATTATACTCAGCAAAAAGTTCAACAAGAAGAATAGCTTTATTTTCTTGGAAGACGCGATTGCGAACGTGGTATTTATGTGGACTCCGAAGTTGGAGGGCTTTTCTAAAAAAAAATTGGCTCAATGAGTAAAGCATGTACTTTTTAAATTAAAAGTAAAATCAATTTTTCTAAATTTACATTACCTGGTTTCAGATGAATGATTGCTCCTTCTGGCGTGTTTACATTTGTATTTTTACCAGTATTTAGAAAGATATTTGCACCTGTGTTAAGGGGAACACCCTCACACAGGTTTATTTTTCGTTCTCCATCCATTGTAATTGTAGGTATATTTGCATGTAGTACAGAATAAGTACTATTTTCTAGCCATAAGTGTTACGGAGGCGTCTCTGTCTCTGAACAAAGGATACAAGCTTTAAAAAAAGTTCGCACGGATGATAACCCGCCTTGCGTGAGTTGAATGATAAGAGGAATAATAATAAAAACAAAACAAACCATACATACCAGAGATAACTGTTGGTAGAATCAGAAGCGTGGTCTTATTTATTCTACTTCACAAATTAAACAGTCACTTTCTTTACTTAATTCACATAACACAAAATATTCCCACTTTCTTGGGCCCGAGAGCGACACGTTCCGCGTCCGTCTTCCAACTTTACAAAAACAAACAAAAGCAAAATAAATAAAAATATATGCGCTAGTTTTCTGACATCCGTTTCTTTAGCAACTGCGGCGCTAGTGGCTGTGCCGTTTGTGAAGTGTGATAACCGTATCCGTCTGTCTTCCTTCTCCGCCCGCTGCCGCGCTGCCTTGACCGGTTGGTTGACCGGCGATGTCTGCGGTTCGCGCGCTAATTTCAAAATGAATGGATGTTGGTTTGGTTGGCGCGATGCGGGCTGGGTGACGCGTCTCCATCCAACAATGAACGTAACAAGTGAAAAAATTAAATCAAGTACAGTCAAGTACATAGTAGTTACCATGTTTATAGATTAAAATATTTAAATTCTACATTTATTATCAAACAAATATTAAGCTACTGAATACTAAATTACTTATTTATCTGTTATGATGTAAATTCTTATGTTTAAATATTATGTACCTCCATGTAAAACAACTACCTATCTATCACGGAGCCAAAAGTGTAAAGCAGTGTAGGATGCAGTTAGATGCAGGCTTAGATGCAGGATAGCATCGCATGGCATGCGCACAGCTGGTTGCTGCATCTATCTTGGTCGCGGGACGAATTAAGCAAGCTATTTACATCGTGTTCGCCAAATCTTGGAATGTCTTACTTAGGTACTTCAGCAGCTAAGCACACAGAACACAATTACTCCTAGCAGCTTGACTTTAGTTGACTTAAATACAACACAATGTTAAAATCGAAATCTTTATCGACTTTTGACTCACACTCTGAAAATGTTTTAAAATGCCTCATTTGCAACTTAATCCCATGATACTTAATAATTAGTTCTGTTTATTCATAACAACTGTGACAAATCGCACCACCTTTGTGACAGAGTAGTCCATCGCCGTTTCTTTGTTTTCTCATAAATTAATTATACAAAATACAATCGAATTACTTACATATCGATTTATATGTGATCCTATTGGACCGCGGTCCGTATCCGCGGATACGTATATCCCTAATTATACAGAATGTTTTTTCGTCGCCACCCTTAACAAAGGGTACGTACTCTATACCTACATGAAATAAAGTAAGTTTATGCCAAAAAAAATGCTGGGAAACGATGTAATTAAAAAAAAAATCAATTACTTGATCGGCCGAAAATTCATAGCGTCCAGTGTTTATGCTAGTTTATTCATTGACAGATATTAATTATTTCTCGTTAAAAAATCTTGCTACGCGCGTCTATGTGCATTTATGCAGAAAAACGCAGTCTATTTACTCCACTTTGGACCCTAATATCTTGGGAACCAAACACTTCCCAGGTATGATTCTGTGGAGAAAAATGACCAAGATGATGAGGAAATTCCGTAGTTTTCGGGAACGCTGACGACCAAAAAATACTTAGTATATGTTCACCGATATTATTATAGACAGATAGTAATTATTTCTCGTGAAAAAATCTTGCTACGCACATCTATGTGCATTTATGGAAAAAAACGCAGTCTAAATACCTAGACTGCATTTCCATGGAGAAAAATGATCGTGATGACGAGATTTCGTAGTTTTCGGGAACGTTGACGACCAAAAATCATTCTGTATAGTACACCATACGCATGACTTTGTTCCTGAAATGGCGTAGCCAGAACGGCAGGATTATAAAGGAGTTCCCTCAGCTACGGTTAGCATAGCGGGGCCAAATGTAAAAGATGAGTGACATAAATATTTGAGGTACTTTAAAACATTGAAGTCCACCATTTAAATACTAGCAAGTTGCCTATAATGTAGGTGGTAATCACGTTCATGGTGGTAATGAACTAGTTACTTTGTCTGCAGCCTACGGAAGTAAATAAGTAGGTCTATGATTAAGGAGGCTGCAAGCATGTGTACCACGCTGTCGTTGTCCGACATACCTACTTACCTATAGGTAACTGTTTAAGGACCGAACACACAATGTAGGTCGATTAGTGACCTTTCGTCTCGAAATACAGCCTTTTGTCTCGGTTTACTGAACGACACCGTGATACCTTATTTTCATGACCATTGGCACTGAATGTTTGATTGTTGATTTACCTACTTCGTAGTAGGTATGTGCCCGTATTTTGAGGCTGATGTAGGTACAACCTCTAAGGCCATATAATATAGGGGATCAAATTCACTTATAAGTAGTTACTGACTTTTCCTTTTTCCTTTTTGATGAATAAAATAAAATAAAATTATCGCCCTTCTCCGTTATATCTCAGTGAGCGCTTTGAATATCTCTTTTCAAGAGATCGGCCTCTCCGATCCAATACGGCATCACTACTACAAACTCCCCGTTTTAATTTTGGGGCTTTTGGGTATTCTTTCCCGGTTCAGGCGGTTAAGCTCTGGAATGAATTACCCCATATGGTTAGAGATTGTCGCACTGTTGGCACATTTAGGGAAAAGCTGAAGCATCACTAGTCCATTATTTGAATATGCTGTCATTTGTTTCTCTATTTTTTTCTTAATGCAGTTATGTATTGGTTTCTTAGAATTTGTTAATTGCACTGCATAATTTACTTGCTTGGCTTGCTGGAAGAGATCTCTGGTAGAGATAAGATTGCCATTGTACATGCATCTCTTCTTTTATGTTATATGCCATATTTATTTTTGTGTATGTGTAAGAGTATAATCGGCCACTATGCCTAGCGTTCGTGGACTATGAGAAGGCCTTTGATTCGATCGAGACATGGGCAGTGTTGCGGTCTCTCCAGCGGTGCCATATTGACCATCGATATATCGAAGTGCTGAAGTGTTTATACAGCAATGCCACCATGTCGGTACGAGTACAGGAGCGGAGCACTGAGCCGATTTCTTTGCAGAGGGGAGTGAGACAAGGAGATGTTATTTCTCCGAAGCTCTTAGTATATTTAGTCATGAAATTTCAATTAATAATGTTCTCTACACATTTAGCTATTTATTTGTTTGGAAACTAGACTTTCTAGGCAATTGGTATTCGATGAAAGTAAGAACATGATACCTCTGAGTCAATCAAATAGTAGGAAAGGAACAAAGGAACTTCACAGGGAGCTGGCCTACATTCAGATCACTAAGTTAGCACTAAGAAGGCATCAATAATGACTCACGTATTTAAAGTTGAACAACCGTCAATAATATTGGGTAGGTAGGCAGTTCGTAAAAAAATCCTTTGAAAGAAAGCAAGATCATTTATAGGCAAAAACTTTTAAATATTCCGTGATCGCTGTGTGCTTGCCCCAAATGCAAATCTACCAAAAACGCATATGTGCAAATTAACAAAAAAAAAAAAAACAACTGATAAATGTATTACCTCTAAAACTATTAGCTTGAGATAAAAGTTTGTTGAACAAAAACTACACAACTAGGAGGTAATAGAGTTTTCCAGATTGATGAAGAGGAAAGTATATTTAATGGAGATGAAGAGCTGAAAGGAAAATATTGTAGGTGCCTACTGTACGAGTATAATGATGAAGCATGATGGTGTAACGGTGAATGAGTAACCAAAATGGTGTCAAAACTCCTTTACCGCTATCCGAAACTGGGACTCGGAGTCTCAGCGACGAACCGTTAGGTACTTAGGAAATATTTTACGTGTTTGGACTTTTGGAGAAAGTCGATGCTCTCAAAAACTGACTACTTATATTTAGCTACTTATTGTATCTTACGATGCTGAAGAATGTACGTCTTGATTTGAATTGAATTCGGCAAGCGACGATCTTTAAGATTCGATATATAAGTATTAAAATTATTCCATTGAACCTTTCTTCCTAAAAAGTCATGTTTCCATTCAGTGGAAACAATCGTAAATGTTCAGAACATTGAAGAAGACCGTATTCCGAATAAGCACGTGTGTCTTTAATTGCCCATTACTATGGTTACTCGATAGCGACTCGCTTGTAACTCACAAATACAACAAACCATGAGTCAGATGCACGCATGTTGTTCTACTGAGTTTGCAGAAGAATGTGCCGTTTGTACTATTAAAGCGAATAACAACAGTAAATATTTTCGAGATCGGTTTACTTTATGACCCCACGGCCGTGTTATGCGAGTGGCCTTACGGAAATGATCTATAAAACTTAATTAGGTAAGTAAGTCATTGTTAGGTATAGTAATAATGTTATTTACAAAGGATAATGCACATACATGATATGGGTATACTCGAACGAAGATAAGTTCAAAAGAGTCGAACATTATCTTAATTTATGGGTTGGTTGATTTCTACGTTTTTCTTTTCGATCAAAGAGTCTTCTGACTGCAGAAAAAGAAATTCAGCATTTAATCAATTCGAAAAATACGTAAAATATAAAATACTAGTGGACGCCCGCGACTCCGTCCGCGTGGACTACAGAAAAAACAAAATGTCGAAATTATCCGGGATATAAAGTAGCCTATATGTTAAGTGGGACCTGTCACAATATATTCCTGGAAACTGCATCGAAATCGGTTCAGCCGTTCCTGAGATTAGCGTGCACAAACGCACAGACAGTCCCTTCCCGTGGGAATTTCGGGAAATCCATTCTTAGTGCTTCCCCGCAGTCTCTAATGAACATATATGTCCGATTTTAGCTTCACATGTACAGCGGTTTTTGTAAAAAAAATAGAATTCCCGTTAGTCCCCTTCCCGTGGGAATTATGAGAAATCCATTCTTAGGGCTTCCTCGTAGTCCCTAATCCGATTTCAGCTTCATACAAATAGCGGTGTTCGTAAAAATGTGGTATTCCCGTTTGTCCCCTTCCCGTGGGAATTTCGGGACATCCGTTCTTAGCGCTCCCTCGCAGTCCCTAATGAACGTACATGTCTAATTTCGAATTCGTATGTGTCGCGGTTGTCGTAAAAAAATGAATTCCCGTTTGTCCCCTTCCCGTGGGAATTTCGGGAAATCCGTTTTAGTCCTCCCTCGCTGTCCCCAATGAACATATATGCCCGATTTCAGCTTCAAATGTATTGCGGTTTTCGTAAAAAATATAGAATTCCCGTTGGTCGCCTTCCCGTGGTAATATCGGGAAATTCTTATAGCCTATGTTCATCCAGGTCCAATAAGGATTCTAACGGTGAAAGAATTTTTGAAATCGTTCCAGTAGTTTTTGAGCCTATTCATTACAACCAAACAAAGTTTTCCTCTTTAATATATTAGTGTAGATTTTCCTTATAGTGTAGTGATGGCGACCCTGTCAGGAAGAGTGGGAGAGTGTCACTACACCCTGAACTAACATTGTTTCTTCATGGGAAATAGCCTTATGTTTAGCCTTAACTCAATAGGCTGCGCGACCTTATATATGCATCACATGTTGTCAATTCATGTTCAATGTTTGTATGAAGGCGATATCTTGTAAACTGAAAACAGCTCCGGTTTCATGCTACGGGAACTACGAGGGGTAGCGACATACTGTCTGCCTGAAACACTACGAATACGTGGTAGCAGGCCACAGGCCCGTAAGTCCATTCTACTGTTGTGTTGTTTTTCAGACGGTATCGTTGATGGAGGCTTTGTTAGCCACGGATACAAGCGTTCTATGAACATATGTACTAACCTTTTTCAGGCGTAATCGATTCGCTATTCGAATGGTTTTATTTTAATTTTTGGAATGCCATACTCCATGCCATAACTTTATTTTGCCAATATAAGGATGCGGGGCTTCACTAAAATACATCAGGTGCATCTCTTTCCGTACATGTCGAATGAGTCGACTAAGGAAGGATCTCGGGGATCATGTCACTACTCTCAGGCGATAAGCTAGCAACTTGACATTACCTTCTGATCATAGACAGATATTAATTATTTCTTGTGAAAAAATCTTGCTACGCGCGTCCATGTGCATTTATGCAGAAAAACTCTGGACCCTAATATCTTCGGAACCAGTATACCTAATATCTTTGGACCCTAATATCTTCGGAAACATATACCCACAGAGTGTTTTTTCGTTGCCACCCTTAAACGACGAGTACGTTACCTGTATGTAATGTATGTATGTATGCATACCTGGGAAGTGGTTCCTAAGATATTAGGGTCCAAAGTTGAGTAAATAGACTGCGTTTTTCTGCATAAATGCACATTGACGCGCGATATCTGTCTATGAAAAACTATCATAAACACTGGACACTATAAATTTCACCTGATCAAGTAATTAATTTTATTTTCAAAAACATTTACATCGCTTCCCAGCAAGTTTTTGGCATAAACTTACTTTATTTGATGTATAGAGTAGGTACGTATCCTTCGTTAAGGGTGACAACGAAAAAACATCCTGTATATATTTCCGAAATGGAATAGCTAGAACTGCAAGATCATAAGGGATGGCATAGCCACGCTAAGCAACAGAAGGTAATGTCAAGTTGCTAGCTTATCGCCTGAGAGTAGTGACATGATCCCCGAGATCCTTAGTCGTCTCTTTCGACATGTACGGAAAGAGATGCACCTGATGTATTTTAGTGAAGCCCCGCATCCTTATATTGGCAAAATAAAGTTACATCTGTGTGTTCAACCACTCAGGGGGATCTATTTGATAACGCCTAACCTGCACATTGAGAGTCAATCGTGCGTGATACTCGTATGTACATTTAATCTCAATATCACCATAACCATGAGATTGCAGAAAGGATTTCATATTCGATGAATGTCAGGTAAATTCAGGGATTTGGTATCTCCTCTGGTAAATTGGTAGGTACGTGTCACAGAGTATCTCAGGTAGGTAAGAGGTACTGCTACTAAATGTTATAATGAATAAGTATTTTTTTGGCAAAAGTCAGCTCAATCATACCGACACGTAAAACGAGGTCGAAAATGCGTAGTCTTTACAGGACTTGATCTTTATTATATTTAGTCCAATCAACGAGGAAATCCTTTGTATGGAGAGTGATTTTCTTGCTTTGGTAAAAAAAACAAATCTAAATCGTAAGATCCTGGATTTTTTTTATAAATCGTAATCTATTGACTTTACTTTATCATCCTAGAAAATATTAAGAACGGAGGAATTATTGTTGGGGGTCAAACCCGCCAGTGATTGGACTAATTATCCTTTATCTTTAAATCCTTTTTGCCAATTTTCAATTTTGAAACCGGAAAATAAGATGCAAATTTACTTCCTTGATGAAAATATTTCCTGCATTACTCATATAACAGGCCTTTTAGTTCAAGGTTCTTGAATACACTATGGTATGCTATGGTATCTAACGATGTTTGTAACAGTAGTCCTCTACTGCATGTTGTCTATGGCGTTATGCGATCCCAATGATATCAGCAATGCGGATTAGGAGACTCCAATGTCACTGCAAATGGTTCAAGGAAATCGTTAACTAGGCTTAGTAAAACAGCAAAGATATAATAGGTACATGTACACGGGGCTATATTCTAGAAATGGAACTGCAGGATTAGGTAGGAAATCCTCCAGCTACGTTTAACATAGCGGTGGTGCCAGTAAAAGATCAGTGATCGATATCGTGATCGGTTTGCTCGATCATAAGTGAACGCCACTTAGGGCTTAATTAGGTAAGCTGGCTGGTTTACAAAGAAATGGAATATAATGGTGTATGTCCCTGCACTTTCGCAGCACAGCGCATTGGTGGAAAGGCAGCCTAAGGGTAGTAGGAAAAGCTACACGCTAATAAGAACGGTTTATAAGCGGATTCTAATAAAGCGCAAACAAAAATGCACGGTTAGCAAGATATCGTTGGAGACATGCTATGCATATCATTCATCTGAGTGCTATGCTGTCTACGTCAAATGTCATTCACTCATTCAGAGCGTTTTTTTTTTTTGGATATTGCAGGATATTACTTAGATTACTTGTGATATTCAATGGGATATTGGTTTTCATCAGGAATTTGGTATCAATACATTTCTATGGTTTTCATAGGCTACAAATTATTCCACGTCTCTCTCTGTCAGTCAGTGAAAAGGTATCAAGAGTGCCAAGCACGTTCTTCGTTTGAACAATCACCTTACCTGAGTTAGGACCTTATCTAATGATGTTCTTTCATGGTAAAAGGTTCAAATTCAAAACACCGAAACTCCTACTCAAAATACCTGAGCAAGTTTTCTTTTAAACAAGTGTTCCTATGTAGACATTAATAGCAATTTTGTGAGCAGCTACGGATGCTATACTGACTGGTGCACCGTTCGTTACCTAGTTATTTGCAAAGTATTTGTCAACCGCGCCGCTGGGTATAGGTAGGGTTTTTTTAAAGTGGATTGTGTTGTTTGACAGTTTCTAATGATTGCCAGGACAATATGTTAAACCTCGGCCTTCAATTTATTTAGTTTCAATGAGCTCTAGCTCTACATTCCATTTTTAAAGGCACTTTCTCTAATGCTGATCAACTGTTAATATGATTTCGTTGTAATTTTTTAGGGACCTGCCACGTTACAATAAAACTATGCTCCCAAACTAGCGGAAGGTAGTTCCGTACTACCGAGATCCTAAAATTTAAAGTAGCTTTTTTCTTTTATTATTATTATACCTACTTAATTGATAGGAGACACATGGCATGATCCATGAACGTATTATAAAGAATAACAGAGTGTTGTGACTACAGAGTGAATTCATAGTAAGCTCGGCAACGATATTCAATGGAGTAGGGATGTGTATTGACGCGTTATCCACCCACATATACAAACCATAGTAAGCTCGGCGCCTACTGGAAAATACGCACACATGCTCAACGCGCTGCCGCCATTTCGGTGCTTCAATCTGTGCAGTGACAGCATTACGTCCGTTGTTCTTTATTCGTTCATGGCATGATCATATAAAGGCCAAAAGGAATCAAGTAGCTAAAAAGCTTAGAGACATAAATTGGCTGGTTGAGAGACAATCCGTACTTGTTTTGGAGAATAAGATTCTGTAAAACCTGTATGGACATATGGCATAGAACTCTGGGGATCGGCAAGCCATTCAAATATTGAAATACTTCAACCCTTAGAAAAAAGCTCTAAAAACTCTGACATGCGCACCTTGGTTTACAAAAAACATTGAAGTACCTGAGTACATACCTACATATCCCAACAGTCCGGGAGGTCGTAGAAAGGTCCTATAACAGTACGTAATTAATTACAAACAGAGACTTCAGCAACATAAAAACGAACTTACTGTAATGTTATTGAAATCCTCGGATTCTGTCTACAGGCTAAAAAGAAAGCGAATAGCATCGATATGATTATACAGAGCGTTTTTTTGATGCCACCCTACTCTATATATTGACGTACGTACTCTATAGGGGAAGGTGGGGTAGCTTCATACAGTTTTTATATTTCGCCTTATAGAATTTTCTGTGGTATCAATACCTGTATCGATCCATCAAAAACTAATAGTCTTACTATCTGACTTTACACCAAAAACATGTAATTTGTGTGAATACACTTGTGTGGCTTTTAGTAAAGGTTATAAAAAAAATATTAAAATGTATGAATGTACCCCACATGCGGGGTACTTTCATACAGGCTATGGGGCAGATTCATACATATGAAAAAATACCACAATTTGAGCATGAAATATTTTATTTATTTATCAAAATCAAAATATAAAAACACGAGGTTCTCGAAAACAAAAGCAATTAGTCTCTATGAGAAAATAATACTAAGTAATAACCAAATAATACCAAGTAAAAAGATAATACCTACATATAATAAAAGATAAAGGGCCGCGTGGTGCCAGCAGAGTAGAATTTGTGCCACCCCATGCCTGCCCGTGGGTGTCGTTCGAGGCAAATAAGGATTCTGGGAGGTGAGCAGCAGCGCCTCCCGTGTAGCATAGTCTGAAAAGCACATTGCGGTCACCAACCCGCCTGCCCAGCGTGGTGACTATGGGAAGAAATACCCCAATGAAGGCAACCAAAAAAGGTCCCCAGTTCCCGGCAACCATACTACCCCGGACCACGGCAGCGGCCCGGATCATGGTGTGGCAGGGGGTGCAAAGAATTTCCGGGCTACGGGTAATGGCAGCCACAACAACCTGACCTTAGCAACGTAAAATAGACGCAGTTTACGGCTGGACGAAAGTCTCCAAATACTTGAGGTGGAATTAGAAAAAATACATTGGAACGTTCTTGGATTATCAGAAGTCCGAAGAGACGGGGAGGACACTATAACCCTTGAATCAGGCCACCTATTCTACTTCAGGGAAAGGAGCACAAAGTCCCAAGGTAGCGTGGGATTTCTCGTCAACAAAACCCTCCGTGATAACGTGAAGGAGATCTGTAGCGTCTCGACCCCGGGTAGCGTACCTGATATTGAAGCTGACCGATAGATATTGTCTCAAGGTCATACAGGTATATGCGCCATCGTCGAGAAGCTTAGATAAAGAGGTGGAGGCACTGTATGACGATGTGTCGAAGGCCATACACCGCACCACTAAGACCCACTTCGCTGTTGTCATGGGGGACTTCAACGCCAAAGTGGGACAGGAAAGCGGTGGATCGTGCTTGGGACTACATGGCTACGGGAGCAGAAACCAGAGGGGCCAAATGCTGGACAACTTCCTCAGCATGCAGGGGCTGTTAGTTTAAACACCTTCTACCAGAAAAACCACAAAGGAAGTGGACCGGGAGCCCAGGTGGTAGGACGAAGAATGAGATCGACTTTATCATGACGGATAAAAGGCATATATTTAGGGATGTTTCAGTGATCAACAGGTTTAACACCGGAAGCGATCACCGGCTCGTAAGAGGCACCCTAAATATCTACTTCAAGCTTGAAAGGAGCCGCATGGTAAGGCGAGTTCTCCGTTCCAATTTGCCCCAAGCAGGACATGATGCGTTCCAACTGGAATTAAAAAATCTATTTGCCGCCCTGGAGACCCCGGCAAGTGTTGACGAGGACTTACAAGGAATAATTGGGGTAACTTTCAGGGTATTTAATATAATTAGTTAGCAAATTCATATGCAAGTTTTTTAACTTGGATACATGTCAGTCCATAGTGCATCTTAGAACACTCTAAGATATATTTATTTAAAAGATTCTCTTCTGTTTTTGTAAAAACTTGCTGCCATGCAAATTTAGATTCGAATTCACGATTTTCGCTACCAAGAACCTGTTTTTTGATACGGCTTTGAAGTGTTTGTGCATTAACTCAATATTTGGCTGCTGATTGCTGTAAAGAGAGTTTGTTTTCCAAAACATCATCAATAGCTTTTAACATTGCCTCTTCGTCCACCTCTCCACTTCTAGTTCCCTTTTTTCTTGTAATTTCTGACCATATTTTTTTCTGTAAAACAAAATTATAATATCATTTCAATTCTACAAACTAAAATAAAAACGTGGGGCACATTCACACAGTATGAATGTACCCCGACTACTGCTGTATGAACCTACCCCATCACAAGAAAATGAAATGAAAGTATTCCCAATAAAAACAACCATATATATATAATTATTTACGTATTAATTCACAAACTTGACCCTATTACCTGTTAAATAAAATAATATTGAATAATCTAGAAACAGCTGAATAATCAAAAAACATGTTTCAATTTGAAGTTATAAAATTACTTACGCATGGCTGAATCACGTTGCGGGTCACCTCGTCGCACGTTTCACACCGACTGCTGTCAAACTCCGTGAGCCAACACACACATAAGTAAGCTATGCGTACACGCATAAGTCGTTCAGTTGATGTGCGCCTAACAATAGATATCTGCAGTGTATGACGGTGCCCCTTGTATGAATCTGCCCCACTTCCCCCTATATCAAATAAAGTAAGTGTGTGTCAAAAAAATTCTGGGATTTTTTTTACTTGTTGCATTTTTTTAATTTGTTTATCCCGAAGGAAAGGCAAGGGGAACTATGCCCATACAGCCATTGTCTTTAGTAAATGATTTCTAAATTTATGATGGATGAGAAATGATGATGATGAATGGAAACGTCGGGAAAATCCTCAAGAATGAATGTAAAATTAGTAAAAACCAAAAATAATTGCAGAAACAATTTACATGAGCCCATGAAGAGATCGTATTCCGGATAAAGTTTTACTCAGCTTATCTGCATATAAAACCATGCACACGCACTAGATTCACATCACAAGTAAACAAAATATAACTTATCTACCAGAAAACATGCAAGCTATCTACAAATAAATTTTGATTTTGAAAATTACACCCGCTCCCTTCCAGCTTTTCCCGCCGAATCCTGCTGGGAAACAATGTTATTTTTTTGTTTTTTTTTTTTATTACTTGATCGGGCGAAATTTATAGTGTCCAGTATTTATGCTAGTTTTTTCATAGATAGATATTAATTATTTCTCGTGAAAAAATGATGCTACACGCGTCAATGTTCATTTATGTAGAAAAACGCAGTCTATTTACTCAACTTTGGACCCTAATATTTTGGAAACCAGACACTTCCCAGGTATGCTTCCATGGAGAAAAATGATCGTGATGATGAGGAGATTCCGTAGTTTTCAGGAACGTTGACGACCAAAAATCATCCTGTATTTATCTAACATCACACATCATCTACACTAATATTATAAAGAGGAAAACTTTGTTTGTTTGGTTGTAATGAATAGCCTCCGAAACTACTGGACCGATTTAAAAAATTCTTTCACCGTTAGAATCCTTATTGGACCTAGATGAACATAGGCTATAAGAATTTCCTGATATTCCCACGGGAAGGCGACCAACGGGAATTTAATATTGATAATATTATAAAGAGGAAGGCTTTATTAAGCGAATCTGCCAGCATTTTAACAAGCCGTACTGTATTAAATCATTATACTTTGCCTATGTACGAAGTATCTTAGAGTATGCTAGCTGCATATGGACACCTCAATATAGAAAATACATAGATCAGATAGAACATATTCAAATTCAATTCATACGTTTTCTAAATTATAAACAAAAAAAGTACTTTAAAACCTATGAAGATACATGCACACATAACAACTTATTGACGCTGGAGCAAAGAAGAATGGTACTCGATTCTATGTTTCTATATGATGTCCTTCATGGCAGGCTTGTTAGTCCTTCTCTTCTAAAAAATATTCAATTTTGTACACCAAGACGTCGCACAAGACATACTCCTCTATTCTCGGTCTCGCTGACAAGTACAAATTATGCCAGAAATGCCATCTTTCCCCGCATTTTGTCTGTTTACAATAAACAATTCAAAACTATTGATATCTTTAATCTTAGTAGGAATAGTTTCAAGTGTCATCTTGTAAAATCTTTTGTTCGTTGAGACTTATTTTGTATTTTTAATGCCATATACCAGTCTGTATACATTGGTTCTCATTCTCATCATGATCCCAAAATTGCATATACTTTCTAGCTGTCGCGTCTAGTGATGGTAATATATGTTGGTGGTAAATAATATTATTCGTTTTGCCTTATCACATCAAATATATAGGTAATCAATTGACCTAGGTGTAGTGTTTTTATTTTTAAGTTAAGGAATAGTAAGTCATTTTACTCTGTTATTAATCTCTTTGCTGAGGCGGTTCCTCACTCATACAAATTGTTTGATGCTTTGAAATATTTATACTTTGAAAAAACAAGTCCACATTGTATGGGTGGGAAGCTATCTTTGCCCCTGTTTCTAAACGTACCACTTTAACACAGAAATATTGTGAAAACCTATTCTTGGCCTAATTATAAATTAAATTTACCTGTAATTATTATAAAATGTAAATGCTGTTGGTTTTCCTAATAAAGAAAATAAAAATAAATAAAACTTTGTTTGTTTGGTTGTAATGAATAGCCTCCGAAACTACTGGACCGATTTAAAAAATTCTTTCACCGTTAGAATCCTTATTGGACCTAGATGAACATAGGCTATAAGAATTTCCTGATATTCCCACGGGAAGGCGACCAACGGGAATTTAATATTTTTTACGAAAACCGCTATACATATGAAGCTGAAATCGGGCATATATGTTCATTGGGGATAACGAGGAAGGACTAAAAACGGATTTCCCGAAATTCCCACGGGAAGGGCATAAACGGGAATTCATAATTTTTACGAGAACCGCTATACATATGAAGCTGAAATCGGGCATATGTGTTCATTGGGGACAACGAGGAAGGACTAAAAACGGATTTCCCGAATTTCCCACGGGAAGGGGACAAACGGGAATTCAAACGGATTTTCCAATATTCCCACGGGAAGCGGACAAACGGGAATTCATTTTTTTTACGACAACTGCGACACATATGAATTTGAAATTGGACCTGTATGTTCATTAGGGACTGCGAGGGAGCACTAAGAACGGATTTCTCGAAATTCCCATGGGAAGGGGAGTTACGGGAATTTAAAATTTTTACGAAAACCGCTATTTATACAAAGCTGAAATGTGATTAGGGCTATAAGGAAGCTCTAAGAACGGATTTCCCGAAATTCCCACGGGAAGGGGACCAACGGGAGTCCCAAATTTTTACGAAAACCGCTGTACCTACATATGAAGTTGCAGCTATGTACTGATATGTACCGAAGCGAAGCGAGGGCGGGCCACTAGTTGATGATAAAAAAGTGAGATAACGCATTGCTAAATGTGAATATCTCAAACTGCCATTATGTATATTAAGGGGCTGATTGCAGATAGAGAAATATATTAATAAAAATATAGAAATATTATACTTATGATAGATATGCTTCTCGTATTAGGGGTTGCATTAGAATTATGTGTGCGAAGTTAGCACCGCCGCCATTATAAAAAAAAAAGAATGTGCTAAATTGTGCTTGACTTGTGCCATAAATAAAATTTAAAGGAATATAAAAGTTGCAGAGAAAAAAAAATCACCAGCACCGCCATTTTGTAAAATTGATAAAATAACATATGGATAAGTTTGTGCTAGATGTGTGTTACAGAATGCTGAAATCCCCGTTGATATTACATTTATTATTTTAACATTCAATTTAGTTTTTCTCAAAAACCTACTACCTACCTATGATATAGATTTTTCTTTTGCAGCACATTCTAGCACATATTCAACGGAATCGAAACATTTTTTATTTTCGATTTAGACAAAATGGCGGTGCTGCAATTTTTTTCAATCGTGAATTTCTGAAAATCTAAGTGTGGTAGGTAGGTATTGAAATTTGCTTTATGACACTTTACATACCTACATGCACTATACACGCACACCAGTGTATTTTTTTCGGTCTCGCGTCTCGCCCTTCGAACTCTATTGACGCTCTAACGCTAGAAGAA
Source organism: Carposina sasakii (assembly GCA_014607495.2). Lineage (NCBI taxonomy): Eukaryota > Metazoa > Arthropoda > Insecta > Lepidoptera > Carposinidae > Carposina > Carposina sasakii. Next base: position 14,056,624 of record CP053150.1, on the reverse strand, counting down.
TAAATCTATGGGACAATCATTCTTTTTTAATTTCCAAAATGGCGGTGCGAACTTCACATGAGTTCGCACCAGGGATTTGGTATCTCCTCTATGCTTCACACACATTTAGAATGGCAGTGCGGGGGTAGTAGAGTGCATTTCAAATGATGGCGCTAGATACTAAACATTTTCTGTTTTACTGTATAATATAAAAAAAAGTTAGGTCCGAAATCAGGCATAGGAGCCATTCTATGAAATAGACAATAGCACGGCTCGCGTACCTTGAGTGAGGTAGCCGAAGCAGATAATCAAACAGTCACCTTCGCAATTTATTAAATGCATTATATCAGTACCAAGAGTAGGTAATAACAGGCTATAGAGTATATACGAATGTTACACAATTCTTTGTTTCAATAACCATATTATGAATGTCTCTAATATTGTGTCTAAAGATGGTCTCAACCTTGACCGCGCGTTCCGGCACGAGCTAGCCATTCAGCTCCATTCATGTTTCATAAACAAATCCTACAACTTACGTACGCAATCGGCTAAATCTGCCAATTCACTAACATCTGGAGAGATACATAAGAACCTCGGGATTTCTTAATACCTCGTGCTGGTGCTCAGGTACCTACTTCCGCAAAGTCCGAAATAGGTATTTAATTTCAAATAGTAGAGTCGTAGCCAAGTGCTTTCATTGTATTGTAAAACGTTTCGGTAAGTACAACAATGTTGTATGTACGTACCGAAAATTTTTGTCGGATGTTTATAATTATACTACTTTAGTTGACGTATATCCCCATTAGCCATCGGTTATTACGTCAAGCCGGGATGGGGAAGCAGCGGGACGTGCGCGGGCGCAGCTCCGGCTCATTCAGAACACGTCTGTCTCTCGCTGCGCAAGCGTCCTCCCGCACCGACCTCTGCCCCCACGTGTGTTCTATCTCTTTCCCGAACCCTCGCCTTCCACGAACTTTGATAATGGGTCGATAACGATTAATTGCTCGGTTAGTTTACTAATTCGGGATTCGATTACATCGCGAGTGCAGTTGGTCCGATGGCCGAGAACTTCGCATTGATACCCGACGTGACTGGGGCACAGGTGATGGGGAACGTGAAGGAAAGTTCCAACAATTTGGTCAGTGGAGACTTTGAGAGGCAGTACCGGAACGCGATAATGGAGAAGAGCGGGCGGCGACGGCGGTCGTGCTTGATCTTCGGCGTGACTGTGGCGGTGCTGGTGGCGTGGCTGCTGGCGTTGACGGTGGTGCGCGAGGTGCAGCTGGCGCGCCTGCGGCAGGAGGTGGCTGAGCTGACCGCCAACGTCATCGCCATCACCGCCAGCGTCAAGTCCCTCAACACGAAGGTCTCCAACGAGCTCAAGTGGGAGGAGATGGAAGGCCCGGTAAGTGTTAGACGTATTCGTGTGACAAATGTTAAGGTCAACATAAGCATAACACAACGAACATAATATTGATTCAATTGGAACTAATTTAACATGATGGTGGCGTAGTTTCCGGACTCTACATTGTACACAAATGGATAATTCTTTATTTCTCGTAAGTAAGCCTTTGCTCGTTATATTACAATCATAATATATTTTAGTGACCCCATTTTGAGGGTGGACAACTGGGTGCTTTAGACAGCTGAACGAGTAGATTAGAGATACTGGTATGATAAAAAACCGACGTTCCCTAGTGGCAATACGTGTCGCTTACGTGTATTGAAGGATATAAAAACCTTTTCTAAATCTCTGATAAATAAATCTCTAAAAAAGATATATGATGTAGATCTAAGTGGTGATTCCATAGATTCCTGCGCTTAATATTTAGATCCCGTGACATAAATCTATATCACCATAACATAACCTCTCCCATAGATGAAGGTAGAGAGAGATAAGACGAAGTTTTTAAAAATGTAGCTTAATCATGTGGAAACTTGATGAAGCGTATGTTCAGAGGCAGAATGAGAACAGGTTTAGTTTGCACACAACAAACCAGTTACATATGTAAACAAAAACATGCCGGACCCCCTCCGCCTCCCCGCGCTCCGCTATCGGCGCCGGCGCAGCCTCCGTTGCGCAACTGCCATAGTTAGAACAACCTTCAACCTTGATCACGTCTAGAGTTCTAGACCTAGATCCTGTTACTAACTATTAGCAGTAATTGGATAATTATAATGTAGGAATAAACATTTTTTTTTTAATTGGTGATTAGGCTCTACCACGTTATCAATCCACCCCAGACTTTTTTTTGTTTTAACTACTTATTTATTTAATACAAATAGGTAGTAATTAAGTATACTTTAGAAATATGTAATGAATGCCTAATATGTTTACATTTCTCACCGCACACTAATGTGAGTAAGTAGGTATTTAGTATTCCCAGGAACATAAACAAGAGTAAAATTTTCCTCCTTTAAGTTTTGCTAAGTTTTATTTGCCATTATGTACTACATATTTACAGTAAAAACTGTTAGCTTAGTCCATTAGTAAACGAGTTGTGGTTAGCAATTAATACGGTCTTTTTACACTTAATATGTAGCGATCCTGTCTCATACATTCATACAAACTAGACCATTCGTTAGGTACGTAATATTGGCCTCAAGATACTCGTATTTTATGAATTTTAGGGAGTATTAGTGTTCTGTGATTTTATATTACTGAACTGTTCATTTATAACTGCCCTCTTTGTTAATATCTCACGTTTAGTTAGACCATAGACCTACGTCAAAGAATACTGTCTGTACTACGCCCTACGAGTACCTACTCTAGCCTTATGTCTGTCTCCAAACTCCTGACTTGTGTTCTTATGCTCGAATTAGGTTGAATAAAGAAAGTGTGAAAAGTCACAACAAACAAATAAATAGGTAAGTATACAAACTTACTTTCTCATTTAGAGATATCTGTCCAATTAATAACTTTATTCTAGTTTAAAGCTTTTTATTGTAGGGCGCTGTATCTTGATAGTTTGAATTTTACGAAGACTTTATTTATTACAATGACGGGCCGCCCGCGCCGCGCCGGAGAGCAGGTAGAGCCCTCAACCTCTTACTATGCAGGTAACAATGTATAAGCAACAAAAATAAATACCCTGACCAACGTAATATAACCGTCATAATACAGGTGTTTTTTCGTTGCCACCCTTAACGAAGGGTACGAACTTTTTAAATCAAATAAAGTAAATTTATGCAAAAAAAAAATGCTGGGAAATAATAAAAAAAAAAAAAATTACTTGATTGGGCGAAATTTATAGTGTCTAGTGTTTATGTTAGTTTTTTTTTATAGACATATATTAATTATTTCTCGTGAAAAAATAATGCTACGCGCATCTATGTGCATTTATGCAGAAAAACGCAGTCTATTTACTCAACTTTGGACCCTAATATTTTGGAAACCAGACACTTCCCAGGAATGCTTCCATGGAGAAAAATGATCGTGATGATGAGGAGATTCCGTAGTTTTCGGGAACGTTGACGACCAAAAATCACCTGTATAATAAATAATACTACAACTTATGTCCTTGTAGTAGGTAGTAATCGATAAAAAGTCTTGATCACAAATAAATAAAAGACTGCATTTGGGTCGTGAAATGGACTGTTTTGTTTATTTAGCGTTCTGGCCAATCTGCGTAAATGTTCGCCGGTAGAATCACCGAATAAATATAGCCCTATGCGAACTAGCGTACTGGTTGGATGTGTGCCAGTTGGGATCTAGGTACTATTTAGTGAGCTTTGGCGTTATAGGAAAGTTTGTTATAGGTTATAGCACAGATATGATAATACTATTGGTTAAGGGAACACTAAAGTTTGAGTACCTACGTAAGTACGTACAGGCAGACATATACCTAATCTAGCTAAATGATTTTAAAACTTATGGTTCTCTTTCTCCACTTTTGCAATTTCTGTAAAGTTATGTTTCATTCAACCTTAATTCATAATTTTGTGGCTAATTCAAAGTTTTTTTTCAAAGCTTTGTTGACCTTACAATTTACTGAGCATACTAATTAAAATTTCAATTCGCAGTAATAGCACATAATTGCAATGACCATGCATAAATGTGTTGTCTATTTTAAGAACTTTAAGAGTTGTACATCGTTACATCATATTATCTTGATTTCAAGTGGCGCCATAGTCCAGCAGATCATTAAAATTCTTGGTCGCGCTATAAATTAGTTCCAAACATTCAATACCTATCTAGATTCTAGATTAGATGAAGTCAACGCACTGACATCGAAGTTAGAACTTTCGTTTAGATATTTAAAGTTAATAAGATGATAAACAAAATGAACAGTCTTTGATTTTTAGCGAAACTTACAAACAGCAGTTTTACCTATATCGTAAAATACATATATACACATAACAATGGTTTAACAAGAAAGAGTCACGACCCCTGTTCTGTCGACTGACCTAATGGTGTGAATCATCCTTAATCGAGTTTACAGAAACGGTCTTAGTCAAACTTAATTAAACGCGACGATGACCCATCACGCTGTTACCTACATAGAGATAATGCACAAACTGTAGGTACCTACACTCTTATTTATTTATTTATATATCACATGCTTATAGATAGCGGAAAGGCAAAATGCACAACTTTTTTCCTAAATGAGTTAAATATTCGACTCAGTGAAAAAGACTGCTTCCTTGATATATTTAAATAAGTTGCGCTTTAGCGTTTTTGCCTTTCCACTGTGAATATTTACTATTCCATAAAAAAAAAACTTGCGATAAAATACAAAACAATACTATTTCTAAACCGGCCGGTTATTTACGTGGTTATAGTCTAGTTTTAGTAGAAAAATATTGACATGAGAAGATGAGAGGATATAAATTAAGGGCATAAATGAAGGAAGAAGCTCACACTTATGACAAATGACAGTCATATTGTTGATTTTTTCTTGTAAAGTGGGTATAAATTCGAGAACTATCAGCTCTCTTGGAGATTCGATCTCGGATATAAAAGATTCTACTACAGCAAGGTCTATCCATGCCTAATAGGTTTACATTTATTAGGTAGATACACTTCAGGTGTAGTTAATTGATATTAATGCTTTTTTAATTTCTTGCATTTAACATTTTGAATTTAATATTTCCATGATTGAATGGCCCTGAAAAACATAATAATGTACTTTTACATACTTAGGTATTGGAAACTTAGTTTTATAAGGGTTAAAAATGTAAAAACGTATGCAATGTTTTCAAAGAGGGCTTAGCTTAAAGCGTTCAACACAAAATTAACATGTGATCCAAACCTAAACAATTAATGCAAACGAAGAGCTTATTATTATCCCTCTACATTATTTATTTAAATAAACGATGTATGTACAACAATAGTGTACTAATAATGTCTCAGCTGCATTCCATATCGTCGCTAATATAGGTAATAGGCGCTTCTCATTAAAAGTATTGCTCTATTACTGTTATTGCCGGCAATTTGTATAAATACCAGGAAATCAGCAGACTAACTTCATTGATTGCTTACTACATATTATAATAAATAAAGACTACTATGCTGCTCTGGGAGTAAAAAAAACGTATAATACTACAGCTGCTTCTCTTCCCAGGTATACTGTACAAGTCAGTTGAGGGACAAGAGGGTCTTCGTGTTTTGTAGGCGATGGGCTGTCACTACTAACCGAACTTGTACATCTCAACTATACCCTCAAAATTGGTCAGAAGTGGTACCATGTGGTTCTATTCTATCGGATAAAGGCGTGATTATATGTATATATGTATTATAATAAATGTCGGTATACCTATATGTAGAAGGTACCTACCTACTACATTACATAAATGCAATTACTTGTGATATCTTGTGTCTACTAATATGATCCCTATCAGACGGGTCATAATAATTAGATATTAATTAATTAGACTACCTATTTAGCTATACTCTAACAAATGCACATTGTATTTCGACATGACACGTGTATGCAACTCAATCGTGATAGTGTAGTCTACATACAGTTAGTCCTATCCAGACATTTAATTCCGTATATAGTTTCTCTTTTTAATCTTCGTATTTCTGGGATTGGCCTTGAAAGCATCAGCCAGGGCTGACTGCAACAATTAGTTCTGTCTGGCATCTCAGCCTAAAGGCCAAGAAACACCATCAAACCTACTACGCTCTGGAAACATCACTCATAGGGCAAAACTTGGCTAATCAGTGATATGCAGTAATTCTGTGATATTTTATTTACCCTTTATCCCGAAGTTACCGTGTAATCTACAGTTGTGAAATATTTACAATAGATGGCGGTATTATCAAAGTAAGTATAGACATCAAACGTGTTTCCGAACGAGGCCACCGAAATTTAAAAAGAAAAACTTTGTTGACATTACTATGGTCTAACCTTACTTTTGGCTTGTCAAAGAATTAAGCGGATTAGAACTTAAAATATCGTTAAATATTACTAAAAATGGGAAAACCTTCTATAAATCACGATAAGGTAAGAGTTTGTGAGCATGTTTATGTATTGGAATGTTAAGAAATGTAATTTTTTATAATCCAAAATCCTTAAGTTCTATAGGCAAAATATTAGTGTTCTTCCGAGTTAACCATATTTTTTTATCACAACATAACCATGCTTATTGAATTATGTGCATTTGTTTAAACGAGATATCGGAGGAACTACTATGTTTTCTTAAATATTCGAAGCTTATAGTGGATAATTATTGATATTGTTATTCGTTTTATGTTACAACAACCTTTTTCTTTTGCAGCAGAAGTCAAAGAAAAAGAAACATACGACAGCAACAAAAAAATCTTCGTTGAAAGAAAAATCCTATAATTCGTCAAGTATCAAAGCTGCTGTAATGGAAGTTAGTAATGGAAGTACAGTTTATAAGGCAGCAAAAAAGTTTTCTATACCTTGGAGCACCCTGAAAACATATTGTGACCGCTATCACCATGACCCTACTTCATCATCTCAGCTCAAACGTGGGAAACCTTTTGTTTTGCCATCTGTAATAGAACTTGAATTGCTGAGTTATATCAATAAAATGCAATTATAGTTTAATTTAAGTGTTACTTCACTATTTTAATTAATACTAAATATTATTATAACATTTGATTATTGTATTTTTGTCTATTATTTAGTTTTCATTAATACCACATATTGACCTGACTGATATCACAAGATGACCAAGCTTATATCACAAAATAACTGAATTATCACTGATTTACCTAACTTCACAAAGTATTTATTTAAACACATTTTATATAAACAATGAAGTATTAGTAATACTTTTAGATATTTATTATCAAAGGCAACTTTATGGAGCCTTGCCCTTTAAATTTGCTAAATTATTTACTAAAAGGCTAAAATTCTGTGGCCAAATTACCAAACTATCACCGATTAGCCAAGTTTTGCCCTACACCGTATGAGCAGATTCAATTTCAGTCATCAATTTCGAAGTAGAAGCAATGATGGCTTATTCATAAGGCAAAGAGGATTACGTAGTTACTTCGTGTAATTTTTCTCAGCTGTCATTTATTTACGTGATGTAGATTAAAGATCTATTAGATCCAATACTGCATAATAATTGTCACTTATAATCTCATCACGTATGCGGGAAGCGCCAAAGCAATTCTTCTTTGAATATAAATTGAGTGATATTTAGAAAAAAAATACTTGAGGAACAATGAACTTGCAAACCTACCAGAGAGGAATACTATCGGTAATATAGGAAAAGTACTTCTACTTATAGTTACCTACCTATAGTTAGCCTTGTGTTGCTAGCCCGTATTACCTAACTAGCAAAAGCAAAAATTGCGATATCAAAAATTTTACAACATTCGCTGATTGCTTGTAAAATTCTTAACATGATTATGTACTTATAATATATCTACCATTTTCTCGTTCCCTGTGTAATTTGATTTTTTTGTGTGAACGGTGAATGTTTATCTATCTAAGTATGTACAATAAAATAATTAATCGTTGATCATTTATTATTTTGTGTTTACACAAAACCTTTGCCCAGCAGTGGGAAACCATTATGGCGACATAAAAATAATTATCTGTAATAATGTTTTTGGGTTAAACGAATGAACTTTGTTTTATGATTCACTCATTAAATAGTTGTTGCCCATTTAGTCTAGGAAATTCTAAATTAAGTTGACGAGCAAACACATCCTTCCCAAGCTCTGGTCTAGACTATAAAACGTCGGTTGTCTACTACCTACTTTTCTCATATTAACTATCAGGGGAGAATCGACTCATCCTGAATTAATATAAAGTGGGATTCCACTTTTTATTAATCAAATATCTTTCACTGGAATAAATTATAATATAAGTTAGTAATTAAGATTTTTTATTTAGCACCGCAGTGTAAGCCAATGTTTCAAAAAGAGCGAGTGTTACGCATATCATGTGTGTTGTAACCTTCTAGGTAGGTACCTACTGCAGCGCAATGCATTGCTGTTTTAATATAATCCGTTATTTTAGTTATTTGTTTGCAAAATTTCACTCTACCTAGTTGTATTTATTAACCATAAATTATTTGCAATCGCGAGTTAGATCGTAAACAAATGGAATATTGTGATCTGAAATAAGCAAAAATAGCCTTTTAGTTCATATTCAAAACGTAAAAAGTACATTACTTAAAACCAGAACCAAACTATTATTTAAAAAAAAACTAAAATAACATTTGTATTTTCCTGAATTTTCCGACGACTAATTGATTTTAACTTTGATCTATACTAATATTATAAAGAGGAAAACTTTGTTTGTTTGGTTGTAATGAATAGGCTCCGAAACTACTGGACCGATTTCAAAAATTCTTTCACCGTTAGAATCCTTATTGGACCTGGATGAACATAGGCTATAAGAATTTCCCGATATTCCCACGGGAAGGCGACCAACGGGAATTCAATATTTTTTACGAAAACCGCTATACATATGAAGCTGAAATCGGGCATATATGTTCATTGGGGACAACGAGGAAGGACTAAAAACGGATTTCCCGAAATTCCCACGGGAAGGGGACTAACGGGAATTCATAATTTTTACGAGAACCGCTATACATATGAAGCTGAAATCGGGCATATATGTTCATTGGGGACAACGAGGAAGGACTAAAAACGGATTTCCCGAAATTCCCAAGGGAAGGGGACAAATGGGAATTCAAACGGATTTCCCGATATTCCCACGGGAAGGGGACAAACGGGAATTCATTTTTTTTACGACAACTGCGATACATATGAATTTGAAATTGGACCTGTATGTTCATTAGGGACTGTGAGGGAGCACTAAGAACGGATTTCCCGAAATTCCTATGGGAAGGGTAGTTACGGGAAATCCAAATTTAAACGAAAACCGCTGTACCTACATATAAAGTTGTATCTATGTATTGATATGTACCGAAGCGAAGCGAGGGCGGGCCACTAGTATTGAATATACTCGTAGATAGGTAGTCCGACCCTGTGCATGACGAATACATGTAACGATTCACATATGTTTCACTCGCTGGCTATATTTGTCCCATATCTGGGTTAGCGGTGTAATATCGTATTTATATGAGAATATATCAATTTTGTATTGCGTCAATATGAGCAAATGTATGGTACCTGATGTGAAGGATTTACTTTGTGATAAATTTGTTTTAACAGCTGCAGTTATTTAAGGAATGCGATTTATTTAAAAACTAGCGACCGCCCACGGCTTCGCCCGCCAGAGAGTACATAATTCCCGTGCGAAGCCGGGGCGGGTCCCTAGTTATACATTATAAACCTTCTTCGTGAATCGCTCTATCTATTAAAGAAAACCACGTCAAGATCCGTTCGCTAGTTTGAAAGATCTAAGCATACATAGGGACGGACAAACAGCGGCAAGCGACTTTGTTTTATAATATGTAGTGATATGTTTATATTTGTTGTGGTGAGGTACGAGATGACACGAATCCTACAGCAAATAAACCAATAGCCCTTACCCTTATCGTAACTTACCCTTAGTAAGCTAAAATTGTACATTTTTCGTGTTTAAACGTCAAATTCGTATTATGTAACAGCGATGCCAAAACAAAGTATTTCTCATTATATTATATTCGTTAGATTCTATTGATCATACATAATAGAGCTGATATTCTCGTCAAGTAATAAATGCTACCGGATAAAGATTTGACAGAATAATGATTCGCGGACCGAATACCTATCTTAATCTAAGAGATTTGATTTGAATCTAAAAGTAAATTCTAATTTAAAAATACAATGCACTACAATCTGTATATCACGGCATTAAAATATTGTTAGTTAAAAAAGATAATTAAGGTCATTTAACGCAAACTTTATTGGTGAAGTTTAATGATCATCATGAATAAATTGATTTTCCAATACCCCCGCCCACAAAGTCCACCAACCATACAAACATGTCATCAATAAATACAAAGAGCAACAAGTAGCTGCTTGGAACATCTAAAATGTTATTTTCCTATTCCCGGAACTATGGTATTAGGTAGGTATATATGTCGTGGCCATATTGTAAAATTGATCATTTCATGAAATGGTCGAGCATTTCATGAAGTGGTCGCATTTCATGAAGTGGCCAATTCAATTTGACCAGATCGTTAAATCGTCTACATTTCACGATTTTGTCATCCACGTTTGGCCAAATCGTATTAACAGGGTGTCCATAAATTCCGAATGTGATAAGAGCTTATATAAATAATATATACCGTACACCATATATAAGTATACCATAAGGTATGATGGTATGATTTTTTTTGCTATTATTTATGTGATATTTTCACAATATAATATTTAAAAACATAAAAGACTTTACAAAAGCGATTCGCATCTGGCACCATTAAGTCTAATATACATTATACAATATAACACACTATCCGTGAACTTCTTCTGCATAGTCACCCTACTCTCTTTAATTTGTTTCATAACCTAAAAAGAAAAATCCGCCATCTTCACACATAAATAAAACGCGCGCAGCGCCTCTACCGGTGATTCATGTAACTATTTTACGATATGATCAATAATCTTGACCACTTCATGAAATGATCGGGCGTTTAGTTGCCCATATCGAGAAACGATTTTTATCATCGATCTGCCCAAACCATATCATGATGTGGCCAATAGACAGTTGAACTTTTCATGAAATGCGACCATTTCATGAAATGCTCGACCATTTCATGAAATGATCAATTCTACGATATGGCCACGACATATACATATAATCACGCCTTTCTCCCTTACGGGGTAGGCAGAGCACCAAGGGCCGATAGAACCACATGGTGCCACTTCTGATCAATTTTGAGGGTATAGTTAAGATGTACAAGTTCGATTAGTAGAGACAGGTGGTCAGCCCATCGCCTACAAAACACCAAGACCCTCTTGTCCCTTTACTGACTTGTACAGTATGCTCGGGAAGAGAAACAGCTGTAGTACTAATTTTTTTTTTTCACTTCCAGAGCAGCATAGAAGAATTATATGACGATATTGATAAATATATCACGAATAAGATCCTGCAGCTTACAAGACTTCTGATTGTTATGCCTATTAATACATCCTCATACATATCATCATATACGTAGACTAGTGGACGCCCGCGACTCCGTCCGCGTGGACTACAGAAAAAACAAAATATCGAAATTATCCGGAATAAAAACATTTTCCCGGGATAAAAAGTAGCCTATATGTTAAGTGGGACCTGTCACAATATATTCCTGAAAACTGCATCGAAATCGGTTCAGCCGTTTCTGAGATTAGCGTGCACAAACGCACAGACAAACAGACAAACCGACAAACAGACAAAAATTCAAAAAATCATCGTTTTGGGTTCTATTGCGTCCATGTACAGACAGCGATCCGTTACATTTTTATTATATGTATAGATAGGTTCTACATACATACGAGTAAACACATCCTAAGTATAGAATGTTTCGCCATCTCAATCAATTTGAGTTAAGGACTGTTTATGTCAGGACAAAGCATGCTGCTATAGTTTTCTAGCGTTTTGGAGCGGAACGTGCGATGACTCCCGCAAAGTCCCGAGACGTTCGGGGCTTAGACAATTAAATAATATTATGAGCTACAGCGAAGTCCGCAAAGTCATCGAAACATTTCCTCAAATGGTAAGGTCTAATCGCTGAAATGTTGCGATAAAAAGTTAGACAGCATAGGCGAACTTAGCTAGCTGTCGCACGTAGATAAAATTATGACGTTGTTTCCTAGGATAAATTTGAAGGTCTTGAAAAACTTTTAACATGGTCAGCACTGCGTGTAGTAGGCGTAGTTTACGTAGATACTACTACGGCAATTTTATCGCCTAAATATGACATTTTCTCTCTATCTGGCATTTTTGACCTCTGGTACTTCCTGTAAGATTACATATCCAGAAATTACCCTAGACTCGACGTTAGTCACTTATATCAGGTTATTGCATTATTTCGGACTAGTGGACTGCAGAAAAAACAAAATGTCGAAATTATCGGAGATAAAAATATTTTCCCGGGATAAAAATTAGCCTATGTGTTAATCCAGGGTGTCAGCTAACTCCATACCATTTTTTTATTAAAATCGCTTCAGCCGTTTTATGTGAAAGAGTAACAAACATCCATCCACCCATCCATACTCACAAACTTTCGCGTTTATAATATTAGTAGGAAGTAGGATTACTTCTAGTTTCTCAAATAAAAACTATTCTATTCTAGTTTGGTCGAATCTGCGCATAGAAAACTTTTATATATTTGCCCTAAACTCTAAAAAACATAACTCATTTGTCCTATGAAATAACCTTCACAAAAATAATCGAAACAATGTATTTTTAAAATTATTTTATTTGTAGTATAGAAGTCAAATCCGTCGTTACACGCGGCGGGCTTCTGAAGTAAAATTAACTTGCCGACTTCACCTCCCTCGGCTGCTTTCGTATTTTCTGAAATGAAGTATAGGTATTAAGCATCTATTTAAGTATGTATTTATATTTAAATTTAGGTTAAGCATGGCTTACAAATTACAATACACCTAACACTATACAGGATGTGGATGACAACCAGGCAAATACATATTAAAATTCTGAACAAGTACCATTGTGTTGAGTTATAAGACAGTTTTATTACTTGCAGGAAATGTATTTTTAATTTGATTATCTATCAGTAATCTTTGCTCTCCGCGCCAATTGTATCGGGCGATCCTGTTACTAATGAAATGGGCTTATTGGTTATTGTGTTACACATTGTTTTTGGATCACCTGTGATTCTCCATTAGGGTTGATCAGTTATTTGAAGTTTTTTGAGGGCAAATTCTTTAAAAATTTTTTTTGGTTAAAATTTTATTTCGATGTCATTATCTAAGGCCTAATTAAACGAACTAAACAATTTTTTTCCTAAAAAAAAAAAAAATGTTTGTTTTCCGCCTCAGAATCATGGTCTGAAGTCAGCATCAATTTTGCCTGGCTGTCACAAACACCCTGTATTTAGGGTTGATTTTCGCAATGGTCAGATAGTCTATTTGAAAGATGAAGTTAATACCTACTCGTAGAATATAATGAATTGTTATTAATATTAGGATAGATTAATGTTGCCTTTCTCTAAAACTTAATCAAGATAAAGATATCAATCACTTTATCCTTATAAACTCATGTATTAAATTATATGTACATACTGTTAAATAAATAAAGAAAATAAGCATGTAAAAAAAAAATAGATCGTTTTAAAAAGCTTCACGCTAAGAATAGATTTATTAGGCCACAACAAAGTCAGATCTGTGACAAGTTGGTTGCCCCGCTTCAGCACAGGAAATTAAAATAAGTATAATAAAATAATATAGGTACTTACATTAATACAGCAGTGCAAAATCTTGGCGGTAGCCTCAATCCACAAGTGGAAATAAGAAATTCTTGTGGAGAAAGTAATACCGGGATGGGTGTCCGAAATGAATGAAACTACTCCTATTTGTTGGTCACAGCAGCCGCTGACGATCGGGCTCCCTGCGTCTCCTCTAAACAATATATGGATAAAAGTGTTAGTTATGCGCCTAACTATACAGGATGATTTTTGGTCGTCAACGTTCCCGAAAACTACGGAATCTCCTCATCATCACGATCATTTTTCTCCATGGAAGCATACCTGGGAAGTGTCTGGTTTCCAAAATATTAGGGTCCAAAGTTGAGTAAATAGACTGCGTTTTTCCTGCATAAATGCACATAGACGCGCGTAGCAAGATTTTTTCACGAGAAATAATTAATATCTGTCTATAAAAAAACTAACATAAACACTAGACACTATAAATTTCGCCAGATCAAGTAATTAAAAAAAACTTTTGAAAAAAAATTTTTTTTCCCAGCATTTTTTTTGGCATAAACTTACTTTATTTGATGTATAGAGTACGTACCCTTCGTTAAAGGTGGCCACAAAAAAGCCGACAAGTGCGAGTTGAACTCGCGTGAAGAGGGTTCCGTACGATGTTACCTATCATGTTTTTTAAAATCTGACAAAAAGTTGGTACGCACAATATTGAGTGAGATACCATGTTATTTTAATATCATGGACTTCTTATAGGTTTTCCTATAATCTATAAGGAGAAAACTATTTCTGTATTTTTTTCAAAATTTTAGGTTCAGTAGTTTCGGAGATAAGGGGGGGGAATGGTCAATTTTCGTCTATTTTCTTGAATAACTTGTAAACTATTTATTTTAAAATTACAAAAAAAATATATTTAAGATCTTCTCAACAAGACCTTTCATTTGATATGCCACACGATGCAGTTTTCAGAATTTTTTATTTTATTTTCCCCTTCCCCCCCAAAAATGACCCCCCATATACAGATTTCATCTGCTCACGTCACACCTCTGTATTTGGGTCACAGGAATTGATATGTGTACCAAATTTCAACTTAATCGGTCTAATAGATTCGGAAATAATTGACTGTAAGCGACGGACGGACAGACACACGAGTGATCCTATAAGGGTTCCGTTTTTGTATTCAGACGTACGGAACCCTAAAAACACCCTGTATAATATAAATAAACATTGTGTAAAGCATTGTGCATTGATAAAGTGGCAATCGGCAGAGCACATAGCTCGAAAAAACCAATGGCCGATGGAGCCGAAAGGTTCTAGAGTCGATACCACGTATCGGCAAACGCAGTGTCAGAAGGCCACCCGCCCGCGAGATGGACGGACGACCTAGCCAAGGTCGCGGGCATCGGTTGGATGCAGGCCGCTTCCGACCGATCGGAGTAGAGGTTATGGGAGAGGTCTATGTTCAGCAGTGGACTTTTCAAGGCTGACAATGATGATGATGATGAGGCTATAAGGGCTGTATATGCAGCTGTATATGCGCTTATACAGCTTGAATGGGCTGATCAACGCCTGCAGTGAGTGCCTACGTCAGGATGGCCTGTCGAATTAAGACTGCTACTCGTATACAGGTGTTTTTTCATCGTCACCGTTTCCATATTCTACGCATTCTACTCCTCATCACGAAGATACATTTTTCTTCATGAAAGCATACCTGAAAAGTATCTGCTTTTCAACATATTAAGGTCTATTACTATTATTAACATATTATGTTTATTTAGGTTTATGTTTTTTTATTTTAATCAATTAAGTTTAAATTTAAATCTCACTCGGGTGAAAAAATTTTCATTTCTTTAGTAATAATTTTTATAATTAAGTTATTGTTCTGATTACGTGCACACATAGAAACCTAGATAGATCGTTTATTTGGCTTTTCGCATGTACACAGACAACATACATACCTACCTCCTATGTTTATTTCTCTTTCATGACTGGTTTTCTGGAAGAAATCTCTCTAAGAGATAACCACGCCTTTGTATATTTTCCTTATTACAAACTTTATTTGTGAAAACCTTACTGTGTACAATAAAGAATAAGAATAAGGTCCAGCGAGCGCGAAATTTTATCTCATATTTTGCCTTGCCTGCAGCGAGACATTGCGACTACTTTAGTTACCCATTTACTTCTTAAAAATTCAAGTTCTACCGAGAAATTGTGACTATTGACAAAACAACCGCGAGCGGAACGAGCACGAAATTAGGGCCACTTGTACTGATATAAATTTCACATCTCAAGCTCAATTAAAATTTAAAAAACTCCCGACCCATAAAAAGTACGCAATTATTATGACAAAAGGTTTAAAATGCTAAACCCTATAAAAAGCAAAAAATAACTTTTAACACTACGTAAGTACCAACTAAAGCATGGGAGACTATCTACTCGGGACTTTGTGCCACCTTTATGTCGGAGGCATAACCGCTAATTTTGAACTGCAAATGGTTATCTTGGCCTGCTGTTGACCGTACGTATGAAATTCTTGATTTAATTTTGCCGCGTCGGGGGACCGCTCTATGTAATTTATTAGCCTAACGTTAGAAGCACACATTAAGAAGTCCTCAATCCCATTGTTATACTTCACTTTAATTCTGAATACCTACTTACTTTAAAACATTATATCAGTGATTATAAATATAATTTTGCTTAGATAGGAGTAGATAGTCTGCCATGCTTCAGTTGGTACTTACGTAGTGTTAAAAGTTATTTTTTGCTTTTTATAGGGTTTAGCATTTTAAACCTTTTGTCATAATAATTGCATAGATCCCACATATGCTTGCAAGCAAACTGAGCGTATAATATTCCGATCACACCTAACAAACGACCTGATGACCTTGAAGACCTGAACCGATTTCCACCAAACATAGCTAAGAACACTCTCGACTGATATACCTTTCAAACAAAAAAACCGCACTAAAATTGGATCATCCAAGAGAGAGAGAGAGAGAGACAGACAGACACACACACAGAGAGAGAGAGAGAGAGAGAGAGAGAGAGAGAGAGAGAGACTTATAACACCCCGTCGTTTTTGCGTCGGCCTAAGCCAAAGGGGGTAGGTACTAATGACCACCATGACAGTGAATCCCCGTTTGGTATCCTTTATTTCGCCTACCTACAAACCTACAAAAGCATGATTTTTTAAAAATTACTGTCAGATAGGCATTGGAGTGCGGGGTTCGCCAAGGTATGAAATAAAGTATTTTCGCGTACTTTTTTGTTCTCATAAAGTATAGAGTACAATACCTGAAATAACGTACAATACTTTATTATAAAGTACGGTTGGCAACCCTAGTGCTGACGTCTCTCCCACCAGTAACAGAAATCGTCTCTCCCATCTGTCCACGCAGTAGACACAAGGAACCCGCTGCAGTCGGGTAACTATCAAAGAAAATGCAACTTACTTGCTGAGATAATCAGATGCGCGTTCCTCGCCTGTACACATTAATCCAACGATCTTTGTATACTTTTTGCAGGTCTTCCTATCAATTCGTTTTTGCCGTGTTTCTTTTAAGTGACTGGACAATCGGTCAAGTCCTTTCTATAAAAAAATGAGTTATTTTAATTATAATTAGCAACTAGATGTAATAGATAGACGCGGCCAAAGGTGGTAAAGTATATACAGGGTGTGTGTGACAGCCAAGCAAATACTGAGATACTGAACAAGTACCATTGTTTTGAGTTTTGAGGGTTAAATCATAGCCAGAAAGCTATCATTTGATTTCAATAATGAAAACACTACCGAATAGCGTTTTTTGTCTATGGATGGGTTTGACCAAGTTTTTGTTAAGTTATTCCTACCTAAATAAGTTTTTGACATTTGAAAACATAAATGCATATAAAATTTTGTTCTTAACATCCCTTAACATCTTCCGGAGCACATAGTGACAAGAAAAAAGTTAAAGCACTGAAAAAACTATATAATTTAAGATGTTATAATAGAAATCATTCAATTTCAATAACATCCACATAAAATTAAGCCCGAATGTTTAATGCTAAGACCAAAAGTCAGTTTTTCATTTTTAAAAAGTAAGAATAAGTAATTGATCAGTGTTAATTACCACAACAAAGTAAACATTTTGTATTACATTAAGATGGATTATTGTTCTTTTCGTGATTTATTTTTGTGCTTCTCGAGCTCACATCTCAAATGTAAAAAATCGGACATAGGAACTTTCTGAACTGGTGGGCCTTCTCCTTACAGATTAGGTATTATTACCTACATCGAAACCAACAAACTTATATCTACAGCATTAGTACAAGTTAATAAGTATAGGGACGCTTCATACGTACTTCGTAATGACCCCACCCGCTGGCTTTGGTTGTCTTTGATTTAGGCTCATTCTTTCGAATAAGCACGGTCTGGACATATCTAGACATTGTTAGATTATTTTTTAGAAGTATCATAGCGATGTCGTCACGGTATTTCCCTGCTTGATAGTTTGCATGGATCACATACTTTTGCGCTGCAAACCCCTTAATCTCTCTCCCGACATACTCGTTGCCCACCTTCACCTCTACCTGACATTTTCCACCACATTTGTCGAAACAATGAGCCGCAGTCAGGATTAATCTTTCATTCAAAATTGATCCTGAGCATATATCAACAACCTTGGAACTATATATATGAACATATGCCATATAAGGAAACTCTTCTATTGCAGGATAGGTTCCCCCATAAATTAGCGGTATTCTAATACCCAAAATTGATGTAAATATCTCAATGAAAATACTCAGAACAATGTATATCATTATGCCAAATCAAAGTAATCACTATGCGGAATTTTATAGCTCGATAGGTAATTTAATTACAGAGCTACCTAATTACCGGTAAGTGCCCACCTAATTTAATTGATCAATAACTGAATTGATTGAGTTGGAATGCAATGAAATAGGTAATTAGTTAGAGAAAATGAAAAGAATAGTTTAAGCTAAAATGGGGCCCAGTTTTAGACAGTACTGGACAGTATCCAAACAAAACAGGGGGGGGGGAGGGCCAATTCTACAAACAAATTATAACCGAAACACAAACGAAACGCATTGGTTATGGCGTTTTCGTTTCTACTAATATTTTTTTTTGACACGCAGCTGAACCGAAATGTATTGGTTTTGTACAAATGGCATTCCACTAAACCACGCGCTTTGAGAACGGCCGCCTGGAGGGCAAGCGTGCAAACTGACAACGTTTTGGTTATGGTTTAGCTTTGGTTGGCTGTTCATTTGACAGCGTTTCAGATATTTTAACTTAGAACAGGTATGGGTGAATTTCAACAACCTCGATTTTTGACTAATTACGCTGGCGAAATTTTATATCCACTTTCTATAACTTTTTTGTATTCGAAGTAATAGCCAAAAATATATAATATTCAGTCATATGGTACATATTTTTAAAAATGTATTATTTCTTGAGATATCTGCATTTAAAAATTTCAATCGCCACCGATATTATTATCAAATCACCGAAATTGTAAATCTCTCCACTGAAATTGATTACAATCAGCGGAATTATAAATACAGGAGAACATCATATGAATTACCTATTTATTTATTTTATAAGAACTTGAAAACTTTATATTTTTCGTTTATTAGTTGGTAATAATGTTTATCATCATGATTATAGCTTAGAAACTATGATAACAAATTTAAGGAACACGTTAACAGTTAGAGAAATATTTTATTACATACTTTAAAATGCTTCCTAGTGAGTTTTTTCTTAGCATAAAACGTAGTGGCCATGGTATCTCTTTTAAGATCTCGCAGTTCTGACTACACCATTTCAGGAACCTAGCCGTATTTATTTATATGTACGTAAAAATCTTCGAAAACCAGAAATAAGGATCATTTCTTTTCACATGTGAAAGTGCACCTCGTTAGCTACCTTTATATATAAGGAACAACCCATCCGAAAATTCACGGTGACGGAGATATGACAATGATATGATTTTTTTAAAATCTCCTTTTAGAGAAGTAGAATGGCATATAAGAAATGAATCACATTTTATACTTTGACCTCCCAAAAATCTATCAACATTTCAAGCAAAATTTGTTAAATGTTTTTGCCAATTAAGCCCCTGCTCTTTCAAAATAATATACTGCGTCATGCATACCCTTTATCAAACTAAATTCCTTATTTAATAAGCTACTCAAAGAGGTGTAACTTATTATGAGAAAGCTTACTAGCAGCCAACCAATAAAGGTTTCAAAAAATACATTCCGTGCCGCTACAGCCTATAGCAGTGTTATATTGAGGTAAGTAGAATGTAGAACTCTTCTGTTATCTTATCATCAGGCGTACTTGTTCAAGCTACTCGGGTTTATCGCAAAGATACTCGGGTTTATTCGTAACTGTTCATTTATAGTATCAATTTTGGGTGGTTTCCTTGAGGTTGAACTAAAGGCCAAGTCATAATCAATATCACAAAACGTGGGATTGAAATAGATAATAATTATGTGCATGAGTACACCTACTTAGGCCAGTAGAATATTCAATATATAGATATTTTTTCTGAGAACAATCAGGACTCACAAAAATATTACATTCTTATTGGTCAGCTATTAATATTGAGGGATGAATCTTAAGTGCCTGGAAGAACTTAGTTCATTTAGGAACGGGGAACCGTTCCTATGATGAATTGCTGAAGGTGTGGGGGGATCGTCTACTTATGCTGTCTATCGATTGACCTACAGTGCTCAGACTGCATCAGGAACACCATTAGGTATGCTAATCGCCTACCAAAAAGGAACTGGACAGTAAAAATACCGGCCATGTTAGTCGTTTAGACACCGAAAGATAGACGAACAGTGCAACTGGCTGGACGCTACAGAGCGGCTGCCTGGGGTAGGAGTAAGACGAGATGGAGGTGGCGGTATGACCTCGATCCGAGTTGAACTGCATCATGAAAAGGCCTTTGGATAGCAGTAAGACTCCTATGCTATATATAATAATGTCAGTTCATCACCTTTGTATTTTTTAAATTTGACTACAAACTTAGGTTACTTGTTAAAAAGGTTGTCGCGCCATAGGATAGCACCTTTTAAAATTCTTATTAGTCAGCTGTTGGTAAGCTTTTTCATAATTATACCTTTTGAATTTAGTTTAATGAAGTGTGCGCATTACGTGAAATCATTATTTTGAATGAATAGGAAAGAATCAGGAAAAAAAATTAAAAAACTTTTGGTAATTGTACATTGACAATGCCAAGTTGATGTCTGTTATTTTGTCTCAAATGATTATTTATTTATCTAGTTGAATTACTGAAATATACACGTATTTTAGTTTTTTTATGCATTTCTATTTAATAATAAGGTGATTTTAAAAACATTACAAAATGGGGTATAACCCTGAAGCCGTAATTTTTTTAATGGGTCTTCCTACCCATTTAGGTAGAAAATGGGCTGTAATTTTACATCTCAATAGAAATAATACCCGGTTTCCAGTCATCCTGTATACAAAAAGACAAAATATCAATTACGGTGACATTATTAAATTACGGTGGCCTTCTTTTTTGCCACCGGAGCCACTGGAGTTGCGACACCGTTCTTAGAATTAATTAATAAAGTACAAATTATAACGAACACTATTATTTTAAATGTAATAATTCTTTTGCAATTACGTCGATATATCTAATCTTTAATCATTTGTAAAATTTATTTTTAAACAGCCTTATAGTTTTTTAAATACACATGACACCGTTATATGATAAATTTGTATTCCTGCGCCACCGCAGGTTATACTTACGTTTTTGGCGGGAAAACTGTTCAGTGTATCAAACATCCTTGTACTTGGTATACGATAGCTTGACAGAGCAGTGCAGGGAAAGATAGCTTAGCATCTATCTCATTCATTATGATGAAATAGTGTAATGTTCAAAATGCGCCAGCGTTATTGACTTTTTCCGCGGGACATTTTTAAAAAGCTGTTACAGGTACTACCGGGTTAAGTTAAATTACTGCTCATGGTGTAAATAATAGTGTCATTTAATGTATTTTTAAAATATGTATGTATTCTGTTAAATTAATTCACCCGAAAATTGAAATAGCCAAATTTATTTTTGCAAATGAAGTGGGGACATAGCACCGCAATTAGATTTAGAGCCTTTGATAATTTTTTTAATGCGTAAACAAATAGATTTTGGTCTTAAGTTTTAAACGTTAGTCTAGATCACTGTCTGAACTTAATGAAAAAAAAATAATAAATGTGCATTTTGCACTTTCCACTACGATTTTCATCCACGCCGCGCTAAAAACGTACCTGGGAAATTCACCCGTATATTATGTACCGTATCGTATACGTATACAGGGTGTTTGTGACAGCCAGGCAAATATTGATATCATGACTTCAGACCATGATTCTGAGGCGGAAAACACAGAAGTTTTTCGCAGGAAAATTCCAAAATTTTCCTACATTTTTTTTCATATTTTCAGTAAAAAAATAGTTTAGTTCTCTTAATTAGGTTTTAGATAATGACTTAAAAATAAAATTTCAAACAAAAATTGATTTAAAAAAAGTTGCCCTCAAAAATATTTAAGTAACTTATCAACCCTAATGGAGAGTTAGTTATCAGTGATCCAAAAAACAGCAATGTGTCACACAATAACCAATAAGCCCATTTAATTAGCCACAGGATCGTCCGATACAATTGGCGCGGAGAGCAAAGATTGCTGATAATCAAATCAAAAATACTTATATTTCCTGCGAGTAATAACACTGTCGTATAATTCAACATAATGGTACTTATTCAGCATTTCAGTATTTCCCTGGCTGTCACCCACACCTTGTATTTTCATATGCATTTAGTGAAAAGCGGTTGTTTTAATGCTGCAGGTAGATAGTGACTCCATTTTGCCTTGGATGTACAGATTGGTAGATTAGTATAATTATGGTTAATGTTTGTATGTACCTATAGTGTATAAACGCAACTGAGAACATCTTGGAACCTGTTAATTACCGATAAACTGCTGCGCAGTTTGGTAATGTACTATCTAATTTCAAGCGTTTATTGTAAATTTAAAAGAAATTTTAGTCATTGTTCTGAGCACTTTATTATTTATATCTTTAGAGCTCATTCCCACTATTTCGGATGTCGGATTCCGATTTTAATCGGATGTCGGCGCCTCTGTTCACACTAGTCGGCTGTCGGGCACGACCGCAGCTGGTGCCATTAAACGATAGTCAAGAAGAGGCTTCTGTACACGATGGACGTCGACGAAGCTTTTGTTGTGATGTATTATTTGTGGAGGAAACGAAAGACAGCTAAAAATAGAAGATATTGGGTGCACCCAATTGTGAGGGAAAGATTTACTTTGGGAATATTTCAGAACTTAATAACTGAACTAAGAAGTGACGACGTTAAGTTTTTTAATTATTTTAGAATGACAATAACTACATTCAACGACCTATTGTCTCGAATATCAGGGAGCATTTAATAAATTATCAAAATTACACAGACTGCATTTGCACTGAAGGAAGGCTGTCGATATTTCTAAGCCCGACGCCCGACATCCGACAAATGTGAACAGCGCCATTTGCGATCACATTATGCGAGAGTTGATCCGACACGTTTTTTTCCGAACGGAACGGCTGACAAAACACACGATAATTTTTGTCGGATCCGACACAAAATCGTTGTCAGACAAGTGTTAATAGCTTCATATAAAATGTTCTGCCGCACGACATAGTGGGAACGATCTCTTAGACGTTGTCAAAGTTTAGCGCGATAAGTCAAATAGACCAGTTCGCGAAAGAAGAGGAAGGATGGATAGGAGAAGAAAAGGAAGGAAGGAAGGGACCGATTTAAAAACTTCTTTCACCGTTTGAATCCTTATTGGACCCTTATGAACATAGGCTATAAGGGTTTCGCAAAATTTCCACTGGGCTGGAACCAATCAAAGAATAAATGCGAATTCAAAACAAAAAATTTAAACTGTCTGACGTATAAAGATAAAATTTGGTATGTATGTTCGTTAGAGGGTGTAAGAGACCACTGAGAACGGATTTCCCGAAATTCACATGGGAATGGGCAAACAGGAATTCCACATTTTTACCGAAATTTCTACTTTAGTGGATCAAATACCAAATCAATATAAAAAACAAACCGTTTGACGTGCAAAGATAAAATTTGGCGTGTATGTTTATTAGGGGATGTAAGAGCCCAATAAGATCGGGTTTCCAGAATTTCCCATGGGTACAGGACAAACAGGAATTTAAAGTTTTTACGAAAACTTCCTTTTTTTCTTTCTCGGTTCAGGCGGTTAAGCTATGGAATGAATTACCCCATACAGTTAGAGATTATCGCACTGTTGGCACATTTAGGAAAAAGCTGAAGGATCACTACCTGTCCATTCCTTGACTATGCTGTCATTTGTTTCTCTCCTTTTTTATGTAGTAAGTTCCTTAGAATTAGTTTAATTGCACATGTTCTCTCACCCTCTGTTTGTTAATATTTTCTCTTTACTTGCTTGGCTTGCTGGAAGAGATCTGTTGTAGAGATAAGCTTGCCATTGTACATGCATCTCTTCTTTTATCTTGTATGTAATATTTTTTGTGTATGTGCAATAAAGAATAAGAAAACCACATGACATGTAGAGATGTAAAATATGACAGATATGTTCGGTAGAGACTAGTAGGGAGTGTGAGGTGGCACTGAGAACGTATTTCCCGAAATTCCCACCGGAACGGAACCAACGAGAATTCAATTTTTTTACGAAAACCGTTATACATATGAAGCTTCCATGTATGTTCATTAGGGACTGCGAGAAAGCACTAATTACGGATTTCCCGCAATTTTCCACGGGAAGGAGACAAACGGGGATTTCTAAATTTTAACAAAAACCGCTTCACGCGTGAAGCTGAAATCGGCCATGTACGAGTATGTTCATTAAGAAGTGCGAGGAAGTACTAAGAACGGATTTCCTGTAAATCCCACGGGAACAGGATAAACGGGAATTGCAAATTTTTAGAGGATATGTACCGCAGCGAAGCGAGGGCGGGCCACTAGTCTTATAGATTTTGTTTACAAGTCAATAGCGTTTTAGCGCTTAAAATGGTTCATGCTTACCCTACAGATTTCTATGAAAATGCTTTAAATATTTTGCAAAAACAGGATCTCAAGTTCAATGGTCGGCGCTGGGCGTCCCGAAAAAACAATGGTTGTTCCGTTTTTGACGTGTTTGTTTATTTACAGCTACTTGAGCCAGTGCCAGGCATGCAAATAGAATGGAGAAACTCTTTCGATAGCGTTTTATTTTGATTACATTTACCTACGTTCCAGAGAAAGAATCGTAAAAACGCATATTTTTCAACAATTTCATTTAGGCCCACTTGCAGCAAATGCTAAATCAAGATTTAAAGTAAATCCAGTGTTTCATACATACCGTATTGTTATTTAAATAAATCTTTTAAATTCAATTTGATTGTTTTAGGCGTTACTATTCAAAGTACTTTATGTGGCGGCGGTGTTCACCCACGATCACCAATATTAAGTCGTCAGATTCGAGTGTCTACCGAGGGTGTGGAAATGTGGATGCTTATAAGTTAATGTTACATTTACTGTAGACAGGCTTAATGTGTGATAAAAGTGAGAACAACGGCACTACGTGATTGGTTGAATTATAGTTACGTTAGCGCGATCGAATTCGAAGTGAAAACTCGCCCTCTGTGACGGTCGTGAAAGTATCCTTTTTGAAAGATTTTCTCGAAATCACAGTCAACTCTAAATTCTTATTTACTGGATTTGGAGTGTATATTTAGTACTGAGAACGTGTTTGTTATTAATTTCCAGCATTAATTGGAAATGTTCCAGAAGCGTTATGGATCAGTTGGTTCGTTTTGGACCGAATCTTGTAATCAATACCATAATATAATGTTTTCGCTAGGTACTTGTTGATATTTTCACATACCTACATACACGGTACAGTAAGACTACATTGGTCACATAATATTTAGAAAATGTAGTTTGGAACGCCAGCAAACAGCAATTTTATTACATCTACTAAATGTAATAATGTTCTCCTGACCGTATTTTGGTCGTGGCCGCTCGTCTTAATGGGGATTAGCCAGTTACGCAGAAGATATTATAGTGTACAAGTTTATGCGCAAACACAGGATCACAGCGCCGGCCCGAAGTAAATTTTAGAATGGAGCGAGATCAAATTATGGTGCCTCTCCTGTTTGCTCCTAATAAAATATACGTCTATACAGGGTGATTTTTGGTCGTCAACGTTCCCGAAAACTACGGAATCTCCTCATCATCACGATCATTTTTCTCCATGGAAGCATACCTGGGAAGTGTCTGGTTTCCAAAATATTAGGGTCCAAAGTTGAGTAAATAGACTGCGTTTTTCAGCATAAATGCACATAGACGCGCGTAGCAGGATTTTTTCACGAAAAATAATTAATATCTGTCTATAAAAAAAACTAACATATACACTAGACACTATAAATTTCGCACGATCAAGGAATTTAAATTAAAAAAAAAAAAAAATCCCAGCATTTTTTTTGGCATAAACTTACTTTATTTCATGTATAGAATTCGTTAAAGGTGGCCACAAAAAAACATCCTGTATAAGGATTTGGCGCTTGGAGCGACTGCTCCGTTCGCCGTATGGGCGGGCCGGCCCTGGGTGCACTCTCTACTTCCTCACTTTCACAACCTTATACGACCCGATAGGGATCAAACGCAGGGACCATTAGTGCCAAATAAATTTAATACTCTTTTTAAATTTCCATGGGAAGGTATGTACCTATGCTATACTTAACTATGTACATGGAGCCCGGATAAATTAATAATTATTATGTACACTGTTATTATTATGTTACAGTTATTAATTAATCCATTTAATTGATTTACTTTTCTAAGGCCTCGTTGCGATAATTGCCTTTGCATTCTTGACGTAACATACGGTAACCTAGGGTACTACCTATATTAAACTACATCCATACTATTTATACATTACATAACACTTATAGATAGGTACATATATCTGTCTAATACTACTTAGTTTTCCATTCTTTTCAATTCTTTCATTACCTCTTAGCAGGTATAAACTTCCTCGTTTCATGGACTAGATTTTCTTTTTACTTTCAGAGATTATCTCGTTTAATCAAACAGATAAACGGTTCAGTAGGCAGTTCTTTGTTAAATATAAATAAAACCATAAGAAAAGAACGCTTCTCAAATATTAATCCATTAACAGCAGCTTCCAAAAATAATTCAATTAATCTATGTTTAAAGTGATGTTTAATCTTTAATCTTCTTTTTTTAAAAGTATGTTCCCATTATGCCACCATCATCTCGTTGAGCGACGCAACAAGTTTCTCAGTTACACCATATTTCAAACCGATTCTTACTGACAGGGTCTTTTATGAAAGACTATATTTTTATGATAATTAGGCAAACCTAGATGCGGCATGTCTAAATATGTTTCACCCTAACAGTAATTGCATTTAGTAGATTAAAATATGAGATATTTCGAGGAGATATTTTTGCAATATCGCCTATTTAGTATTTACCTACCTATCTATGGTATAATTTCGGGAAAGAAAATAATGAATATTTGGCGTCTAGAACGTGCTTCTATCTAGCAGTAAAATCTAGAGTATGATTTTATCTGCAGTCATATATACACGAGTCGACTACAACTGGGTTTGGCATGTGCTACACTGGGACCCGATATGGGGGGCTCCCGTTTCACATCTCAAGGACTGCTCAGGCAGCTCGCTCTAATGGACTGTATAATAACACCTACTGATAACATTATTATAATTAAGCACCCACTTAATATCTCGAGTTACCTATAGCTACACTGTTCTCCTAAACTTTTTCCATGTGAACTAAGCTCGTAATTTTTTTTTTATAAAGTTAGTATACGAGAGTACCTTAGCCATAGTCTAGTTGGCAGAGAGTTTGTCAGTGTCCGATTGTCGCTTCCCTCCCCTCGACATTACCATAAAAAGACCTAAAATATCTGAAAAACAAAATGGCGAACAATCATCTGTACTTAAAAAATTAATAGTGTGTGCTCGAACTTTCCGTATAGATACGTAGAGTCTGTTTCATAGAATACCTCTCTGATTTCGGGGCTAACATTTTTCGTATGAAGTAAGAGATATGGTAATCAAACCAAAGTCAAACACATGATAACTAGCGCCTTCATTCAAAGGAAGTATTTGATGAAACGCACTTGGAAGTATGGACACTAATCGTACTTACTTATAGAAAATATTAAAACTTTACATACTTCTGTACGTGGATGTTCAAATAGAGTTTACAATCTTTATAACGAGTACAATAAATTCGGAATAGTAAAAAAAAAACCTAATTATTTCCTGTCATTTTTTTAGATATACGCTGATGAGATAGACGATGACACTCCAAATGAGAAGAAGAAACCCATGTCAGGAGAGCCTCTTAAGAAGCTCAACGGTCTCACGATCCTGGAGTCAGCTACCATGCCTGACGACGACGAGGACCTGTATGACGATAATGATGACGATGGGGAGGAGAGTGGGTATTGGTACCCTGACTATGATAATAGGAGGAAAAAGGTTTGTTTCAGTTTAGTATTTTAAATTAAGTTGTGTTAGGGCACTGTACTCGTAGATGGCGCCCGTGCGCTGGCATCGCAAGATGTCCGAACAAGTAGAAAAGGGTCATGATCACGCCTCGCTGCAGTGTTAAACGTGGTAGTATGATCTCCTAAGTTTTGGCTGCCTTTATTTGGGAACACAGTCGTAGTGTACATTATATATACAGGGTGTAGGTGATAGCCAGGCAAATACTGAAATGCTGAACAAGTACCATTGTGTTGAGTTATTACGACAGTGTTATTACTCGCAGGAAATGTATTTTTGATTTGATTATCAGTAAACTTTGCTCTCCGCGTCAATTGTATCTGGCGATCCTGTGACTAATTAAATGGGCTTATTGGTTATTGTGTGACACATTGCTGTTTTTGGGATCACTTGTGACTCTCCATTAGGGTTGATCAGTTATTTGAACTTTTTTTTATGAACCTTTTTTTTAAATCATCTTTTAAATTAATTAACCCGGTGGCTTAGTGGTTATAGCGGCTGGCACGGTTTGCAGTGGTCGTGGGTTCGATTCCCACTCGGGTAAAGAATTTTTTCCATTTTCTTTATTAATAATTTTATAATATATAATATCTTGACTAAGATAAATTTATAAAAACACTTCTCCATTAATATAATCCGTTAGGATATGGTTGATCGTTTCATCTTTAAACATTGTGCTGAGGGATTCAGCTTTGTTTACCGAGATTTGGCTAGTGTATAGCTATCGGGATGAAGAATAACTTTGCTAATATGTAATTTAGAAAAGAGATAGTGAAATTCGTCATCCGAGTAATTGACCCGGTGGCTTAGTGGTTATAGCGGCTGGCACGGTTTGCAGTGGTCGTGGGTTCGATTCCCACTCGGGTGAAGAATTTTTTCCATTTTCTTTATTAATAATTTTATAATCATCTTTTGGTTAAAATTTGATTTTTAAGTCATTATCTAAAGCTTAATAAAACGAACTAAATTATTTTTTTCCTGAAAATATGAAAAAAGGCTTAAAAGTTAGGAATTTTCCTGCGAATATTTTTAGTGTTTTCCGCCTCAGAATCATGGTCTGAAGTCATGGTATCAATACTTACCTGGCTGTCACAAACACCCTGTATATGAAGAAAAGGACAAAGATTTCACTGACACAGGGGGCATTAAAAGTTTAAGTAAGTCGGAGATGGGGGGACTAAGTCCAGGGGTTGCCGGAGGAGACACGGGCCATGACATATGGAGTCAAAAGGGAAAGGCCTTGGTAAATATTTAATTGTATCAGGCGTCATAATTCGGAAGTTCAAATTTCCATTGAGGGGTCGCCCACCACCGGGCCCTATACCCTCCGCTGACCCTCGGATCTGCCGACTCATGGTCACGCACACAAGACACTACTGTCGCAACGAGAAGCCAGATCCAAGCACCTAACATGCAACCATAAATACATAGCTGCTAATCCGAAAACCAATTAAAATTTTAAATAGACATATGTTTCGCCAACACCCTTGGCATCACCAGGATTAGTTTTCCATGTTAACCAACTAACATATGTCGATTAAAAATTTTAATTGGTTTTCGGATTAGCAGCTATGTATTTAACTTCGAAGTTAAGTGGGCAAGTCCATCCTTCAAATGTAAAATTAATTGAAAATTACAACATTACATATCCACCTGCATCATTTACAGCAACTTTTATAAACCATACCATATTTATAAACGCAATATTTAAAATAGCTGCAGAACAAAAGTTCTTTTACGCGCATACAAGTTACGAAAGAATGACGTCATAATTTTGATAGCCGTTTGTATGGAGCGTTTTTTGGCAAGTCTAAAATTGTGATTTTGAAATCGTTATACAGGGTGTTTTTTTGTGGCCACCTTTAACGAAGGGTACGTATTCTATACATGAAATAAAGTAAGTTTATGCCCAAAAAAATGCTGGGTTTTTTTTTTTTAATTTTAAATTTCTTGATCGTGCGAAATTTATAGTGTCTAGTGTTTATGTTAGTTTTTTTATAGACAGATATTAATTATTTTTCGTGAAATAATCCTGCTACGCGCGTCTATGTGCATTTATGCAGAAAAACGCAGTCTATTTACTCAACTTTGGACCCTAATATTTTGGAAACCAGACACTTCCCAGGTATGCTTCCATGGAGAAAAATGATCGTAATGATGAGGAGATTCCGTAGTTTTCGGGAACGTTGACGACCAAAAATCACCTGTATATATCCCGGAAAGTTTTCACACTAGCGAAGTTTTTCTTTCGCAAATGTTTCTTTTATTTTATGATCTTTCGATATAAATACAAATACTTTGCAGGTATATTGTTTTATGAGCTGGTTGTCCACATAGCTGTAATAATAGGAATATGACCTAGTTGTAATAAATATTAAAACAAAGTACTTATTACAGTTGGAATGGACTTTGTCACATAATGTGATCTCTGGTACGAAGATTACACGAAATACGGATAATTTATAGTATCTATATCTGCTGATGTAGATACGTTATATTATACCTACCTATATACTGTATAGTATATTATTCTCAAAGCAGTAATGTCACGCTGACTCCCGCCCGGGGCTGTAATTTCCACTTGAAACAGAATTAAGATGATGTCTGCTTGTTATTCCGCGTACATATTCTAGTATATTTTGAAACTTTTCCATTAATTCTGGGTATTAACTATGACCTCCAAAGGTATTTTGGATATTTTTAAGAGCCTGTTCACGAAACTGGGTTTATATCAATATGAGACTTTTTGACAGCCTGAATGACAGCATTCTTACAAAATGTTGAAATAACCAAATAAACTTACGTTTCCAGATCGGTACCACCAACATGGTTCACCTGAAGCCGGAGGACTTTACCGGCACCGTGATGGAGTTCAAGGACAACGACGAGAACGCCTCCAGCATCAAGAAGCTCAAGCGACTCCTCAACGAGGACCCTGAAAAGGATATAGGTAAGATGTGATAATATACCTACCAGACCTCAGTCAGAGTTCCAGAACTGAGCGATGAGAGAATACTCGAGTTCCTAAGTCGATTCTACATGAACGAAAGACGATGCAGATGATATATTCTAGTAAAGCCCGCATCAGCACAGTAGTATCTTAGTAATACGATTCAGTTTTTATCATTTGGGCTCTAAATCCTTTAGTTTATGTCCTTTAGGGGTTAAATAGGGTGTGCAAAGCACGACTTTGAGCATAATTAGAACTCAGGTTAATTTCCAGTGCTGGCCAGCTCGAAAGAGAAGGAATCCCTCGTGCGCAGCAAACGCGGCGTGTTCCCAGACTCCTCGGCTGATGCCAGCGTGGTGGACCACTTTGCAGCACCGAGGATACTGGCCAAGAATGACGAGAGGTAAAGTCTCCGTGATGGATCAAAAATGCGTGTTAACAGATTACATAGACGTTCAAACAATTAACAAAAAAATGTACGGCTATGATCCCAAAAAGGGACAGATTTAGTACTGCGTAAAGTCAACATTTTTACTAGGTAGGTACTAAGTAGAGATCAAATAAAAGAGATCAAGAGTTTATATTTGGGTTGGCTTATAAAAGTAAAAAAGGTTCTTATTAATACTACTTAGTTATTAAAAAGCTTACGGACCCATCTTGAGACGAAAATTCTCGTCCGATATCGTCGCCAGCCTATTGCAGTCCACTGCTGGACGTAGGCCTCCCCCAGTGTAAGCCACATAGCTCGATCTCCCGTTTTTGCCATCCAGTCACTACCAGCCGTCCATCTGGCCGGAGGGCGCCCAACGCTACGCTTGCCGAGGCGCAGTCTCAATTTGAGAACAGTCCAGATGTGGTCTGCCCACTGCCACTTTAGTCTGCTATATTTCGAGACTTTGGTCTTCTGCCGGATAATCTCGTTTCGGACTTTGTCCATTAGCGAGATTCCGAACATTGACCTTTCCATAGCTTTCTGAGTGACATGCAATCGGTGACACAGCCCCACCGTCAGGTTCCACGTCTCGGCTCAGGGCTGGAAAAATATTCTCTTCAGTAACCCATATAATATTGTCCGATCCTCTTTAGAGACAAAAGGGTCTCGTAAGAATAATAGCTTTCCTTAATCAATACTATTTTAGGAATAAAAGGAATAGGCCCTTGACCCATTTTTGTAGAGATCGCGCGTGCCATCTAATAACCTAGTCTCTTCTTGATATTACCTCAAAAATTTTAAATAGCTGTTATATGAAGAAAACAAAGCGAATCTCTCTCTAACATTAAAAAAATATTATAATTATTAGATAAATTGCTTTTATTACAGACGAAAAACGAAGAAATATATACCAGAACCTACAAAGGCGTCTCTAAGGGCAGTCTCAAGGATAGCGAGGAACAGTAATGATGGGGTAAGTGTAAGATGACATTACTACCATCATACCGCCTACGAGAATACTAATTATTTCGTAGGACAGTACCATAGTCGAATAGTAGGAAAGTAGACAGTGGTAAAGCATCAGCCACTAGTAAATCTTTTATGAAAACACGAACGGTTAGTGATTTCAACAGATTGTCTGCTCACAAATAATGTGACCCTGTTGTCATCTCGGCTTTCGAAAACAATTTTGCGAAGTAACCGAAATTAAATTAAATTTCCCAAAGATTCTCCTTTAGTAGCACTTAGTTTTATTAAATTCCTTAAATTGTTTTGAATGTTGATAAAATCCGCCTGCGCTTTTTTTTATTTTGTTAACAGAACCTTTAATTATTCCCACTAGGTAACCTCAAACATCCTCCAAACAAAACCTCTTTATGTACCTCCCCTTGTATATTAATTAAGTAGGTATTGTACCTAACTTAACTCAAAAACATTGTATTTGTAACTACAAACTAGACTGTGCAGTGCTGACTAAAATTCGGACCAATACTACTTCCTTTCCTACGGAGCACTTACTTCCTTTTCATTAAATGATATTAGGGATGCAACTAGTAAGATTATAGTAGGACATTCTTTCAGCTAACGAAAGGACTTTTGTGAATTAAATTTATTGTAAGTACGTACTATAGATGACTTTGTAGATGGATTGGTAGATTACATTTAGTACTAAATACGAGTATACCTAATATTGGTTTGCAAATGAGTTTCTGGTTAGTTTAATGCACCATAATTTTTCTGTAAGACTTCCAGTTCCACCGACATTTCCTTGACCTAACTGTTTTTGTTTCAGGAGGGCCGACCTTTCATTGCCGCTCATTTCCACGGAAACACTTCGCACCTTAACCCTGAAATACACGAGCATTACAAAGGTAAATTACTATAATTAGAACGGTTAGAGTAGTTCTTGGTATTTTTAGGTAGTAGATAAAGCTGCTGCATACCATAACATACCTTACCCGTCTGAGTACCCAACAATGAGGTAGCCAGAACTGCAGGTTGGATGCAAATTCGGAAATGAGATCCTACAGTCACATTCGACGGCCGATTGGTGTGGTTGGTAGTACCCCTGCCTGCGACGCCTAGGTCCTGGGTTCGAATCCCGATAGGTGCAAACATTGATATGATGAATACGAGTATCGATGTTTGTTTCCGAGTCATGGATGTTTCTATACTTATCTATGTATTGATATACCGTTGCTTAGTACCCACAATACAAGACCTTAGGGATCTTAATGTGGGACTAGGTCAATGTGTTGAGTAGTGTGTGAATGTTTATTTATTATTTATATTTAATATAGCGGGGTCAGATATAAAAGATCAGTGACAACGCCCCTAATCGACTCTTACAACATGCATGGAAGGAGATGCAGCATGCATATTCTAGTGAATCCCCGGGTCAGCACAGGGTCACTGTTTTTTGTCATGAACGTGTTCTTTTCTAACGTGAAATTGGTTGTTGCAGGTAACGGTCTAGTGCGGGTGGCGCATGGTGCAGCTCACGACGTGTGGTACCCCTCGAGGTGGACCGCCATGTCCCCGCACCCGCGGCCCACCCTCACCCGGAATGGGCACGTGCATGTGCACCACACTGGCGTGTACTTGGTCTATGCACAGGTACGGTCTCATTATATTGTGTTTAATAAATGTCTTCCGATCGTATTTTTTTAACGGCCAATCTCGGCAGAGTTAGCTAACTGCACGAACACAGGTGCCCATCCTTCACTCTCATAGTCTAATCATTAGACTCTAATAAGACGGCAAGCCGCTGGAGGCGTACGACCAACGGTTTTACGTGCTTACCGAGAGCTATAAGTGAAAATTTTACTATATCAAAATTCGTACAAGAAATCAATTCATTCAGGCCCGTGACTAAGGTCGAACCTATGCCCCCTAATTGAAAGACGCACGTCTATACCATTGTGCTATCAACACTTTATCGCACTCTCTCATTGTATTTATTTTTGCATTCAACAAAAAAAGTGATCAGAAGTGGGATAACGTAGTAACAATCTTACGATCTCCTTAAGGTATCTTTATGAGTATTTGCTCTATGCTCTAAAAGTAGGCAGATTATTTCTATGTAGCCTCTGTGAGCTAATT
The DNA here is from genome assembly GCA_014607495.2 of Carposina sasakii. Lineage (NCBI taxonomy): Eukaryota > Metazoa > Arthropoda > Insecta > Lepidoptera > Carposinidae > Carposina > Carposina sasakii. The sequence continues at coordinate 14,021,788 of CP053150.1, read as the reverse complement.
GCACCTTCAATGAAATAAAGAGAAGATTGACATCTCTCTAATTAAGATGCCTTTTTTCTACTCAGATCTACTACCTGGACACGCACGACATAATCTCGTGGGTGCTGCACAGGACTAACCCTGACATTGAGGGTCGGGAAACGCTCCTCCAGTGCGCTCAGTCCTCCCATTCTGAGGAGGGGCTTGAGAGGCCCAACTCCTGCTTCTCTGCAGCTGCCATCTTCCTTAAGGCAGGTGACCGCCTCGCTGTGAGGAATACGGGAGGTGATCGACACTCTCTTATGGAGCCAGAAAAGAGCTTCATCGGGTTGGTGAAGCTAGCTGATGCAGAGGATCCCGAAACCGAATTCTGAGCTTATCTGTGTTAATTGTTGTTCATATGAAACAATTTATATTATATTTTAATCGATTATGATTTGGACGATTCTGTTCATATTCTTTTATGTTTTTAACAGTCGATTGTACCTAATTGGATTGTAACAATCGATTGTAATTTGTAACATATTTTTTAGCTTTAAGCGAACAACACAATGTTATTGTTAAGTAGATACATAAATCATTTTTAACTCATATACATTGTAATACGTGATTGATTTACTTAAATATTAAGAAGAAATGCAATTCTCTAAGTACTACCTACTACTATACGGAGAAAGTCCGTCCGACTATTGCTATTTAGTAGAGAAATGTAAAAATAGTCATTATAGTAGCCATCTGCGTGCCATTAAAATATATTAATAACTTACTATTAAGTTTGATAAAATAAAACTTTGTTTTTGTACAAATCATAGAATAATAAGTCCCAGAACCCGTGATCACGCACATATTTGAAGCAACTTTTAGTCGGTCAAATTGACCTAGTTGAATTTTATTTCTCCCCTTTATGAGTCATATTCAGCCTTTTTTTGGGCATATGGGCAATTTTTACAACCTATTTACTATATTAAAACTCTAAAAAGTGATAATATTTATCGATTTGCCAACAATTTTCGGGTTAGAAGTGCCGAAGATGCGAGATTTTTGCCTCGTTTTTTGCTTCACTGCCCAGCATACATTTGTCATTGATGATTCCTTCTGGAGACTTTTTATTTTATGGCACAAATATTACCCTATTGGGTTTTTCTATTTCATCACCTTTATAACTTGTAACAAATCATCTTTGTAACAAAAGAAGGCGCTTTAAACCTTATTCCTTAGCACCCTTATATACTTAGGTAGGCATGGGTTTTTTTTTATTACCTATACATGTTATGCCATTCAGCCATAAGTAAAAAGAAACTTGAAAAAGTAGATAATAAAATATATTAGACCTATTATATGTAAGCAGCTAAAAATGTTAAATTTAGGTACCTAACCTAACCTACACTTGCAATAGTTCCAATATTCATCTAAATAAATTATAAGTATATCACCGTACTTTAGAAGTAAGTAAAGTTAGTTTAAATTTATTTATGTAGTGATGTTTTTATAATTTTACAAAGTAGGTTCAACTTGAACTGAAATGTATCGTTATATGTTATTGATGTTTGTAACGTGCGAATAAAATATTGACATTATATCGGTGTTTTCTTTATTAGATCCTCATTGTTACTCCTATGTAACTGCTTTTATTTATTTCATCGTATGAATAAATTCTCTTCAATATCGTTTTACTTGATTTCTGCAAGTTTTTATCGTATTAAAAAAAATAAACAGCTCTACAATGCGACAGCGAAAATAAATTGTAAGAATATCGCGTTACAATAGCAAATTCATTTGCTATAGATGTCTTATAATATGAGTTTTCAAAATACGAGTATATACTCACAAGCGTCAAATACTTTGTTTTCGCATTGCTTTTCCAGACACGTAGGTAATAAGGGTACGATCACGCAGTGCAATATACTTGCTTGAGTAGCTTGTAATTATCCATCTCATAATTATGTCTATAATAGGTAGGTAGCTAAATATAAGCTCTTTACAGACTACGCTATAATATAAAGTAAGTAGCTCTGTTTATCTGTCTAGGTCGCGTTTTCACGTCAAAAGTACAAAAACTTTTTCTGTCAGAAATAAATATTTATTTGTAACCCTTTTTTTTCTTATTTTTCTATCTTCATACCTAATGCGCCACCTCAAGATATTGAGTTAGAAAGCTGGAATTTTGCATGAACATTTCCATTACGATGGGTCACTGTTTGACAAACTAGAAAACTTAAAATTAAAAAAAAAAACTTCACTCCACCCTACTGTACAAGTCAGTAGAGGGACAAGAGGGTCTTGGTGTTTTGTAGGCGATGGGCTGACTTCCTGTCACTACTAACCGAACTTGTACATCCCAACTATACCCTCAAAATTGGTCACAAGTAGCACCATGTGATTCTATCGGCCCTTGGTGCTCTGCCTACCCCGTAAGGGATAAAGGCGTGTTTATATGTATGTATGTAGTACTAAACCACCGTACGAGTACAACATGTAGTCTAGAGCCGAAAAGCATACTTTTCCTATCGGAAAAATATTATATACTCCCTATACATATGCACACGGCTATGTTCCCATAATGGGGTAGCCAGTAGTATCGTAAAGGAGATCCCCCAGCCACGTTTAGCATAGCGGGGATAAATTAATGTTCAGTGATAAGTTGCTATCTTAATTATCACATGAGAGAATGCCCGAGTTCCTTTCTGGATTTTTACGATATGCACAGAAGGAGATGCAGCTGATGTATTCTAGGGAAGCCCCGCATCAGCACAGGAAAATATCCGGCAAGTTTCATTGTTATTTCTGCAGCCCACACGGAAGTAGCATATAATTCATAGCACACCAATATCGCGCATCATACACTACTATACCTATAGACACGTTGACTTCTTTGCTATACTAGCACAATACTAGGTAAGTATAGCGTAGTCTGAAAATAGCTTTAGATCCGTAGCTCCCCTGCTGATAATCCTGTCAAGACCACACTGCGCTTGTTCAGATCAACTGCGATTAGCCGCACAAAGAGAACCTTATCTACCTCATACAGGGTTTAAGTAATAATGTACCAAAAATCGATGATTCAGCCCGTGGTCCTAAGATGAGATCAAGTAGAAATCCAATCGATTATGTTTTTTTTATTAGTTAGGTGTACAATGTGATTAGAATTGCTAAGAATTGTAGAGCTGTACTAAACATCAAAGACTTCGTTCAAAATGTTTTAATACGCCCCTGTCGTAGTAGGTTCGTAGTTCGTAGCACATGCTACGGGCAGCACCTGTGCGTAGCGTAGTAAATAGATGTTTGATTTTTCAAACCAATGTTTATTTTATTGTAACGTGTGCTAAATTTAGCGTTAAAATGTGACCTATAAACAAATTACCGGACAAAACCGTCTTAAAGTGTCAATTAGTTAAAATCAGGCTAGTTCAGACCTAGTGGAACCTTTCACACTTTTGCCCAACCAAATATCCTATACGAACTTCTCCGTGCATGTAATATAAATACAGAGTACTTTCTTAGTACATTATTAAGTCAGTAGGAATGCGTGGGGTGAGCCCGAGGCTCAGACGTTTTACCTACGGCATATTTTCATGTGGCGACGACTAAAGGATCCACATTACCCCACCACCCCCACGGGTCAAAGGTCAAACAATATACCCATTGTTTGTTGGTATATGAGATAAAGTTCTTCTTGCCTACTAATAAAACTTACTTTTTTCAGGATTTTATTTTTTTCAATTAGTTACAAACATTTGACCGCCATTGTGCCTGATGTTAAGCAAGATGCGGCCTAAAGTGGTACATGTTTGCCTAGAAGGTGACTATTCACTCTAGCTTTGAAGAGACCAATGTTGTAGTGCTCGGGAAATACATACAATAAATTAATAATGTCTTGTTAATGTAATGAAAATATATGAAATGACTATATGAAAATTTTATTAATATTTTTTTCAGTCATTTTCGCTGCCAAAAAATAAAAAAAAATCACTGTTCTCGCATTTATGATATTATATATATAAATGAAAGTATGTCCTATGCTGATGTGGGTCTTCATTAAAATATAGCAGCCTATCCTTCCACGCATGTCGTAAGAGGGAGTCTAGGAACTCGCGGGCATTCTCTCAAGCGATAATCTTGCAACTTGTCATTGATCACGTACATCTGCCCCGTTATGTTAAGACGTGACAGTGGGATTTCTTTTATAACCCTGCAGATCTGGCCACCCCATTCCGGGAAAACAGCTGTGTATATACATATGTCACACAGAGCCTACCATGAGTAAGTAAATAATCCTACCGAAGTTGTTAAAAATATTTACACGTTCTATCTGGCAGTATAGTAAACAACCCAAAATCCCGCAAATAAAAATAAATCGCAATAACCCTTAACCTTAACCTTGTAATTGTTACGATACAGACCTTTTGGGACCATAAATGTCGACCCAACTACGATCGCCTTTGACTACTAAGACGTGGTTATACATATGTATATCTATACATAGTTAATTTTACTTGTTTTCCGCACTTACAGTTATCATAGTTAACTTTAAACTTCAATTTACATTTGAGCATTGAAAAATATTTTTGTGTCGATGAAAATAAAGTAGCAGGTATCTCTCAACGCTACTCTAATCACCCCAAGGGAAAATTAACCACAAGAATAAGCACAAGTTATTCCACCCCACGACAAGTCTCAGAGAATAGGGCTATTTTGCTTACTCTAATTAAACCAGCGTCTAAGATCGCTGCCTGTAAGCTTCTAGGAGCGGAACGATAGTAAGTCCGGAAGAGGAGGAGATCGGAGGATCAGAGTCAGCTACGCTCAATGTGCGCAAACTACTCGTAACTGCACTTTGTATTTTACTTGAAGACAATACGCGTTAATTTCCACTAGCATTCTTCATTTAAAACTAGATTAGAAACTCATCAGTAAATAGCTTATTTCACAATCGATTTGGACAATTTATGAAAATCGAGAAAGATATTTACATTGCTATATCTTCTATTATATAAAACTAGCGACCCGACCCGGCTTCGCACGGGTGCAGTGCTGATCCTATACATTAAAAACCTTCCTCGTGAATCATTCTATCTATAAAAAAAACTGCATCAAAATCCGTTCCCTAGTTTGAAAGATCTAAGCATACATAGGGACGGACAGACAGCGGCAAGCGACTTTGTTTTATAATATCTAGTGATAATATGTTCTGACTCATTCATCAACGCCGAAGTAAAAGTACTGAATGGCTTCCTTTTGCGCTGTCTACTATAAGAAGAGATTTCCCAAAATTTCCACGGGAACAGGAAATAATAGGAATTCTGACAATCTCCGCCAAAACTGTCTCGAGTAATAGGAATTATAGTATAGGTATAATATTTTATATACGGCTGTAATACGTGCGGTGTCAAGTATGTAGGTCTGAATTTCCATCGCAGGCATTCCTTCACGCCTCACAGGCGGCCTCTAAGGGTGCGTGCCCACGAAGCCGCATTCTAAAGTATATTATGACATGATACGACTCCAAAATAACTGGATTACAGTATTGATCAAAGTTTTCGATTTATATGCGGACTCCTCGGTCACCAACCCGCCAGCGTGGTGACTATAAGCAAATACCCCCATGGCAGTCTTCTCGCGTGCCTTGGGAAGGCCTTTGTCCAGCAGTGGACTGCAATAGGCTGGTGATGATGCGGACTCCTTAAACCCAAAAACAATAAGTAAGGTTGCTGTTGTAATTTTCTGAATACTAGGTATACTACCTACTTATCTACAAACTACTAACAGTCAAACAAAACCTCAACTTTATAATGATATCTGTGGTTCTGGTGTTAGGAAAAGTTTTTGATCTTTAGTATAGATAGAATATTCGTCTGTAAATGTTATGTCCTAAAATAAATTTACATACCTTCATGTACATACGCAAGTACATTTACAACATTACGATATTTTTAATACAGGGGATATTAGATAATAATATGCCGGAAATTTTAAAAAAGTCCTTGCGTTGTATTTACTTCAGTGAACCGATCAGACCAGGCAACCGATAACAAAGAATTTCCTAAAATTTTCACAGGAGCGAGATAAAATTCCAAAGTTTACGCGGACTAGTGTATAATATTTTGGTTGTTTGTATCATGATATTCGTTGCACGTATAGAGTACGCAAAGTCAGTATCTGTGTTCACACTTTGTTGAGTTATTACAGAGGTTCAATGCTTACCTTGATATTGGCGTATCATACTTATTATTAAGCACACTTTGTGGCTTCAAGAACAAGAGAAACTGTACCTAATGCTTTATACGCGTTGATTACAATTTTATTATTTTATTATAAGTCATTCTTATAGTCAGTTTTATAATCAAGTGCTGAAGCGACCAGCTAACTCCATTTGTAAATACTATCAGAAAATATTAATAAGAAAATGAAGAAATAAATCACCCGAGTGAAATAAGACTGAACCTATAACGATATTGTAGATAGTAATAATATTAAACCAGTATATTCATAATAACTCATGACCTGTATGCAAACTTCCTCATACAGGTTAACATAACAAAACGCAAACTCTCACAAGACAATAGAATAGGAGAGAAACAACCACTGTCTCCTTCAGGAACAATGGCAGTATAGGATGTCTACGCCGGTATAAACAATAGCATTTCGATATAAATTAAAAAAGCAATATTAGAAAAATTCATCTTAGTATACAGGAGCTCGGCGGGCGTTACAGTATCGACCGATCCGTTATATAAGAGCAGTGCCCCTCTCGCCCCTCTGCCGGGTTCCGCACACTGCCTCGGGTTAAACCTCGCGAACCCTGATAGCGACTGCGCAGCCCCGGAGGCGCAGCTTCTGACAGGCCAGTTGTTTTCCAAGCCTAGCTGACTAACCACGGCTGATAAGTTACGGGACAGTGTTGTTTTGGTCATTAATGCTCTAAGGTAAGTTAAACGTGCATTATATTCCACTAGCTACGTTAGTTGATGGCGTTTAGGGATGAATTAACTCGAGTTAGATGTGAAAATTCTCAAAGGAAATGCTGACTTATACTTAGTTACATATGCCTGGTTTTTCTCTGACGGTAGGTAGGTATAGTTATATTGATTTACTCTGAAATCTACCTGTTCCTATGTGAAACTGTTTTTGTGATCCATCATCTAGTTCAGCTAGTTTTGGCGTTGGACGGACAAGCAAATCTACTTTTACTTGGTGTTTACAAATGCTCTGTACCGCCCAAAGTTTTAATCATCTCAACTGGATTTAAAAACAATGATTACATAATTATTTTTATTTTGATTGGAGGTAGCGACGAAATAAGTTCATCTAAGTTGGTATGCAGATCAATTTCTCAATGTTGAAAAGCAAAATACATATGTAGTAGTAATTATGCAAAGTTAAAAGTTTTGTAAAAAGTACTTCTGGTTGTGGTGTTTTGTAGGCGATGGGCTGACCACCTGTCACTACTAACCGAACTTGTACATCTCAACTATACCCTAAAAATTGGTCAGAAGTGGCACCATGTGGTTCTATCGGCCCTTAGTGCTCTGCCTACCCCATAAGGGATAAAGGCGTGATTATATACGCGTTATATAGGCGTGATGATTATATGTATGTATGTAAAAGTTTTGGCTTTGTATGATTGAACGAAAAAATATTATTGTTATATAAATCTTTATCATCTATCTTTCTTCCAATTTCAACGTCGTCACCATGCTCACCATTACTGGCTCTAACACTTGTTTTACGATAGAAAAGGTTAGATACCTTAAGACAAAGAGAGATTTCCTCCGTAGAATTCCGTTTTAGAGCAAACGTAATGGGAGCAATTCTCGAAAAGTCTCGAGTTGGAACGAAGCCGAAACGGAACCGTTGTAGACGATCAGAACAAAGCAATAATTACTTAACGATGACGTATTATAAGACACATTTTAGCACGAGACGGATATTTGATTTTATTCTGTCATACTCACGACCGATGCGTGATAAAATATACCTTAATACTCAAGTGGTAAGTATATATTGCTTCGCACCACGTATCGTTAGCGGTTCGTTAGTGGTTGCGTTTCGGCTTTAAAAAATTGAGGAATTTCCTCCCTGGGGGCCAATTCTCGAAAAGTCTCGAGTTGGAACGAAGCCGAAATAGAACCGTTGTAGACGCTCAGAACAAAGCAATAATTAATTTACGGTGACGTTGTCCTGAATGACTGACTGACGGATCAACACACATAAACCGCTTAGAGACCCTGAAACTTGGAGGATGTGTTCTTTGTATGGAGGCATCCGATAAAAAATCATTTTCTGAATGTTTTTAAAAGAAAATGTTCGGAACGGACGGGCACAAACGGGATTTCTAAAATTTACGCGAACACGTTCATTTATAAAACTCAAGGGTGTTATTGCAATACTACTAGTAAGTACCTCCGCGTTTAAGGTTTTACCAGAAAGTGTTTATAAAATAAGACGTAAAGACATCCTTTTCAATTTAGGATAGGTAGACCCGGTAGACCCACTTATATTCATAGTACACAATATACCTACCGACTATGTATTAAGTATGACTGTCCAAAATTAAAAGTTCATCAATTTGATAATAATCAAATTTAGTTATTTTTAGAGTTCAATGTACGGTAAATAAATATAAAAATAATATTCATCTGTGGCATGGCTCATTAGGCTTAATTGATGTCCATTTTAGTTCGAAAGTCATAGGTTTAAATTCAGTCACGGGGTCATTTTCCAAAACTCATTATAAACTCTAGCAGGTTGTAAATTTCGACTGGCTAATTGGAATTTCACATTCCGCCGGAGAATGGAGATAGAAATTATAAAAGTATTTCGACTCCAATTTCGTTGCGCTGAAATTCATAAGCAAATAAATGTATGATTAAAAGGATTTCAATCTTCCTATTTATGAGGATCGGAAGATTTTTTCCTATTTATCGAGAGTTTCCGCGAAGAAGGGCAAATAATAACCTACCGCATTTATTTGATTTCTTTACTAGTTTTTGCATTTTTTGTCTGTGATGTCATGGTATAACAGAAAAAGAAACAATAAGTCGTAAGTAGGTACTATACCTACCTGTATAATAGTAGTAATAATAGTAGGTTGTAGTAGATAATATGTATTTAGTGGTCGGCTCTGAAGTATTTAATTGTTTTGTTTATGAAGTTTATACGAAAATTTTGTTCTGTGAAAATTACCTCAGTCCGCCGCCCGGGCGCGGCGTTAAAATTGTAAAGAAATAAATTGAATTTACTAGGAACATCTGCAGCTTTGCAAATGAGTATAAATGGCGGTATATAAATAAATAAAGCCGTTCTAATTGTTATTTAAAAGGCAAATAACTATAAAGGTACTTAGGTACCTATTTTTATAGATTGCTTATTAGATATTCATTAATTTTAGTTTGATATAATCATAATTGCGACAGACAATCTGGTTTATTTTATACATAATAGAGAGAGATTAATTTGAATATAGATTGTGTTATCGTATATTTTATTTAGGTACACTGACTTAATTTAGATCAAAGGTTTTTTAATTAAGAATACACTTTTTAGGCAGTTGCATAAATACATTTTAAAATTTTCTGACTGACCTTTAATTATGTAAACATAAAGACTTATGAAAAAATAACCAAAACAGATCTTGACGAAAGAGATTGTTTTTAGAACCTAAAGCAGCACGATGGGAACATCGTGGCTTATTCTGGTGACATCATGTGTGGTGCTCACCAATGCTGTGCGGGGGGGCTCCTCGCTTCGGGGCGCTCTGGAGGCATTGCAGCGCCGCCAGCGCAGTCACGGGCCCTACGCCACGCTGCCGGACTATGTGTTTTATGACTTCATTCCTCCAACTATTGACAAAAGTAAGTTGTGTGTAGGTACGTCGATATTTCCTAAGCTTACATGACATTAACGTTCTTCTAGATATGGCATCATTGGACGATTGACGATGAGGCATTTTATACTGGGTTCATATATATCTTCAATTCAAATGTTACAAGCCCTTACAATGAATAGGACAGTATAGTAGTATAAATGCTATAATGTAACAAAAACTCATTCTATGCCTAACTCTTATATGACTATTTGTTTATGTACAGATGCACTACCGGACTTCATAGATACAGAGGATTTGAATGACTCGCCTGAAAGTGAAGACAGTAGACGAGAAAATAATCACAAATATTTACAAAGAAAGTCAAAGAATGAAGTATACTTTCCTAATAAGCCCACTGAATATGAAGAGATCACGTACTCAAACATAGAACTAGATGAACCTTATGGAGAAATGAAAGAGTCACCTTTCCGGGAGAGAAGCAACGACTACCACAATGATCAGCTCAGTGAATTGTTTAGCGAAAGTGAGGATAGAGTAATGAGGAAGAGGTCGAATGACTATTCTAAATATGCTCTTGCTCTTGGAAAGACTTGGGATAAATACAAAACACATAAATCTCACAATAATAATAGAGAGCAATCACCTCACGGTATCGTGAAACTGTACAAAGATAAAACTATTAAAAAGCGTTATTCTGATAATTGGGGTCCTATAGCTTTTAAACGCAAGCGTAGTTCGAATGCTGTATTATTGCCAGACTATGAAACCCAAAATCAACAAGAAGTAGTTTCAATAAACCCAAAATATAATGCTTATAATATCAATGATGATGATGATGATAAAGATGATATGCGAGAAGAATACGCTATAGCATTTCAACCTTTAGATGGAGACAGTGTTATAGATCCTGAAGATGGAGAACGCTACGTGTATGAATCTACGGAAAAACGTTTTCCAGTAACTAAACGTAGCAGTGGACTTTACTATAATACTCAATCAAAAAGGTTTGTACAGAATAAACATAAAAATCCAAAGAAATTCCGAAGCAGTTCAGGCACTGATCCTAGAATTATAAAAGATTTGTCACAAATTTTTGGTGAGCCAGACCGCTTTAAGACACCTGTAAAACGAAGCAGCAATAAAGATGAAATACATGAGAATACTCCACCGAAATTAACAATGCTGCACAATAACACCCATGAACATAAGAATTTCACTAAGGACGACGATGACAGTCATGAACAACATAGCCATGCCTTACACCATCCAGGTATGTCTGCAAAACACGCTGAATCAGTTGCAGATCACAAGCATAATAATCAACATGAAACTAATGGAAAGCCAATTGTGGTCAAAAAGAAATCAATTGACTGGTCAGACTATTTTGGTATTGATAAACGTAAAAAGAAATCATCGTTCCTTAACGATGCTAACCAAGATAAATTAAGGAAACAATACTTTGAAACTTATAACAAAGAAGTTATTTTTCCCTTGAATACGTTCAGAAAACATAGTAATATTAAAAGAAACTACGTTCAGATTCAACGAGATGAAGAATCTGGCGCACAGGTAGCGAATTCGCGATCGACATCCCGTATTGATGAAAAGAGAACAGCAGATGATACCGATACTAAATTGGATAGTATAGATAAAAAGCTGAAAAATATGGAAGGTATAATTGTCGATGAGGCTTTACATTATTCAAGCGAAGGTGAAACACTCGATTCAAAAGAAGAACAAGAAATGAAAGAAAAAATGCTTTCACGTTTAGCAGCAGCCTACAGTTTGGAGAAAATGAGAAAGGCATTAAAAGAATTTAAACAAAGCCTCCAAACCCAAAGGGCCGAATTTAGCCGTCCATCTGCCTCTCCAGATGATGAAGTTGACAATGCCAAGAGTAAGAGAGTAGCAGTGAAAAAAGAGAAGCCTATTTCAGATAATAATATTCCAAAATTTCGTAAATCACATGATAAAAATGAAGATTTTGAGGAAGAGCAAGGAGCAGGTCATTACGTTGATGGAAAGAATGAAGAACAATATTCTGATGCATACATGGGAGGCAGCGGCAGATATAAAATGCCTGTAATTCCAACAGGTAAGTTTACATATTGTTAGGATAGATATTTATTCCTGTAAACCATTAGAAAATTAAAATTTATGTAGCTTAGCAGGTACATAACTTTGGTAGTTAGGTTAGGTTAGGTTAGGTTAGCCAAGTGGAGATAATCACCTGCCAATTCTTTATCAATGGAATATTGATAATTTTATTATATCTTAATGGAATTCTGTCCACAGCTGCAGCAGCAGGCGGTTGTCCCGTGTTGGGGAAAATAGTACAAAGATGCCGTGGAGTGGACTTGCTCGCCGGTGACCGTGGGCTGCTGTTCCTGCCTCTTTGCAGCCTACACCAAATCTGCTATCTTTGTGTAAATATTATTCTAACCTATTTAATTTAAAATAATATGCCTGTAAATATTTCGTATTTTGAACGTGCATTTCAGGGTGATGCTCCTCCAACAACGTGCGACTTGCTATTCCTGTCTGAAGCAGACACGGCTTGCGAGGGCGACATGAGCTGCCAGAAAGCTGCGCGCACGACCCTGATGGCCCTTCGGGAACTTCATGACAACCTGGCCGACGAACTCGACGGCGAATGTGCAGCAAACCCCTGTCTACCAGCCACTCTCAAACTCAACCTGGACTGGCAGCGGGCCATCCAGCGATAAATGGTTAAAACATTCAAATTCTAGTTCATCACGCCAAAAAGCAATGAACGTGTAGCCCACTCGCGTTCCTGAGAGATGTCTATGGGTTCGAACGTGCTAAGGCTCGACCTTCATTGACTTATCTAATAGTCGATCGATTAATTCTATCAAAAGATGTATTATGAATAATTAGACGTATTTGTATTAATTCACTTTATCCTCAAAGGACTATAATTTTCATTATTGAGTGTTGTTCGTGTCTATATAAGTTTCGATATTTGTATCCTTACGGGTCTAACCAGCCATAGGCCCGTAAGGACGTAGCATTAGGCTTTCTTCAGAATACCTGTAACTAACCTTGCTGGCGCGACTGGCCCTAGGCTATATTACTATTTATACGCTTTCGTCGTTATTTGTAATTTAAAATTAGGTTTATTATAAATCAAAAGTTATATGTATTTAATATTTGCTAGACCCGTTTTTGGATTATAATAGTCTATGCATATTTCCTGATAGATAAATCTATCAGTTTTATAAACTTGGGACAGGACTTAGATAGAAATGTTAAGGATACGAGGATATAATTTTACTGTTTATAGATGTGGTGGTATTATGAGGTGGTAATGTCATCGATGTTAGATATTATCATATTATACACATACTAACATATAATTTGTGTTTGTATCGATGTAAGTAATGTTGAAACTATAAATGTAATTTTAAAAGTTTAAATCATTATATCACGTGATATGCCTATTTGGTGTAACTGCATAAAATAAAACTAAACTCTAAATAAAGCACATTTCACTAGGTGAACTATAAATCTTTGCGGTGCGTATTTTTGTACTTTCCGTTGCTATTGACAGTAGATAGTAATATTATGTTACTCGAGAACGTGTTAGCTCCGTGCCGCGTGCCGGGCTTCACACTGCCGTACACGGTCACATCGAACGTAGCACAACTAAAGAGATCGCAGGAGCATGATCAGGAAATAAATAATAAAATAACAAATTAGCACTAGTGCAGCACTTTTAGACTTACCTAGGACAATAAAATATCCTTTATAGACGATAACATTGGAGGAGTAAGCTTTCAACGATCACAAAACATCTGGGGGTTACCATGAACTTAATAAACTTAGTAGGTTTGTTTCCATTGTGGAGCCACTATAAGCATTGTAGAGCAACATCTCGCTCCTTGATAACCCTATTTGTAGTATCAAAATTTTAAAGAAAAGTACAAAAAAGACTTGTCCTCCAATATTATTGAGTGCAAAATCACACTCAATTCTAAGTCTTCCGGTCAATATATTGGCTTGTAATTGGCGACTTACGAGTATTTCATGAGCAAACCTTTTACTATACATGTAACTTTTACAAATCTCTTGTATTATTGCATGTTATAATTGCGAAAATCTAAATTATAATTAGACGTAAATTAAGTAATTTTGAACATCTTTAATGTTGTCACTTTACTTGTAATGTACGTAATAATATAACACGCGAACATAACATGGTTTACAATAAAACTTGTTTCATTCACCTTTGCGTAGTTTTATTTTAATATATATGTGTGTCGTCCGTATGATCCTATGTTTATTACGCAGACGGTAAACACTACCCATATATAACGATCCACCACTATGTACATAATTTAGATTTCAATATTTTTAAAATCTGCATAAATTTATTTATTAAATATAACTGGACGGATAAGCAGAGGATTATTTGGGGAGCTGCTATTAACATTTATTTTATTTTATTTGGCTAACAAAACAAGTAACAATCTGTAATTAATATAATCCTACAAATAATCTTAAAATTAAACTAGACTGTAACTCTTTACAATGTTGGCACATTAATACACAATATGTTCTAAGCACATCACATCATTAGAAAAAGAAAATTAAAAATAATAGAAAATTAAAAATAAAATAAAAATAACAACAAAAGAAAATCTTAAACTATTAACATTTTTTGACGTGAAACGTCTTTAAAATCGCGCCGACACATACGGGTACCAGGTTTAAAAACTGGACCGTAACGAAAAGGTCTATATCATCGTACCTTAATAATTAAAAAACTATTGGTCTTAGAAACAAAAATGTGGTGTAAATATTTCACTTATATAGTCAGCTCGCTGTTATGACATTGAGTTCGTGTCGGGGTCAAGCGGGGGGGCGGGGGAGGGATACTGCGATAACTGTGCGAAACCGGCGCTCACGCTTGTTTCTATTCAGTGTAACTCGTGACTCCGACTTTATAGCGTGGTGATTCTTTCGTGTGTTTGTCAAGTTTATTTGAACCGATTGATTTATACAAAAATAAGTGTAATTTGGACAGTATTTATATCTATACTAATATTATAAAGCTGAAGAGTTTGTTTGTTTGTTTGTTTGAACGCGCTAATCTCAGCAACTACTGGTCTGATTTGAAAAATTCTTTCAGTGTTAGATAGCCCATTTACCAAGGAAGGCTACAGTCTATACAACAACCTGCCCGGCTTCGCACGGGTACAACGCCCCCTCGCGCGGACGAAGTCGTGGGCGGCTGCTATTTAAAATAACCAGAAAGTGACAATAAATATATAAACATTTGCTATGTCTTTTATGTTTCTATTACGTACCTGTTCTTTTTTTATTAAAATACTTAAAACAGCGTCCGTCTTGTTTTCATTTCAATCTTTTACTTTAAAAGCGATTCGCTAACATAGACGTTTCACGTTAAAACCAACGGCCGTGTGCCCCGACACAGCCCCACCCGCTTTTTTTAGCTATTTAGTGCAAATTGTCCTATAAATTAATTTCTTAAATCCAACTCTCGAAAATATTCAGAGAAGGATGTTGTGCAACAGTATCATTATAAGTTCGACACATTCTGGTGATAGGGTTATAATAAGAGGTGTTGTTCTTATAAACCAGAAGAGAGAAGAGTCGAGGGGAAGGTTTTCTCTTACGATACTAAGTAATGAAGTTGAGTTCGGATAGAAGAGATGGAGAATCTAAATGGCTGTGCAAAATCTTGTAGAGGTACATCAACTCCTGGTCATGCTAACTACTGGACACGCACCTGGACATGCATAACATTGCTCATTATAAACATGAAATGTTAAATAATTATTCGCCTTCGCCCTTCCGTCCCCTGATTACCTAATTTGCAATAGCAAAACCGGAGCAGCGCGAAAGCGAAAATTGTACAATATTCGCGTTAAAATGTGAAAATACCTTTGAAATTCATTTTAGGTACTTAATACGAACTTGATAAGCAAGCAGCCATGAGTAGAAGGTCCGTAGCACGATGCTACGTGCTACGCTTACGTAGCACTGAGACGTAGCACACAATATTCTCCTCTATGGTAGAGTAGCACATTTAGCACATGATGTAAAATACTCGTAATGATATAAACATAAATAAATAAATAGCCTTTTTATTTTCCCATACAAAATTGTTACACATACATTCAATATAGATTGAATTAAATTAGGATTAATAATATGATAAAAAATTAAATTAAAATTATAAATTCATGCATGATTAATTCCTAGGTATAGTTTTGGGTGAAGGCCTCCTCCATATTTTATGATTATTGTCTTTGCATAACTATAATGTTTTTATTTATGAACAAAAAACTATGACATTGTAAATTTTTATAACCTCAACAACCATAATATTTTGATTCTATTATACAATATTGCTTATTTTCAACACTATTTTACCAGAGACGGTTTAATGTTTTGGAGTTCAGACGAATAGCGCCGTAAAGATGTCCATACAAATTAGAACAGATGTGGACAAGAGCTGGGAATATGAAGAATACTACCGAGGTGATGAGGACCTGGAGAAGAGGAAAACTGGACAAGGGGAACTGTATTTTACAGGAGCCAAGGTTTACTAAAACTGAATCTAACATAACCAAATGCGTAGATAATACAACAAACAAACTACTGCTAGTTTTTTTTTTACAAAAAACATTGAATGTTTACACTTTCACAAATATCGTTGATACATCTTATGAATTAAGCTATTTAGGCCTGTGTTGATCAACGTTCGATTAATGTAATCGCTTGGTAAGCAGATTTTAAAGGTGTTTAATGACAACTAATGTATAAGATTAATACGAGTACCATTAAACACGTAAAATTATTAACAAATAATAATTATTTATTAACAACATTATTCATATGAAAAAGCGTCAATAAAGAGAAATAATCGGACATTTTGCTTGATCGAACGTTGATGAACATGCATGGGCCTTAGAACTTCTATAAATACGTTAATAGTTGAGGTAAAATGATTTGGAAAACACATTCTAACTAATATAAAAATGCAAAAGCAACTTTGTCTGTTAACTCTTGACGCTATATTTACTCAACCAATTTTCTCAAAAGGTACATAATAATAGTTGGGAGTGCAGATGAGGATATAAGCAACATAATTCTGTAGTCCATATGGACGAAGTCGTGAGCGAAAGCCAGTTTTCTTGTAAGGCTCTTGCAAGTTAGTGCCTCGTAGCTAGCTTCGCGTAGTTCGTACCTACTACACTACCTACTATGAAATTCGTAGCAAGTGCTACATCGGAGGTAGCCAGGCGTTCCTTAATGGAGGTTCTGGCCAAGTAAATAAAAAGTGTGGGAATATAAACATCTTCCGGTAAAAAGTAATTTCTAAATGAAATTGTATAAGGCGTTACAATATAGTGAATAGTGCAATGTATTGTCTTGCATGCTGGGTGCTCGGGTCTGGTTTCTCGTGGCGATTGTAGTTAGTGCAAGTGCCTGTTTTCGCAGTTATGAGTTATCAGATCCGAGGGTCAGTGGAGGGTGTAGGGCCCGGTGGTGGGCGCACCCATAGTGAAAGTAATTTCTATCGATTTTCGGCTAACATAATATAATTCCCTTGGGACTGCGTAACGAGCAGTGTTTCTAATACCTGTGCATTTATATATATGTAGCATAATATTAATATCTACTATTAGGTATAACATAGGAAGTAGGTAATGTATACGGCATCTAAAAGTTTGGAAGCGCTTGGAGCTTGCTGAGGTTTATAACCAGATTAAACGTAGCATGTTTAGGGTTAATGAGCGTACGAGTAATATCCTCCTAATACAAAATGTTATAGTTTGTGACAATAAAATGATTGTTAGTCACTCAAGAACTACCGAATGGGCTTTAATGAAACTTTACAGTTATGTAGCCTATACATCAGAATAACATAATTATTCACACACTACTCACAATATCTATTCACAATATTCAAACTCATTAACCTAGTCCCACATTAAGATCCCTAAGGTCTTGTGCCGTGGGTACTAAGCAACGGTATATAAATACATAGATAAGTATAGAAACATCCATGACTCGGAAACAAACATCAGTAGTACGGTATTGGGAAAGCTACCCCCCAAAGCTTTTCGTATCACTACAAGCGGGGTGCTTTCCCAATAACAGAGTGGAACAGGGCCCTAACCAAGGTTTTCGCTTCGCTCACTACAAGCGGAGTGCTTTCCCATTAACAGATATAAATTTTAATAAACCGAACCTATTTAAATGTGAATGCGACAATTGTACAACATCAAAATCAGTACATGAAATAAATTTAGTGGAACAGGGCCCTAACCAAGGTTTTCGCTTCGCTCACTACAAGCGGAGTGCTTTCCCATTAACAGATATAAATTTTAATAAGCCGAACCTATTTAAATGTGAATGCGACAATTGTACAACATCAAAATCAGTACATGAAATAAATTTAGTGGAACAGGGCCCTAACCAAGGTTTTCGCTTCGCTCACTACAAGCGGAGTGCTTTCCCATTAACAGATATAAATTTTAATAAGCCGAACCTATTTAAATGTGAATGCGACAATTGTACAACATCAAAATCAGTACATGAAATAAATTTAGTGGAACAGGGCCCTAACCGAGGTTTTCGCTTCGCTCACTACAAGCGGAGTGCTTTCCCATTAACAGATATAAATTTTAATAAACCGAACCTATTTAAATGTACAATCTGAATGCGACAATTGTACAACATAAAAATCAGTACATGAAATAAATTTAGTGGAACAGGGCTCTAACCTAACCCTATGCTTCGAACTGGGTGATCCGTGTTTAACGTGTAAGCAAGCATATGCTTGCGTGTAGTCATAATTGTTATGCGGTTGATTTTATTTAATTTTTATTTAATTTTATTAGGTTTATATCTTTTTCAACTACTATTGAAAACCTGACAATATTAAAACCACTATCATTCAGTCAGACATAACTGAAGTTTTCAGTTATATATAAGTGAAAAGTCTATTCTAATTATCAGCTCGCTCCACTTGTTTTTGGTTTTCACATTCGCATAAATAACAAAAAGCGATCATCGGTAGTACTCCGTCTGGTTCGTCATAATCTTCTAATTTGTGATTCGTTGGGTGTCCGTTACATGGCGTAAAGTATGGAAGAATATCCTTGTCTTCGATCATGCTTTGGGGTAATAAACCATTTATATACCATTTTCTGATGTCGTTAGTGAGATATTTTAGAATAATCGATTTATCTAATGACTGAATAACTTCTTTACATAGTGTCATGTTTGTACTTGCATTAATAATATTTATTCGTACTTTGCGTCCAACCACCTGTGTTTATATTACGATAGTGAGAAGATATATGAGAATGAAATACTTAAATATATATATATATATATATATATATATATATATATATATATATATATATATATATATATATATATATATAGGTAATAAGGGAGCCCTACGTCCAGCAGCGGACTGCAATAGGCTGATGAAGATATATAATAATATAACAAAAAATAATATGCATCATTCCCCATTATCAACCATATTGGTAAGAAGACAATCATTATGAAATTTGTAAAGCAACCTCAAACATTAAGCGTTAAAAACATTTGTGTTGAACCGCAAAATGTAAGTCATCGTCATAACAAACTATTGCCGAATACAATTCGTTGTATTATTTGTGGGCCTTCGAATTGTGGGAAGACTAATTTAATGATTGGTTTAATTTTACATGAAAATGGGTTGAAGTTCAATAATATTTATGTTTATTCCAAAACTCTTTATCAACCAAAGTATATTTTTCTTGAATCAGTTTTGAAAAGAGTGTCTGGTGTATCATTTCTTAAGTTTAGTGAAAATGATCAAGTACTAAGTACACATGATGCCAAACCTCATTCTGTAATAATATTTGATGATATTGCTTGTGAAAATCAAAGCAATGTTCGAGATTATTTTGCAATGGGTAGACATAAAAATATAGATTCCTTCTATTTAAATCAAACTTACAGTAAAATTCCTAAACAACTAATTAGGGATAATACTAATTTAATAATTATTTTTAAGCAAGACGAAATCAACATGAAACATATATACGATGAACATGCTTACACAGATATGACATGGTTTGAGTTTCGGAAAATGTGCGCAAAAATTTGGGAGAAACCATATAATTACTTAGTAATCAACAAAGATTGTAGCAAGAACAAAGGATGCTATCGTAATAAATTCGATACTTTTGTAGTCTTTGATTGATATTTACATATTTATTATGTACATAAATATATATATATATATATATATGAATGTTTTATTCTTACCATATTATTATCAATTGACACGCGGTAGATAGCATAACAAATTTCAAAATGGAACAATCATTAAAACATAAAATTGTGAACGCTGCTGAAGCTGTAAAGAGAAAAGTTCGCAAAATGCGTGACCTCGAAATGGATCGTAACAAAACATTGGAATCGGTTTTCAAACCTGTAACAGATCCTCTTAACGAAATTGTTCAACACAAATACAACACAAAGGTTTATAAGAAATTAAGTGAACCCTTAATGTCATCAAAAATGGAGGATGAGAACAAGTCGGTTATGAATAAAACATTAAAAAGAAAATCAAGCATCACTTATGACGATTATGCAACAGAGGAAGAAGAAATTAATAACGATGAAACTGATGATGAAACTTCTGACGGAAATGAATCTTTTAAGTCTATGGATTCTTATGTTGGAAAAAATACATCATCGTGGTCTTTATCTTCTGAGGTACTAGATAACGTACCTTTTGGAGTAAGAATTACGAAGGGAAAATTAATGCTTGGTTCGAGTCCAATCGAATTTAATGATAACAGTATTGCTGTAGCAGGAAAGACGTATGAAACTACATCGGGCTTAAAACAACTTTTGCTCAAGAAAACCCCTGATCTAAGTCTTATAACAAGTAACGATTTTAAAAAATATAAGACGATGTTAATAGATACTAATGCACATCGACGAGACTATGATCCAGAAAAACCTATAAAAAGTAATAAGGGTCAGAAGTACTTGCAAATTATTAAACCACTATTCCGTATGAGTAAAGAGTCACCTAGTACTATCACACAAAGGAAAGGAGAAGGTTTACCTATTCAGAAGCAATGGAAGAAAAATGTAGATTTTGTATATTGGGATGATCCGAACGAACTTGTTGATAGGTTAAAGTTGTTGATTGCATCCAAAGATGCTGGTAACACTGGACTAGATAACGAAATAATATCTATTGTAGAAGAATTACGTGAGAGTGGTATTGTCAATCAATAAATGTTGATGTAAAACTTAGTTTAGTTCACTTTACTTTCAACCTTTCAGCTTATTTAATCTCAACATGAATATCGATAAATTCGGACACCACGTTCATAAAAGAATGCGATTTATGGACATGATTGTAAATGAAAATAATAATAATAATAATATACTGAAATCGGAAAATGGAGAATTTAATTTAAAATCAACAAGATTGAGGGGTGTAAAATTGCCTACTGAATCAGATGACATTGTAAACAAAGAATATGTTGACAAAATTGTGTCAAAATTTTACACGAAGGAGGAAGTTGACTCTTTGCTTAACAATTCATCTGCAAATATTTTACATAACATTGAAACAATGATAAAAGCTTTAAAAGCATCAATACCACATCTTATCGAACAGTATCTTCAGAATATTTACAGTAACACGAACATGGATCGAGTTAGACCATCATAATGATAAAACAACAAGTTGTAAATGAAATTCATAAAGCTGCGCGAAAGAATTTCATTCGAAGGTCTGTTATGTTGAAAGGAATTGATGACTTATGGCAAGCTGATTTGATTGATTTCCAAGATTTAAAAAAGTTTAACTCAGGATTTAATTATATTTTAGTTGTGATCGATTGTTTCTCGAAATTTGCTTGGGCAGTACCGGTAAAATCAAAAACTAAAACCGAAATCTCAAATGCCTTCGCAAGCATATTACAAAAATATCATCGTCATCCTAATTATCTACAAACTGATAAGGGAACAGAGTTCTATAATGATGTTTTTAGAAGGTTGCTATTGTCTGTAAATATTAAACATTATTCAACTTATTCGACTAAAAAGGCGTCTATAGTTGAACGATTTATTAAAACATTAAAAAATAACTTATTTAAAAAATTTAGTCTAAATGGAAATTATAAATGGGTAGGTAAGCAGCTGAATGATGTAATGTATACATATAATAACACAAAACATAGCACCACCAACTTCAAACCATCAGATGTCGATATTTCCAACACGGTACTAGTAATGAAAAATATTATAAAATCTCAAAATAAAAACAAGAAGAATAATTTCAAAAATAAGTTTGATGTTGGTGATTATGTTCGTATTAGTAAATATAAAAAATGTTTTGAAAAGGGGTACACACCAAACTGGTCAACGGAAATATTTACAATCAAAAAAGTTAATAATACCTGCCCTATAACTTATTTAATAGAAGACCAACAAAAGCAACCTATATTAGGTGCTTTTTATGAACAAGAACTTCAAAAAACTAAATATTATAATATTTATTTAATAGAGAGAGTTATTAAAAAGAAAGGTAATAAATTATTTGTGAAGTGGCTTGGTCTAAACAATGATAGTAATAGCTGGATTGATAAAAATGCTATAGTAAATTAATAAATCCGGTATATATTTAGCATATAATTAAATGTTCTAACATTAGTTATTAGACAATGCGTGGTGGAGGACTTGTTAACACAATCATAAATAATCTACCATTTGAAGCACATTTACCTGGATACAACTATTGTGGACCAGGAACCAGATTACAAGAACGCTTATTGCGCGGAGATAAAGGAATTAACGCGTTAGATGAGGCTTGTAAGCAACACGATATTGCATATAATAATCCAGATTTACCCGTGAGACATAAAGCAGACTAAGTACTGCTTAATATGGCTAAACAACGCTTAAAATCGAAAGATGCAGGTAAAGGGGAAAAACTTGCATCATGGTTAGTGAGTAAAGTAATGAAAACGAAATTAAAGATGGGAGCGGGTGTTAAGTCATTTAAAGAATTAGTATCAAATATACGATCTCAAATTCGAAAAAAGAAACCTAAAAATACAAACACAGCTATAAAGTATGCATATTTAGCTGCTAAGAAACTTTTCCCTAATAAACATAAAATCCGAGTACCACGAATCATTCCTTTACCCAAAACAGGAGGAATTCTTCCTCTAATACCGATATTTGCGGGATTATCAGCTTTAGGAAGTTTGGCAGGAGGAGCAGCAACGTTAGCTCGTACCATCAACGATATTCGACAAAATCGTCAGGGACCTGAATCGCGACGAAAGGAAACAATATCAATAGGTAAAGGTTTATACATCAAACCGTACAAAAAAGGAAGCGGATTATTTGTAAATTGTTCAAAAAACTAATCACGAGGCTACCCAAGCGTGCTTTGAGTAATATAGATATTCTGAAGTATACAAAAAATATTCCATATTTTCGCGGAGTGTTCATGAAAGATCAGTTACCACCAAAAGTAAAATGCAACGAATGCGGAATTGTCAATTTAGATAATCAAGTTAATAATGGTACTCATTGGGTAGCTTACGTCAAAGTTAATAATTATTGTGAATATTTCGATAGTTTTGGTAATCTGAAACCACCAACAGAACTAGTTCAGTATCTCGAGAATAACAATATTTTATATAATTATAATAGATATCAAAACTTTAATGAAGTTAACTGTGGACATTTATGTATAAAATTTCTAGAAAGATTTTGGAATAAACAGCAAACGTCTATATAAGTTAATCTTCGTTATTTTATTTAACATTTTCACAATGACCTTTACTCTATCCATAACTGGAAACTCATCTGTCTTATCCACGTTTTATTCACCCACTCTTCAACTTGATGGTGAATATGAATGTGCTCTAGTGTACTTGTCTACGTTTAATTCTATTCCAAATATTGACAGTAGAAATAATAAATTTTATTATGACAAAAATAAATTAATTGAAATTCCAGAAGGAGTGTACGAACTTCAAGATATTAATGATTACATAAAAAGTAATATTAAAGATGCATCTTTTCATTTAAATTGTAACAATAATACATTGAAAACATCTATATTTTGCACTAAGGATGTTCATTTTGAGAAAAATAATTCACTTGGATCATTGTTGGGTTTTGACAAACAGTCTCTCAAAGCTAATATAATACATGTGTCACATCTTCCTGTAAACATTTTATCAACGACAGTGGTAAGGGTTGAATGTGATATAGTAAGCGGATCATTCATTAACGGAGAACCTAGTCATATTATTTATGAGTTCGCTCCAAACGTGCCACCTGGATATAGAATCATAGAAGTTCCTAAAAATATTATTTATTTTCCAATCAATCAAAACAACATTAATAGTGTTAATATCAGGTTGTTGGATATAAACAATAATTTAGTTAATTTAAGGGGTGAGGAAGTACAACTTTATTTACATCTCAAGAAAAAATGATAGTCTATAATAAATATGTAAGTTCAAAAAGTAAAAAGTTCAGTTCACATCAAGCTATCTCAAAAGGAACACCTAAACCTAAAATTCAACTTACTCAGGAAAACATAAACTTTCTCAAACAAATCGGATTGATAAAATGAACATGTTGGATATATTGTCGACCCCAACCTATGATAATACAGTGGACAGCATCGAATTTCATTCTTATAAACCATATATAACTAGTTTCAACAGGAACGATGAGATTCGCATACCTATTAATCAACAAGATTTATACATATTACCATCAGCGAGTACATTATATTTGGAAGGCAAAGTTATCGTAAACAAAAAAGATAGCAAAGACGTAGCTACGAGTGTTCATTTTACAAATAATCCTTTGCTTTACTTCTTTCAAGAAATTCGGTATGAGCTAAATGGTATAGAAATTGATAAAATAAAGAACGCAGGTATCACTACTACTATGAAATCATTACTTTCTATGAATGAAAACGAGTCAAGAATGTCTAAAGCTTGGGGGTGGGATATTGATGGTACGAAAAATGTAAATTCTGGTTATTTTTCTGCTTCTATACCCCTCTCTTATATTCTCGGATTCGCTGAAGATTACAAAAAAGTTATAATAAACTGCAAACATGAATTAATCTTGTTGAGAAGTAATACTAACCTGAACGCTGTGAAACTGAGCACAGGTGAAGTATTAGACGATATCGAAATCACCAAAATTATCTGGCGTGTTCCACATGTTAAGGTATCTGATAGGGAAAAACTTAATTTGTTAAAAGTTTTAGACAAAGACAGATCCGTACAATTAGTGTTCAGAAATTGGGATCTATACGAATATCCTTTATTACCAAAAACCACAAAACATACGTGGTCTCTTAAAACTTCAACTCAAATCGAAAAACCTAGATATGTCATAATAGGTTTGCAAACTAACAGGAAAAATAATGCGAGTGCAGATATGTCTCGTTTTGATCATTGTAATTTACGAGAGGTCAAGGTTTATCTTAATTCGACTTATTTTCCATATGAAAACCTTAATGTAAGTTTTTCTAAAGATAATGTTGGTTTATTATACGAGCAATATGTTAAATTTCAACAGTCCTACTTCGGACGTCGCATGGAACCTTTACTTAACCTCAAACAATTTAAGGATATTGCTCCGTTGTTTGTTATCGATTGTTCTAGACAAGTAGATAACTTGAAGACGGGAGCTGTAGTGGATGTAAGAGTAGAAATAGAGAGTGATACTGATTTACCCGATAATACTTCAGCTTACTGTCTTATCCTTAATGATTGCATAGTCGAGTATAAACCATTGAGCAGTTTAGTCAAGAAAATATCATGACTCCTGATATAATAATAGTTGATATCCAAGGATTTAAAGATTTAAACAATAAATTTATCATAAAAGAGATGGCGATAGCTACTCCATGTTATACACAGACATTTTTAATTAAACCGCCGTATTCGTTTAACTACTTATCTTCACAAGAAAAAAAGCAAGTGAAATGGTTAGAAAGAAATCGTGGCATTTATTGGAGTGAGGGACACATCGATTATAGAGAATTTAAACGTATTATCTCACCATACTTACAGCATAAAACAGTTTTAATGAAAGGTGGGGAAAAAATAAAGTGGTTGACGGAATTGACACCAAATTGTAATCCACATGATGTTGGAGAAAAGGGGTGTAGTAATTTATTACAATTATGTAACCAATATTGTAAAGATTATGATTTTAATTGTATTTTTCACACAAAGCACTGTGCTTTAAAAAATGTACTTTGTATTAAAAAATGGTACATCGAAAATAAAAATATCCTCGAATTCGATTAAGTAATGAAAAATAAATATTATATATAATTGAGTTATCTATGTGTTTGATTTAAGCCCGCAGCAAACAGAAGACGTAATTAACGTGCGTTAGAGCGTTAAAGCATTCCAACCGCGTTGTGTTGTATTGAACTAGGCTATACCTATCCTGTCAAACAGAACGATACGCGATGCTCTAACACAGCGTTATGAACGGATGAACGGTATGAATAAAACGCTAACACCGTACCGCGTGTTAATAACGTTCTATTTTGCTGACGTCTTTAACTAAATCACGACTATCAATAAAGATTAATGTATGGTGTGTATAGGATTTGAACATAAGACATGATAGCGAGACATTCATCTTTATCATTAGTAGGGATTTATTAAGATTAATAAAATACCAAATTATATAACTTATCCAAATACTTTATTCACTAGACATATAGATTATGAGAAAATTATAAACAGAATTCCTTTTTTACAATTAAACTGTCTTAAAAACCTACACTATAACCACAAATTTTTTTAGAAATTTTGCTAACCAAACTCTCCGCACTG
This sequence comes from Carposina sasakii, assembly GCA_014607495.2. Lineage (NCBI taxonomy): Eukaryota > Metazoa > Arthropoda > Insecta > Lepidoptera > Carposinidae > Carposina > Carposina sasakii. The sequence continues at coordinate 13,995,058 of CP053150.1, read as the reverse complement.
TCTATGATTTCGTCGTACCCTTCGTCTGCAACATATTGTGCGTTTAAAAGTATATTTTCACTATCAATTTCTTGATCTTCATAATCATTTATGTTCATAATTTTTATTATTAAAACTCTATTTGCCTTCGTTGATTTTCTGTTCATTACAAATGATGGTGGTGCTCCGGGAGTACTCCTTCTATGGACTTTATTCTGAATATTCAGCTGTTTCTTATGTTTGGGCAAAGTTTTTTTTATTTTAATTTTGTTAACCAATTCGTTATTATGAACTTCTTCTAATCTCCATTCAGGAGATTGCGCGTTTTGTGAAAATAATATCGGATCATCATACGACTCCATTTTCTGTAACGAAGAAATAATAATTTATACAAACTCATAGTATTATTATCATAAATAGGAAGGTGACAATTAAAATAATAAATATTTGGAATGACACTTAATAATCAATCATCGTCTGCTTAGATACATCGCAAATCTATATTTTTAAAATATAGGTAAACTTACCAAATTGATTAGATAAACAAATCATTGTAGAAGGTTCAAGTCACCCAACTAACTGTTACTAGTGTTTTATAATTGTTTTGCTATATGCTAAGCGTACGACTAATAGAAAATCCTAATCGATCTGGTGTTTACATAGATATTTACATACATACATACATATGTGCATATATATGTGCATATAGTCACACCCATTATCCTTCAAAGAGATTGGTTAGAAGGGTGTAAATTACATACCCACTTTTCACCAGTTAACCTATTAAGACCCATGTGGTAAGGGGTGAGCCTACCGCCACCTAGAGACTTACTTATTCCAAACGTGAATGTAATCTAGTAATATTGCTTTGGTCATCAAATTATATCCACATGAACAACGCGTAACACTGACCTATATTTCATTTCTGATCAGGTTACAACAAGATTATGTAAGATGCGTATAGGTATACTATGAATAAGGTGATTCATAGGTACCTACGCAACATATCTACTCATAGTTTTATTACTAGCAGCCGCACACGACTTCGTCAACGTGAACTCAATAGTCTATGTGATCAGAGGTAATTTTAAGCTATAAAACTGCTAATTATCATCAAAATACGTTCACTGGATTTTTTGTTGAAAAAGTAACAAACATCTAATCATCTTTACATTCTATCAACCTTACATTTATAATATTAGTAGGTTATTGAGATTTTATCATTTTATCTTCTATCAATCTATTTTATTAGAAAAAACTGTCTTAATGCATACTTAGTAGACACACATAATTACATCTCGCTTCTACTAAAAATCCTATTTTAGAGTTCATGGTTACCCTAGGAATTAAAGGAAGGAAATTAAAAACTTATGTTTCAAATACATACTCAAATTAAATTTATTTTATAATAATTATGTACATACTTGGATATATTTTACATTTCAATTGATTGTATCTGTGTGATGTAAGCGTATATTACTTATAATTAATTTAACTTTATTTTACATTTAACTTAAAAGTAGGAACCTATTTGATGCAGGAGTAGAAGTATATTATTTTTAATTAACTGCGTACAATGGTCAGTGTATCATATTATCCTATTTTTGATTCAAAATACTCTGTATTCAAACGTGTTAGAGTGCATCTGGGTAGTACTAACGAAATATTATACAAGTTTAAGGAGTATAGTACATCATCAATCAGTTCACATAGTACAGAATTTATCATTAAATATAAAAATATTATACCTACACACGAGTATTAAAAAATAACAAAGGTAGGTACAGCGCTTTTTTAAAAATAAAATATAAAAATTGTCAAATTCAATTTTTTTTAAAGATTGCTGCATTTCCCCAAGCGCGAGTTGATATTTTATTACAACAAATGAATCTTTTATCATCATTATTAGATAAAGCAACTTTATCAACACTTTGAGTAAATAATTGATGTTTTATCGACTTAAATAAAATATTTTTTCGTTTAATTACATCGCTATTAAAAAGTACATTTTCGTAATCCGACACAGTTAAATTACGCACAACTGGTGATTTCACACCTTTAGCTTTCTTAATAACTTTGTTGCAAGTTTTTAAACAATATAATTTAGATCGCAAACCAACAAAATCATTTATGATGGTCCCTCCCATCTCATCCTTAAAAAGACCAGGTATTTTTTTGTTAACTAGAGGAAGGTTCCACATATTGGTGGGAGCGTAATTGCTAGTATCAAAGTAAGTCTGAAAGGTTTGCTTTAAGTCAGAAAAAAAATCTTTAGTGGACAATAGGTAAACAAAGGAATCCGTATCCGTGTAACACAATTTTACTCTATCTTTGTAGAATGGTTTGATAACATTGTAGTGAAAATTATACATGTGAGATTTTGATAGTTCTAGAACCGTAAAACCAATGTAAATTGGTTTATCTAAAGTAATGTGGTCAAGATTCATTTGAATCGCAACTAAGTTTTCTGTGAACACTGAAACACTGTGAAAATATGGGTTGGCTATCAATTTCTCTGCTTCTAACGATTTTTTGGTTGTATTATGGTTATCCGACCATGTATTTACTAATTTTACATTTACTCGTTTTTCAGTATTTTCTAACGTTTTACCGAATACACTATTATTTAATAGCTTAAAAAAGTCCTGTTCAAATACGGTTTCGGCTTTTTGACGTAGTTCTGTATTGAGATCTATATATTTTTTCAAATAAGCGTCTTGTTTAAACGTAATAGCTTTATGGATTTTACGTAAAACTAACCCGTGTTCCAAACATTTTTTCAAATGAACATAATGAATAACATAATTATATTTATTATACAAATTGGGAATGAGTTTGCTTGTCTTACCACCAGGTGGTACGCATTTTTCCGGGCAAAATGGTAGATCATTGTGTTCTTTATGTAAATGGTCGTGGTAAAAGAGATCTACTTCAAGGATAAAGCCCCACAAAGCGTTATCTGGAATAATTTGAATATCTAATTCGTCTATTTCAAATTGGGTTAAGAATCTGAAACCTGAGTATGGCAAATATTGACACATACTATAGCCATATAGATTATTGCAATCAATATAAACAATAAAGGAATCTGGTTGTGAATCATTATAACTTTGCATGTATTTGTTGTTAGCCCGAGCATGACGATGAGAACACATACATAAACCTCCCCTTATGCCTTTTTGAAGCATGCGGATTATTTGCAGGTTTGATATAAGTTCTAGTCGAACACCGGTTTTTAACAACATCGCATCAAAAGATAAACTGGGTGCGGTAATGTAAAACGCCGGGTCAAGTTTGTAATGATGTTTACAAGTATGACGGAAACTTTGAAATATATCTGTTAATAACAAAACATCAGTTTTGAGGTACAAATCAGTATATTGTCCTAGATCATAAATATCAAACTCATCCCAAACTCTTTCAGCATGTTCATAGTCATCTTTAGTGATATGTTCATCAGTTAAAGAATTAAAAAATGATTCCTGAGCTGGTAACATTGTTTCTTTGTAGCACGCCCAGCTAGTAATATAATTATAAGGATACACTCCTTTTCGAGTCAACAAAATAAATTTATCTTCAGTAGGGTAATGCTGTCGTAAACACACAAAATCATCCTTTTTCATTGTCTTAGACAATTTATCTAAACTCGTACCCAAAAAGTTAAATGAATCTAAAAACCGTAATTGTATGATCTCATCATCAGAAATATTTATAAATTTAGAAAATGAGGTATATTTTTCTTTCGATTTAGCTATTACAGTTACCCTACCAGGTATTTCTCCGAGCTCTTTAATGAATAAATGAGCATCGTAACCACTTAGGTTATGAAAAAATATAGGAATAAATTTTGGTGTCTTATATTGCAGATTACAATGCAAATGTGCCGCACCGCGGTACACACCTGTCAAATGACAATGATCTCTAACTTTTTTCCCCCACAAAAATTGTTCGCATATGTGACATCGAGAAGCCTTTTCAAAATTGTATGCATCATTTTCTGTGAAAATCATAGGTTTATTCTGATTTAATAGTACCGCAATATCTTTAACGTCTTTATAAAGCATTTCAATAAATTTGCTTACACAGTCAATGCCTCTATAAAGTTTAAATTGATTAAACTGTTTGTCTACAGAAGAAACAATGTTATACGCAAACGCAGCAGGTATATGACGTTGCAATTTTACTGTGTTAGCATTATTATCAGGTTCATTGGTTTCTACCGGTTGTAAAATCGTTTCGAAATCCGCATAAATAACGTAAGGTATGTCTTGCTTACGACTATAGTTTTTAAATTGAATAAACGAACCGTCTTTAGGTAAATGTGTAACTATACCCCCACAAGAATGTGTTTTTAGATGGTCTAAAGAAGGAAAAAATATTAAACAGTGTTCACAGAAAAACAATTTACCATGATGTTTTGTAATTTGAGTTCTAACGAGACGAGCAAAATCTTTAATCAAACAGTAATGTGAGGAAGTATTATTTTCGAGAAGCAGTAGATTAATGTGTTTTGAACACTCGCTAATCATCGTCTCTGACTTGTACAATGGGCCAGTAACTATAGTATTTTTTAACCCATAAACATTAATATTCAGTGTGGGATTATTTTTTTCAAAGATAGCAATATCAGAAAAACTAATAGGAAATGTGAGATCCTTACAATTTAGTACATCTTGAAAATATGGATAAGATGATACTCGTTCAGGATGTTTAGCAGATGGAAATAAAGCAGCAGTTACTGACCACAAAAAACAAAAATTATCTTTATTTTTTATGTTAACACAAGCTTTTCTACTCTTTATAGACTTAGGAAGCTCTATAAAAGAAGATCCTCTCAAGGGTTGGTACTTATTTATATTTACTTCAAAATGATGGTTACTTAAGAACATCCATCCACTGTCACGTTCTTGAAATTCGTTAATTTTTGATACCAAACAACTAATTGCCTCGTTAAAAATCAAATCAAAGTTATAGTTGAAACAGAAAACTTGGTTTTTTGTTGAGAAAGATTTAGTTTCCTCTTTATCACTTTTAGGTAACACAAAGCTCAAAAAAAATTCAAAATTGACTTTAATGGTAGTATGTTGATTTAATGAGCGCTCAATAAGTAATTTTACTTGAGATCGAATGTTGTTTAAAAATAGCTCAGGCAATATTTGAGATTCCTCACTACTAGCTAAGATTCTATAACTTGCAACACGATTTTTAAACGCTGACTTAATAATCTCAACGTTATCAAAAAGCGGAATAGTGGATTTTCTTTTGTGGTCATTACTACGTAGATGCCCTATCCATTGCTTTTTAGCTACATCAATACTGCAAAATGAACAAAAAGGCATTTTAACTAATAATAACTACCCTGAACGTATCAACTATGAAATTAAGCTATAGTTAATAATAATCCACTACTAACACTATTCACTTTTCCGTTAACTATAGATATTACAATACACAAATAAAGAAACCTTAGATAGTTCTTATCATAAACCACTTTGAACGATGTCGCGTTGGCAAATACAGCATGAGTTATTAGCTGAAATTGATACAGTCAAAGCCTAACAATAATGGTGTTCACACATTATAAGGTTGCTTTGTAACAGTATGAGTATATTGGGTGATGATGTGTAGAAAAATATGTATGCTTACATAATAATATATTTGATAATCAGCCTAGTCGATCACCGCCGCAGATCAGCTCTATTTTGATGCTCCGGTGAAACTGGATACAGGTCTTTTCTGTAATAAAATATAAAATGGTTATGATTGTTATACTGTTTTATGTATGTTCATACTGTCGGAACACCATAGAAATAATTCTACATCCAACAGTGGTTACGAGAAAAAGTAGTCTAAAACTCTTTTAGACTAGATGTTTAGTTAATAATAACTACTTTAAAAGTTAACATTTCAGTTTAGGTTCCTACTCAATTGTATTAGCAATGTTACTATAAATCCGTATAACTATAGATCTCAACAACGTAAATTGCTAGGTTTCTTCATTAGCTTATGATATCTATGATATATAATACTAGCGGACACCTCAACTCCGCCCGCGTGGACTACAGAAAAAAGTGTCAACCCATAAGTATAAAGTGGTATACGTACTTCTAAGTAAAAATCTGGTTTTAAATCCAAGGCGCGCAAATACGCACCATCCTTATAAGGAACTATAGGGTGTTCTCTCAAGCGATGAAGCTAACAACTTGTCACCGATCTTATATATCTGACCCTGCTACGCTAAACGTGACTGTAGGGATCTTTTCGATCATGGCGGCCATCTCAACTAAGATTAGCCGACTGCGCAAGATATAATTATAGTGCGCAAGTGTATGCACAAACACAGAACAAGAACAGTAAAATTGATTTAACTGATACATACCGAAAATGATTTAACGAAGAGCAGAGTGACAAAGCACAGAGACGGTCAGCAAAATCCCTGCTTCAGCTTCTATTCCAGAGTCGTGGTGTGGTGGTGACAGCTCAAGTCCAGAGACGGTGAACAAAATCCTAACTTCGGCTTCTACGGCGGTGATGACTTGCTTCAGGCTCAGAGCGCTTCTACTTGTACCTTTAAACAAGGACTGGAACGAGTGAAGAATGTTTCGAAATGTTCGTGTTTTATACCATTCCTAAAATCGAATAATTAATTATTCAAACGAATTATGTTTCATTAAAATCGTATGTACTTACTACCATTTGCTTTAAAACTACATAATTACAAATTTGTTAATGCGGATATTTTTTTACCTTCAAAGTAATAATCACATTTAGCTTGCATTTTTTGAATGAGTATTATATTGAATCACTTTTATATTACCAATTTATCATTGCATTTGGTAATTCAATATGGGTACACTGAATGTATCTAGCTTGCACTTTTTTAGCGGTAATATTAATTAGGTAAATATTTTAGGCAAACTAGAATAAAATTTGAACAAATTTAAATAAGCATCTGATTACCTCGATTTCATTGAATAATTATATTTAGCTTGCACTTTTTGCACGACCTCATTACTGTTTTTGTTTCACAAATTAGCATTTGCGTATGGCTATTCAATTTATGTGTAGAAAATACCTCTAGCTTGCACTTTTTAGCAGTATATTTGATTTTGTCAATATTATTTTCGCCAAACTAAGGTAAAATTCGTAACAAATTTAATAATGCAGGTGTTTTCCTAATAATTACAAGTTTATTGCATTTTTTAACCAACATCTTTATCTTTGTAAAATTCGACATTAAAAGGCCGGTTTAAAATGGTAAACCGTCACAAACAACCCGGACTCATCCAAAGGACTTCATTCAATAGACTCAAGTATAGCTGCACTCCTAGTCGAGATCCTGCGCCTGACCAAGCTGTGAACATCTAGCTACACTTCTAACCGGGACCCGCTCATAGCCAAGACAAGACTTCGAAGCCTAACAGCACTCCTTGTAACGCGGTTACAAGTCAAGATCTTGCTCCTCGCCAAGAAGCCGTGATCATCTAGCCGCACTCATAGTGTAAGTATGTAACATGCCTATCCAAATTCTTTTCAGTTGTGATAGCTCATTGAGCTAAACCTTGGTTAGGGTCCTGTTCCACTAAATTTATTTCATGTACTGATTTTGATGTTGTACAATTGTCGCATTCAGATTGTACATTTAAATAGGTTCGGTTTATTAAAATTTATATCTGTTAATGGGAAAGCACTCCGCTTGTAGTGAGCGAAGCGAAAACCTCGGTTAGGGCCCTGTTCCACTAAATTTATTTCATGTACTGGTTTTGATGTTGTACAATTGTCGCATTCACATTTAAATAGGTTCGGCTTATTAAAATTTATATCTGTTAATGGGAAAGCACTCCGCTTGTAGTGAGCGAAGCGAAAACCTTGGTTAGGGCCCTGTTCCACTAAATTTATTTCATGTACTGATTTTGATGTTGTATAATTGTCGCATTCACATTTAAATAGGTTCGGTTTATTAAAATTTATATCTGTTAATGGGAAAGCACTCCGCTTGTAGTGAGCGAAGCGAAAACCTTGGTTAGGGCCCTGTTCCACTAAATTTATTTCATGTACTGATTTTGATGTTGTACAATTGTCGCATTCACATTTAAATAGGTTCGGCTTATTAAAATTTATATCTGTTAATGGGAAAGCACTCCGCTTGTAGTGAGCGAAGCGAAAACCTTGGTTAGGGCCCTGTTCCACTAAATTTATTTCATGTACTGATTTTGATGTTGTACAATTGTCGCATTCACATTTAAATAGGTTCGGTTTATTAAAATTTATATCTGTTAATGGGAAAGCACTCCGCTTGTAGTGAGCGAAGCGAAAACCTTGGTTAGGGCCCTGTTCCACTCTGTTATTGGGAAAGCACCCCGCTTGTAGTGAGCGAAGCGATACGAAAAGCTTTGGGGGGTAGCTTTCCCAATACCGTACTACTAACATCGATACTCGTATTCATCATATCAATGTTTGCACCTACCGGGATTCGAACCCAGGACTTATGGCGTCGCAAGCAGGGTCACTACCTACTAGACCAATCGGCCGTCTAATAATTATATTGGTAGATAGGCGGTAAAGTTTACGCAGACGCACGAAAATTACGTTTAGTTTAAGTTACCAGACGGACGCGATGATGATTATTTTTATATGAGTCTTAATTTGTTGTTGTTTATGGAGTTCACTAGAATATAAAAGCTGAATATCCTCTCTAGCACGTCCAGTAAGGAACTGGGGCGTTCTCTGTTGCGATAAGCTAGCAACTGATCATTTATATCTGTCTCCTCTATGCTAACCATGGCTGTGCGATCCTTTACTATACTGCAGTTCTGGCTACCCCATTTAGAACACAGTCGTGTTTATATGTACATAATTATACCTATACAGGCTGATTTTTCGTTGCCACCCTTAACGAAGAGTACGTACTCTATATATCAAAGTAAGTTTTTTGGAAAAAAACATTTAATTACTTGTTCGGGCGAAATTTATAGTAACGGCTGGCACGGAATGCAGAGGTCGTGGGTTCGATTCCCACTCGGGTGAAGATTTTTTTCCATTTTCATTATTAATGAAATTTATAGTGTCCAGTGTTTATAATATGCTAGTTTTTTCATAGACAGATATTAATTATTTCTCGTAAAAAAATCTTGTTACATGCGTCAATGTGCATTTATATAAAATTTATATAAAAAAAATTTATATTTATATTTATATAAAAACGCAGTCTATTTACTCAACTTTGGACCCTAATATTTTGGAAACCAGACAATTCCCAGGTATGCCAGGTATTCCATAGAGGAAAATTATCGTGATGATGAGTAGATTCCGTAGTTTTCGGGAACGTTGACTACCAAAAATCATCCTGTATATGTTATGAATATTTCTGTGCAGTCCCTTGAGAACTACGTTGGGCGCTGGGTCCGCGACACCATGCATGGGCTGGGCGAGTACCGCATACGGTACCTCGGGCAGGCAGCCTACAACGTCACCTACGAGGGCCATTTCTACAACAACTGCAAGCACGGCTACGGCGTCATGTCCTATTCTGATGGATGTGTGTTTAATGTAAGTGTATCTCACATTGAAGACCTTTGCACATTAACAACGTATACAAACGTAACAAGAGGAGCTGCCTGTAACATTTCAGTGATTTTTTTTGCCAAAGTAGGTATATAATTTTATTTAAAATGATTTAAATAAGTAATAATTATTGTCAGTTGCAATTTAGGAATTTATCAACATAATGAGCATTTTAGTATAGCGTTCCGCAGTTGTTAAAAGTGCTTTCAAATTTGCCCGAAGGCAGCGCGTTTATAAGCGCTACGCACCGGCCGCCTTGCTACTTGATAAATCCATATAATGAACAAAATTCCGCCTGAAAGCCTGAAGGCACCATTAGTGAAATGTTTTTTGAAATTTTGTTTGTACATGTTGTGGTTAATAATCCAACTATTACATGTCGAGCTATGTAAACACTATAACTATTTTACTCTTAAATTATTCTCATAACAGGGCTTGTTCTTCAACAACTTTCGCTGGGGTCCAGGTGTGGAGACGGAGGTAAAGCGCCGCGAGCTCGTGGGCTTCTGGCGCGGCTCGCAGCTGATCAGGCTGGCCTGGCAACCTCCAGTACCTGACGTCGTACCTGACATAGCGACCGCAGGAGTGGCTGGCAGGCTGTGTGTGGACTCGCACAGGATCCGATTGAAGGCCACTGTGAAGAGAGTTGAGTAGTCACATCGTCGTTTATGTCATTTCTTTTGGTTTATTGGAATATGAACACGACGGCAGGTTTGAAAACTCATGGATGATTATAATTATCCATTAATTCCTTGTTCTTCTCTCTAGGTATCTATATCTATTGGTGGAGCATTTTCTTAGATTCTACCATTCCTTCTTTCATTATTATGAGGTGGGCTAAAATGCTTTCTATCGTAGTGGCAATTTCACAACTTTAAAATCCGTAGTACTTACTTACATGAGATATTCAGTCGTATAGACCCGAACCTTTACCGTTCGACTGGAAGGTACGTCGTCACCTAGCCCATGAAGACCCTTCACCCTTATTACCCGACTGCGCGACGCAAAGGAGTGGTATTGTGTTTAACAGCCTATGTAGGTATGTATGTTTGTATGTTCCTTTGAAGCACTACACAGACCAAACGTCTCGGCCGATTTTTATGATTCATACGTCAATCGATTTCTCTTACTCCGGCAAGTGTCACTAAAGACATGACGTTAGTGAAAATCCAATATGGCGACTACTGGACGCCATTTTGTAAAAATGAAAAAAATTTAAGTCGACAAACTATATCGAGTGGGGTATCGTTGAATAGGTATTTTAAATTTTTAGGTTTCTCTCAACATTTTTCGATTCGACCAACCGTTTAGGATCTATATCGATTGAAAGTTGCGTAACAACTATTCTCACATATAAGTTTTTAGACAGCAGCAAGACGAAAACTTCTTGCCGCCGAGCATGTTGAGCATGTTTCTTGAAGCGTACCTAGTATCTAGGTACTCATAACAAGTTTTTTTTATCTGGTTTGTTTTCATAGATTGGCGAAGTAAATAGTGCGTTAGATCTACTAAAGCAATACGGAGCTCATCCGAAGTTAGCCAACGAGAGGTGGCAGAAACTCTACCCAAAGTACTCCACAGATCTGGGCAGTCCTCTCTGCCACGTCGAGGTTTTTGAGCATGATTACTACAGAGGAAGAATCTGTGATCTACAAGAGATCGACAATTCAGACCAGGTAACTTTATTACTTACAGAATACCTACATAGAATTTTTTTTTTAGGATTAAAAATAGACAATTTATATATTTACTTACCTGACTTCTCTTACATAGGCGAATATGGAATTAACTTAGCTTTGACTTATCTTCACGACCTAATTAAATAAGTAATCTTATTCAATTCTTCTTCTAGATTCTCAATTTAGATGAACCAACAATTGATCAAGAAGATCGCGACGATAACAAAGTTTACTACGCGTGGAACAATAATAGGGTGATGTTACACATCATGAAGCACAGCTTTAGGCACGACAGTCAGAGATCTGCCGTTGAAAGTGGAATAGATTTGACCAGCATTTTGTCTGGGGCCCGAAGTAATTTCAAACCTCCTGGGAAACAAGAAATGGACTCCAGGTAAATACACAAGTCGTTTTATCTATTTCTGTAGACCCCCAATTCTTTAGAATAAAACCTACCTAAGTCACGGTACTTAAGACGGCGCGGCGGAAGGCTCTCTCATTACCATGTCGAACTTTAGGTTTAGGTACTGGTGAAAAATGGGTGATTCTTCTCGACCACTTTCGGGATAGGTAGTAGGCGACACTATATGCAAAATATACAGTTCAAATCTGTAACCAAATTAATATCCTATAAACCTTACATTTTCAGATCTCTGCTAATGGTTAGTTATCTGGGAAAAGTGGCTAATGTTATTGAATACGTTAATAGTTCATATGTATATCCGGACGTGGCAGATGCACAAGGGAATACCCCTATTATGTATGCAGCGGTAAGTCACTTCTTTTTACCCGTACATAGGGTTGCCAGGTCGAAAAACCAAAAAGCCGGACAGACCAGCCCTTTTGGCCGGACATTTCAATAAAAAAGCCGGACACCCTACATTATTTCGGATTTTGTGTCTCAGTTATATAAGGTACTTTTTGGTAGACCTTATATAGGTATCAATATAGGTACAAAAATTATCGTCGCTGAATACTTAAACTGACAACGAACCTACTATTGAAAGAGCGCGACCGACAGTCGAGTCTGGGAGTCAGAAAGACCAATTACGACCATTTCTTGCATGCTACTGAAAATGAGCTTAAAACACATAATAGATGCGCGAACGAAGCGAGCGCGAAATTTTTTCTCATATTTAGCACGTAACTCACGTATTGCCTATTACTTCTTGAAAATTTATGCGAGTATTTGTGACCATTGCTAAGACATGAGATGGATTACAACCGGGTAGACATCTAAACATAATCGTTATATTTAGACTTTTTAGAGTTACTAGAAACCTGTCTGTCCAGAGGGCTTAGACATTGTGATGAGCGACAACGAAGTTCGCAAGGTTATGAAAACATTTCCTCAAATATCTAATGAAGCCTTAATTTAACGCGTTCACTAAAATAACGTGATCGATGTTGGTGGAAATGTTTCGATAACTTTACGATGTTCGTTGTCGCTTGTAAAATTATTGCATTGTCTAATCTGGCCTAAGCCACAGCGGGTGGTCATGAGCTCCATGACCCTATGGATCTGCGCTTGGTGAAAAGCCTGCCAAAGCCGGACAGGCCGGACATCGTTAATTTTGGACGGACACATGACCAAAAAGCCTGAGTCTGTCCGGCTTTATCCGGACGCCTGGCAACCCTACCCGTACCTCATAATTATCTACTCGTACAATGAAGGTGGGTAGGAAGACAAAACAATCTAAAGTAAAGTAAGTAGGTACCTATAGATTAGACAATTATGTTCTACAGAGTCTAGATTAATTTATCTAAATTTTCCAAGTAATTAATAATGTTTTTTCCTATAATTACCGACCAAGGTGCGATGAATAAGTGAAACTCACCACACAAGCAGAATCTCACGTGCAGCAGTGGACTACAATAGGCTGATAAAAACAATATGTTACATCGTGTTATAGATGTTCCATGTATCTATCCCCAGTGGGGCAGAGGGCACGGCAGAGGGCTTTCAGAGTTCGCCATCACCCGGTTAAATCTTGAGCATCACGCTAAAGCGAATTCGCTCCCAACGCTCTTTATCGTCACCCGTCCGCCCCGCGTCTGCTTTACATACCTGGAACAGACAATTGTTTTGTTTAATGTGTGTATACCTATACATTACTGCTTGTAATACAGGTAGGTGATCATCCCGAAATCATACACTTCCTGGTGCAAGCTGGAGCTGATGTGAACAGCTTTAATGATTCATGCTGCACAGCACTTGGTGTCGCCCTCATGAGGTTCACGTGCATTCAAAGAGATATAGCGCCGGCCGATATAGTAAAAGCGGTTCTTCCTATACCTGATAAAACTCTTGGTAATTGATTGATTATTCTCTCTGAAACAACTTCTCATGTTTGTGCGATTGCGTTTTTATCGATAGCTACAAAATCGTGTGTATGTAGCATATATAATGTTATAAATTACAGAACTACAAAGTGATATCTTTGAATGGAACATTTCAAGAGAGATGGTAACTTTTAATGACGGTCTATCTCCGTTAAAAAGAGAGATAAGCAAAATCAGTAAGAATACTAATATTAAGAGAACCAAATCCGCAAACCAAATACAAAGAAAGTCTTCTACTCCGAATAAAACTACTCCAGATGACACACCGACCGACACGACTCTTCCTCCTGATTCAGATTCTGAAATCATGGAAGACCAAGTATACAATAACCTATGCCACGAGTATGAAACGGAAGCCAATAACGTATTTATAAAGTCACCTGTCCAAGTACCATATATTTTTGAGGTGGATGTAGTGGATTTGGAGAAAGAAGATACAGCGCCTAAAAAAAATTTGCTTCCAAATAAAAATAACTCCAAATTGAAGAACATTGTAAATCCGAGCAAAGAACCATTGTGGTGCTCTGACAAACTTGCGGAACCTGTTGACCAGGAGAAATTAGATAAGTGAGTTGTTTGTTGAATATACATTACATACATACATATAATAACGCCTTTGTCCCTTACGGGGTAGGTAGAGCACCAAGGACCATTTTTGAGAGTATAGTTGAGATGTACAAGTTCGGTTAGTAGTGACAGGCGGTCAGCCCATTGCCTACAAAACACCAAGTCCCTCTTGTCCCTCTACTGACTTGTACATTATGCCCGGGAAGAGAAGTAGCAGTAGTACGTTTTTTTTTAACTGCCAGAGCAGCATAGAAGAAGTTGTTGGATATAAGTATGGTTATTTTAGGTACAAAAGTATTCCAAAGAAAATTAAGACAGATAGCTATATCTGAATCACGTGCGTGTTTTGTAAAATCTTAATTTACTTAGGTTAAGTACATAAGTTATAGGAATTTACACCTATATACCTTTGTATAAACTTCTTACTGCATTAATTACTACCTGCCTTATAATATAGGTATAGGTATTCTATGACAATAACAAGAAAATCTTTCAGGCTCAACCGGATCAGGACAACAATAACACAGTTGTTATTTAATGGAGCCAAACCTCAGCTGGTGAAATGTCCCCAACCAGCTTTGATGATAGCTCTACAGTCCGGCGAACCAGATCTCGTGAGTGAACTGATTCGGCATGGAGCTGATATCAACGAAATTTACCCACAGGTAAGACGCGTTTTATTACCTCACATAGCTAATCTCCTGAACGAACAGTACCTACCTAATGTAAAACCAAGTATACTTACTAATGCATAGGTAAGTAATCTGATTACAGCTATTGCTTGACATTTAAATGGCATGTACCTATTGTAAATATTGCACTTCAAATCATGTAATAAACCCTTAACTTATATGTACGAGTACCTACTTCTTAAAGCTTTCCAATCTCTTGCTATTATGGACACAGCATGCAGAAGAAAACAATTAGTTTTCAGGTTACACTCCTCTGCACATCATGATATCCCGTCCGTTTACCCCAGACAGTTTGCCTTTAATTAAGGTGATGCTCGAAAACGGAGCTGATGCTGTGTCAAGGATGCGCTATGTGCCTTCAAACCGAAATAGTATTTCTGACCAAACCGAACCAGGGCCGACTTTGCTGCACGTCGTTATGGCTAAGAAGTTGGAAAGTAACATGGAGCAACAGGTACCTAGATATTTTATTAAGAGAGACTCTTTACCTTTGACTTTATATAGGTACTCGTATTATGTCAGTGAGTAAGTACCTAGCTACCTACTGAAATAAATAATACAGGGGAGGTTTCAGTGGGTAGGTATTATAGTTTTATCGTGGGAGACAAATGCCGCCAATATAATCACTATAATAACAATCCTATTCTTAGTGTCCACAGAAACCTTGTTTCGTTATTAGCTAAATATTTATTAAAATAACTTTTCAGATCTATGAAGACGTTATAGACTTATTACTTGATTACAACTGTAATCCTTTAGAACAGTTTAGGGGGGAGTCAGCAATCGACGTGGCAGTCAATAAGGGGGCGGACACCCTGAACATTTTCATTAAGAACGCGAAGACGGACCTCAATGCCCCAATCAACATGGATCAGCAAAGCTTATTATTCAAGCTGTTTCTTTGGCCATGCTTTAAAAAGTTCTCAAATGCGGACCGAACGGAAATTGTACGGGCTAATATATTGTACCTAATATATTTTGGTACTTTCATAGAAACCTCAAAGCTTTTTAAACATTACACAAGTACTTTACTTGCTGTCCGCCTATTTTAAGTTTTTCATTAGCCTGTTCTCACTATAGGTGGTGAGTTTTGAAGCACAAAATTAGATAGCGCTCTATATTCCTATACAAAATGGACTGTATTCTATGATATGATAGATGGATTAGATTCACCAATTTCAATCGAGTTCAGCTAAATTGTAAATTGCAATTAGCACTAGTTTACAGTTAAGTTTGATTTAGGGTTGAATTTTAATACGTACCGATTGGACCCATAAACAACCTCGCAGTCGGTCGGACACACAATACACATCCAGCACCCGTATGATGAATGTGAGCGAGATGTCTCACTTTCAAAAGTCAAATTCACAGAGCTATTAATAACTAGATAAACTAAGTGGATGTACTTTACATGTAAAAAATAGACTTAACAATTAGAATAGACACTCGTTCTCGAGCCAGGACTGAAGGAATTAGGGTTGATAGAAGTGGTTTGCAATCCCTTTTTACTCACCAAGTAGTCATGTTAACATGCCTAGTCTAGTTATAGCTTAGCTCTGTGGATTTGACGTTTAAAAGTGAGACATCTCACTCTCACCAAATTCATCATACCGGTGTAGGTGAATCTAGTCCATCTATCTCTAATTTACGAATACCATCAGTTATACTAGTATTTTATTGCAGCTTACCAACCTATTACTATATGGTGCAAATCCTTTGTTACCGTGTCAAGACGGAGAGGTAAAATATAAAAACCTATTTGTCTACACAAGTAATATTTTGAATGAAATTAAAAGTCGCTTGGCACATGGTAAGGATCTACATATTAAAACTCTGGATATACTTAGGAAAGGCACGTCGATAGAGCACGTCCATTATATAGGCACATAACAAAAGTAACTTTCTCCATTCCAGTAGCAGTGGGTCTTTTCTAAATCTATTAGCACGCTTTAATAACTACAGCTGTAGGTACACTAACAATAATGTTCTCCAGGCCATATACCTACTACTTTCAGTTAAACTAGCCGCGTGGTTCCGGACGAATAGAGTTTGTACCACCCATGCCTGCCCGTGGGTATCGTACGAGGCGATTAAGGGTTTCCGGGAGGCGGGCAGTAGCGCGTCCCGTACTGACAACATAGTCCGAAAATCACACTGTGGTCACCAACCCGCCTGCCCAGCGCGGCGTGGGGACTATGGGCAAAACGCCCTTGTGGCAGTAGCCTTGTGGCGTGCCCTGGGGGACGCCTACGTCCAGCAGTGGACTGCAATAGGCTGAGAAGAAGAAGAACTGCACCAGTAAGACCATTAAAACTAAGACCATTTCTAAATTTTGTAGCTAAACCCAGAGAGCCGTCATCCATGAACGCAGCTAAAGGAAAAAAAATCGAGAAGGATAACCATGTAAAATCTCAAACTAAGGTCGCGGCTGTCTCCGAAACCTCTTTAGACATGAGACAAGCAATCGACCTAGTGACAGAGTGCGCCAGGCTACTGCACATACGGTGGATACAATCCAGTATAGCTAGGGAGATCCTCGACACCATTATAAAGTGAGTATTAACGGTAGGTAGTTCCTTTCCTACTAGTATGACCAACATGTCTAGTGTGTGCTGATGCATATTTGTTTTGGCTGCTATCTATAAATAATGGCGCCTATTATTGCACTTTTGTAAAATAAACCTGCCCCCGTATTACCTAACTAGCAAAAGCAAAGCGATAGCGAAAATTGTACAAAAATCGCTGATTGCTTGTCAAGTTCGTATTACGTAAAATGAATTTCAAAGGAACTTTGACATTTCAAGGCGAATATTGTACAATTTTTGCTATGGCTTTGCTTCGGCTTTGCTATTGCTTTTACGTAATCAGGGGGCCGGCTACACAGGGCCTTCGCATAATATTGATTCGGCTTTGCTACTGTAATGTTGGTAATAATAGCCCTCCTAAAAGTATGTAACTATCTAACTTAAGCCTTATTTGTTTAAACCTTTAGCTTCGTTAAAACTGGTACAGTGGTAGATAATAGGTACACAGAACGCTTAAATAGCCCCACGTTAGGCGCCAATTATATAATTAGTTTTATGTTTTTAAAGATTTAAACATCGGCACTGGAATATGATTCTTAAGGACATTAATAATACTACTAAGAAAAGCTGCAGCTTATGGCTCAATACGCAGCGATGCTACGAAATATGGAATATATTAAAGATCAGCAAAAAGTATTGCAATGAGGATAATAAGACTATGAAATATCTTCTCTATGTAGTCTTTTATTACCAGACAGTGACGCCTATGTATACTAAACTCTTTCCTAATATGTCCGCCCGGGAAAAATGTTTGGTAGAAGCGGATGTGGGCAACCTCCTCAAGGAATATAAAGCGACAAAATGTGAATCTGAATTCCCTTGTAAACGACCTTATGTAAAGCCCGAGCTAGATTTTAATGGGGTAAGTTAAACAATTTTAATCTAGGCATAGTACCTACCTATGTAGAAAAAATAATGAAAATTGACATTAATTTCGGTATCTATGTCTGTGTAGTTGTAACATACAGGTTTTGTTCGTAGATCAAAAGATTCAACGTTTGCTTCGAATGCTCTCTCCCGCTGGAAAATCTAAAAGTCACATGCAAATATTGCAAAATTGTGTCATTTTGTGACACCAACTGCTTGAAAGGTAGTATGGTAAGGTCTGGACAACATCCCTGCTCTAGGCATCTTAGTGCGCAATCTGCTTCGTCCTCAGAAAATCTTGTGAGCACATTGAAGTAACCGTGATTTTAGATATTATATTTTATTAGCTACTCGTATAAATGTTTTATAAATTTATTATACTCGTAGTTATAGCGGATTTTTCTTATGTGATTGTTCCATTATTTTATAACAACGCCTCCATTCTTTCTCAGTATACTCGTAGTCAGAAAACCAACGAATCGAGTGGTTTAGTCTACGTTTGGTAGAATTGAAGGTATTGTCAAGTGATGAAACTTTCAAGCTTGTATGAAAGTGCTCAGTAACTAAAGATTCCATGAATCTAATCATAAAACGTGTCCTCTAAATAGTTTTTAAAGTTCTTTACTTATCAAGTTTACTTAAACGTATGTTTGAGTCGAGTCAAGAAATAATTTATTATAGATGGCTAGTTGGCTGTAAGAATTTATTGCTTTGACGTTCTCCGGATTCAGTCAGGATAAATAAAAAAAATATTTTTAAAAAAATGCTTCGCCGATGAGCGCGCTTTTGTTAATTTAATTTTCAATTGTTTTTTATATATTTTAACTAAGTAATGAAGTAGGTATATATTCCAAAGCTGGCACTATTATTTGTTCAAAGAACATACCGGTGTTATTCCCTTTTTAAAATGGCACCTCCTAAAAAGAAAGCGAAAGTAACAAAGTTGTCGAACTCATCTGCCTCAACATCGAATCTAAGTTCTCCTGAACCTGAAAATGTTATTAAGGATTTCATGGAAAGCATACAAAAGAAACGAGAAGAAACTGCAACATCTATACTAGAATATAATTTTAACAAGAAGCGTGTTCGCATAATATCGCAAGAACAGATGGTTGCCGACAAATGCGAAGGAATTGTGTACTGGATGTCTCGAGATAGTAGAGTACAAGACAACTGGGCCTTCTTATTTGCTCAAAAACTTGCATTAAAGAACGAAGTTCCGTTGCACGTATGTTTCTGTATAATCGCTAAGTATTTAGATGCTTCAGTAAGGCAATTTCACTTCTTACTGAAAGGTAGGTTTTGTTAAAAAGTTTTGTATTTATAGAATTTATTTAGGTCCAAGTGCATTATTTCAATTTCCTTTTTTATTTTTCAGGCTTAGAAAAAGTTGCTGAAGATTGCAAGAAGTTAAATATATCTTTCCACCTTTTAGAAGGTAGTGGAGCCGATGCATTACCACAATGGGTTTTAAAGAATAATATAGGAGCTGTAGTGTGCGATTTCAACCCTCTAAGAGTGCCACTTGGGTGGTTGGATGGTGTTAAGAAAAAGTTAAATAAAGATGTACCATTAATTCAAGTAAGTTTCTATTTAAAATCTAAACATAACAATTACCTGTTCCCTGTCTGAATCACCTAAAGTTTAAATGTTTTAAAAGAGTAAATGTTGACCCTTCTCATTTGTCTCTTTCATTCTATGGTATTGGTGCTCGGAAACTTAATGGAAAAAAATCTGCTGTTCCATACAATCTCAAATAATTACTGCACTGAAATGTATGGAACAGCTGATTTTTTTTTTATATTTCAGAGTTGGTCCCATATAATAGTCAAAGGTGGTTCTTTTAACCAAATTTCGTGTCAAAAGATAATCACAAATTTTCGATAGACCTTATCATGTATATACTTAAGTTGTATAAGTTGTCATGTCAAATAAATTATTTGATTTCTTGCACCAAAATAAAAAATGTTTGTTTTTCAGGTAGATGCCCATAATGTAGTGCCCTGTTGGGTGGCTTCAGACAAACAGGAGTACTCTGCTAGAACTATCAGAAACAAAATTAACTCAAACCTAGATGAGTACCTCACAGAGTTCCCTCCCATCATCAAGCACCCTTATACCAGCAAGTTCAAGCCTGAGGTAAAATCTTATAATAAAAGCTAATGTATAGATGACATACTTACTTTAATGTATTTTACATAGCATAGGCTCAGGGTAATGACACTACTTTTTCATGCTTTTAGTAGTAGGTATTCTTTTATTTTTTTAACTAATCTTAATAACCAAAAATCACATCAATCTATCTGATGCATGATTTTTTATGAGTATGGAGAATGTAAAATATTTTTCACATATCTCTAAAATCAAGCATTTTTTAGACACTAATCAACAAGCATTTGAATATATATAAATGACTAGTGGACGCCCACGACTCCTTCTGCATTGACTACAGAAAAAACAAATTGTCGAAATTATCTGGGATAAAAACATTTTCCCGGGATAAAAAGTAGCCTATATGTTAAGTGGGACCTGTCACAATATATTACTGAAAACTGCATCGTTCAGCCGTTTCTGAGATTAGCGTGCACAAACACACAGACAAACAGACAAAAATTCCAAAAATCATTCTTTTGGGTACTATTGCGTTGATAAAGGTCTCCTATAATATTTTTTTCTCGATTTCAATGCAGTTTTCAGGAATATATTGTGACAGGTCCCACTTGACATACTTATAGGCTACTTTTTATTCCTGGAAAATGTTTTTATCCCGGATAATTTCGACATTTTGTTTTTTCTGCAGTCCACGCGGACGGAGTCACGGGCGTCCACTATTTTTATTATATGTATAGATGTACATATCGTTGGTCTAATTATCAAAATGTGTAATTCCAAAAAAAATCTGAATTTTACTTTTAATGCCATCTGGTGTAGAATCATTTTACATTCCTGTTAGAATAATGCTTTTCGAGTTATGCATTTTGATAATTAGACTGACAATATGTATTTTGTGTACTTCTTTCAGCCTATAGACTTTGATGAAGCAATAGAATCAAGAGAAGCGGACAAGTCAGTAGGTCCAGTGGAGTGGGCTCAGCCAGGTTATGATGAAGCAGTTAAAATGCTGAAGAGCTTCCTCAGTAGAAGACTACAGATATTTGCCACCAAAAGGAATGATCCAACTCAAGATGCTCTCAGTAACTTGTCACCATGGTTCCATTTTGGTAATAATAGATAAATTATTTTACCACAGTATTTGGCTTTATGGCAGTTTGTTTCTGCCAACCTAATAATATTTATCGCAGTTTGACAGTTCGTTTGCTGGCTGATCGTTTGCAATCTTTACTTACGTAATACGAAAAAATGTCAAATGTATAAGGCAAAGACGATTTTATCGTTTTGCTACTGATTTATTGCGTTGGCTCTGCTATTTCTCTGAACTAATACGAATTTAACAATTAAATGCGAAAATTGTGCAAAATTACGCTCTGCTATCGCTTTGCTTTTGCAAGTTAGGTAATCAGGGGCAGTTCACCGCGCCTATATTCAAATCAACCTGATCGTGTAATATAAGGCGATAAAAAGCCGGATATCCGGCGTCCCGGTATCCGGCCAAACCACTATCCGTTTCATCTCTAGAAATAATCCTACAAATATTATAAACGCGAAAGTTTGTAAGTATGGATGGATAGATGGATGTTTGTTACTCTTTCATGTAAAAATGACTGGAGCGATTTTAATAAAATTTGGTATGGAGTTAACTGACACCCTGGATTAACATAGGCTACTTTTTATCCCAGGAAAATATTTTGATCCCAGAAAATTTCGACATTTTGTTTTTTTTGCAGCTACGCGAACTGAGTCGCGGGCGTCCACTAGTCAAACTGTATTTTACATCCATCTTTTTTGGCTGGATTAAGTTACAGTAACTTTTATTAAATTATAAGGCTGACTTCAAATTATGTATTATGTACTCTTTTCTAACAAAAAGTCAATATAAAATTCAAAATTATATGAAATTATTAATTAGGCTGGTCCACAGCTGGGCAAAGCCCTTTCTCCTATTTCTCCTTCTCCAGTGTCATATCCATCCTGTTGCAGAACTTAGCTAGATCCTCTTGTCACTTCTTGTTGTGCAATATTCAAAATAGGTCCATCCATCCATTCTACATCCATCGGAATAAAGTACTTCATTGCTCATATAAAATTCCAGGTCAAATATCAGTGCAGCGAGTAGCATTATGTGTGCAAGAATACAAGACTAAGTACACAGAGAGTGTAAATGCATTCTTTGAAGAGGCTATTGTACGTAGAGAGCTGGCAGACAACTTTTGCTTCTATTGTGAGCATTATGACAGCATCAAAGGTGCTAGTAGTTGGGCACAAAAAACTTTGGATGATCATAGGTAAGTGTGTCCACTTGCCTTTTGTAATATAAAACAAAATTAGCTAAGTAATTTTTTACTTGATTGAGATACCAGTTGGATTGTTATATGTGAATGGGGTTATTTGAGAAGTACCTCTCCTATTCGTTTGCCATTTCTCCATTCTTTGTCAATCCATCCATTTGCTGTTCCCAGTTATTGGTATCAGTTCACAGACATCCATTTGTTGTATACCTACTAGCGGCTGCCCGCGATTTCGTCACGTGAACTTTCTAGCGTACGTATTATTCTGGTGTTTTATATAAATCTGTTCAATAGTTTTTAGGTGAAAGAGTAAGAACCATACACACACACACACATACATCCATTCCCACTATCTTTTGCGTCTATAACATTAGTAGGATGGGAAGTACCTAAGTATGAATATAATATAAAAAAAACAATGTCTTTTTAGGAAAGATGCCAGAACACATATCTACACACTAGAGCAATTCTCCAAAGCAGAAACACACGATGATCTCTGGAACTCGGCACAGTTGCAACTGGTAAAAGAGGGCAAAATGCACGGCTTTCTGAGGATGTACTGGGCTAAGAAGATACTGGAGTGGACACCCACCCCTGAGGATGCGTTGAAGTACGCGATATACCTGAACGATCACTACAGCATTGATGGCAGGGATCCTAATGGTTATGTGGGTATGTATTGATCATGGTATTCTATGACAGGATACAGTCACATATGTTCATACCGTACAAGCATTCCGTGCATGATGGACAATTTAAGCATTATGTCTTTGTGAAGATTTTTTAATAGGTTTGTTTTTTAAATTCGTAGTTTACTTGACATCTTTATAAAACTATATAACTATAGGTCAAATGTCGTGAACATTTAAGGCTTCTGCTCACTAAACCCGGGACAGTACCGGGGCGCTGTGTAGATACAGGCTCGGAGTTGTACAAGATACTTTTTTTACCGCGTTATTTACCCACTATTGTTTAAAGCTCATTCTTGATGTCTCCAGGTTGCATGTGGTCAGTATGCGGCATTCACGACCAAGGCTGGGCAGAACGAGCGGTGTTTGGTAAAATCCGCTTCATGAACTACGCGGGATGCAAGCGGAAGTTCGACATCGCAGCGTTTATCGCGCGATACGGCGGAAAAGTGCACAAGTACACGCCTAAGAAATGAACTACATTATATTGCGTTTAGTTTAACGCATGTTTCTAAGAAGCGCATGAGTTTTGGCATGGTGATGCCGTCATCGAATTATGTTGGATAATAGTAAGCGAGATTAATTTATTTATTTATCCTCTTTTTATCAAGTTTATATGTAAGACGTGGTGTATTAGGAAATGCTGTTATTATGCAACGATTTGTCTAACTTTATTTTGCTGGATTAACAAATCTTAGATGTCGTTTGTTTTTATATAGTAAGTTGTAGATCCTAACTACCTCGGTCTTTATTACATCATTTTATGTATGTATTTTGTGGTATCATTTCCTAATGACCCCTACATACCAAAAACAACTCTGTCCCCTAGCATGACCACGCATCGTGGATATCGTATCGTCTATACAAAATTCAACATGGCGGCTATATTTATCGTATTTTGACAGGCTAAATGTCGATAAATCGGTTTATCATATCACGTTTAGCAGGTCATGCTAGGCTAGCTGGTGTAGATTTGGTCAATATTTATCATATCAAGTGCATTGCATCCAATTCGCAAAATGTCTAACGGAAGTGACATCCATATCTAATCAAGTATTTGTCATTGGGAAGAACCCTAGTTTTTTGATTGTTTGGTCTATTGCTTGTTTCTATTATTAAAACACCTCTTGTTTTATTTGAAGACTGGTTAGCCATAAGCTACACGCGCCATCTTGTTAGTATTCTACGTGTCCGTCCAATCGAAAACTGCCAGTGATATACCCAGGCAATTGTTCTTCTCCAGTTAACACCATTTATTTATTTATTAAGATTAGGCACACCAACATCACATGTATTAAAAAGGTAGAATAATGATTATACATTAACACTATGTACAGGATGATTTTTGGTCGTCAACGTTCCCGAAAACTACGGAATCTCCTCATCATCATTTTTCTCCATGGAAGCATACCTGGGAAGTGTCTGGTTTCCAAAATATTAGGGTCCAAAGTTGAGTAAATAGACTGCGTTTTTTTGCATAAATGCACATAGACGCGCGTAGCAGGATTTTTTCACGAAAAATAATTAATATCTGTCTATAAAAAAACTAACATAAACACTAGACACTATAAATTTCGCACGATCAAGGAATTTAAAATTTAAAAAAAAAATCTCAGCATTTTTTTTGGCATAAACTTACTTTATTTCACGTATAGAATACGTACCCTTCGTTAAAGGTGGCCACAAAAAAACATCCTGTATATACGTTCCCTTAATGATTAAAATTCCCATTATTTCCGTTCCCGTGTGAATTTTAGGAGATCCTTTCTTATCGGATGCCTACATCATACAGAGAACACACCCTCCAAGTTTCAGGTCTTTAAGCAGTTTACACTGCATTGATCCGTCAGGACTAAACTACATTTTATTATGTACTTATAGATAGATTAATATTATGGCAATAGAGTAAAAAAGAAGCAAAGTGGTATTGTTGTTACTACGAATTACGAACATATACCTATTGCCATGATATTAAGTATATTTCTATTTACCAACTAAATCCTCTCTGATGCCGATAATGGACGTCTAGCCTAAAAGTGAAACCGTTTCCATTGTGAAAGCAAGATGTCGATCTACAATACAATATTGTATGTATGTATGGGCAGTGCCCATTGGGCACATATCTGAATGATACCACCCCACTGGTAAGACGAAGAGTATACAGGATGATTTTTGGTCGTCAACGTTCCCGAAAACTACGGAATCTCCTCATCATCACGATCATTTTTCTCCATGGAAGCATACCTGGGAAGTGTCTGGTTTCCAAAATATTAGGGTCCAAAGTTGAGTAAATAGACTACGTTTTTCTGCATAAATGCACATAGACGCGCGTAGCAGGATTTTTTCACGAAAAATAATTAATATCTGTCTATAAAAAAACTAACATAAACACTAGACACTATAAATTTCGCACGATCAAGGAATTTAATTTTTTTTTTCAAAAAAAAAAATTTTTTTTTCCCATCATTTTTTTTGGCATAAACTTACTTTATTTCATGTATAGAATACGTACCCTTCGTTAAAGGTGGCCACAAAAAAACATCCTGTATAATAAAACATCGATAATTTATTTATTTTTCGTTTATTCATGAAGGTGACTGCTCCATACACATTCATATACTAGTCTCATAAATTAGAAAAATAATATCAAAGGATGCCTATTTGACATGGAACATTGTATTTGTGGCGAGTTGTGAATTGAGTTTGAATTGAAATTTCAAACAAGTCAAAGGTTACAGGTCAAAATTTCTCCATGACTCGCAAAATTAAATATAATTAAAAATAACATTTATGCTTTGTCCTCACAACACTTTACAAAAGCATGACTAATTTCTTGTAAATACATATTAAATTGTCATATCAAATTATAAAGAATATTATAATTCTATTATGTCTCAATTTATTAAAACAATAATTGTCTACAAAAAAGAAAAATAAGATGTAGGAAAATATAATCATGATTTCACCACACAAAAGTATAAATTTAATGAAATATAATATGACACTGACTGCATTGTTTTTATTATGGATATATTGAAATTTATTATGTTTTATACCCGAGTAACTGTTTCAGCTATGAACACAATATTGTGGTTCGCGTCTAGGTAACATATTCGTCTAAAACACAGCACAAGGGTTATACACCTCCTGAACATACAAAGATTAGCTTATAATAAGGCTCCCAATTAAAGTTAGTAGAAAAATCTCGATATATAAAGAGGAACGGAAGAGATCGTGACGTAACTCGCTGTCAGAATGACGAAAACCGAGAGAAAACTGCTAAAAACGAAACACTGCGGACGTGTTGTAGGAAGTACTAATCACAACCTTATTTAGCGAAAAAAATAAGTACAAACCGATTTTTTCACAAGATTCTTCAGGGTTTACTTATTCTGATAAATTTAAGAGATACGTCAGTGAGGTACACATTGACAGTACAATAAAGCCGCTTCGATTGTAACTTGACTTATTTCCATCTACCCACATACCTACATCGATAAAAGTCGTGTAAACTAATCGTACATACCGTTCGCAATTGCGCCACGATCTCGTAAAGTGGAACTAAAGAGTGGTCGTAAGCGACATACTAGTAAGAACGTAGTCTACGCTGGCCGGTGTAGGTGTGTGTGTGAAAGCAGAGCTAGATTCGCCGTTACTGCACGCAGCAAGAGTTCTTGTGGCCGTTCTTCTTCAGGCGCGACTTCGGACGGTACTTCTCCAAGTACGACAGCTGCTTGGCATTGATGGCGCCGCGTCGTTGACTGGAAAACGACATTTACAAGGGTTAGGAGAACGCTTGAAATATTTTATATTATTTACAAATTACTTCACGTGCCGATTGTTAGCAACAAGTGACAGAATGTAATAACATGGTTACATCACGTAGTTCTGGGGGATGACCCTAAACTCATTATGCAAGATTGTTTTAATTGTGGATGGAAGTGAGGACGCAGGCATTAGAAGAACGTAACTTGCAGTAGCAAAGCCGAAGCAATGCGGTCGCGTAAATTGTAAGTCGCGCATGTGCGGGTCGTGGTGCGAGGCGTGGGAGGACACCTGTGGGACATTTGCCGTGTCAGTTTGACATTAAGTAGAATACGTAAAGACTAGCCGTCGAAAGGCGTATGTTTGATCTCATTTACGGGTCTGTACTACTGAATTTATTTCATAAATTTCGTCCTAATGGGACTGGGATCTTACTCTATAAGCAGACCTGGCGGAAGGAGCAAAAATTAAAACGCGAAGCTCAGAACTGAACGGGATGGCGGAGATCTGTGGAGACCCGCTTTCCCAGCTAGGGGACACAGGAACAAGCTTAGTCAAACTGTACCCGAATAGGGTTGACGTCAGGTTAAAAACCGGTCGTAAAACCAACGCCAAATCCTTGACAGTATGAGTCGAAAGAAACTATATAAGGTCTTTTCAAAATTAGTGATTATCTTTTGACACGAAACTAGGTAGGTAAAAATCTGTTTCTTTTTACCTACCTAGTTTTGGTGTCAAAAGATAATCACTAATTTTGAAATAGTATACTTCATTACGAGTACGGTAAGCCTGTCATTGCAAAGAGTTCCGACAAATGTCTACCCGAGCCGAGGCGCAGCCTAAGGTGAGGGTTGACATTCGGAACAAGTTGCAATGACGTTTCCGCACGTGTACTGAACAACTATATTTTTAATACAGTTGCGAAAAAATACATAAACACAACAAAACAAAATGGCGCCAACCGTAAAAGAATATAGGCAGATTTTTTATTTTCTTCACCCATTCTGGGTAGGCAAAGGGAACTATGCCCATACAGCCAAGTCATCTGTAGAATTTTTTTATTGATATGAAATGAAATTTAATGAGATGAAATAAAATGAAACCTAACCAAACTCATTGAATCAAATCATTAAATCTGATATTGAAACAAATTAGTAGCTTCTTTTTAGAAATATTTGCATGAATCATAAAACTTCTGTGAACTTTTTTTAAATAAAAACTTCGTGGTTGGTTTTTTCTTTTTAATAGACATTATTTTGACAGTTGGGAAAGAAAACGCACGAGTTCGGAAAAGGTAAAGAAAAAGCACGAGTATGTAATAGCCCACATCCCGAACGCTATACGTCCCTGCAATACGCCACTTTTTGAGCAACTGTATTAAAAAGATCTTATATTGCGCCGGCCCCGTAAACAATTGTATAAGGGAAGGAAGATGATGAGGGAGACGTAAAGACTAGTTAATACTCACTCCCGGATGGTCTCGACCGCCTCCTCGTACTTCATGCCGAGCTCGATGAGCGCCAGCGCCACCATGACGGGCGCTCGGCCCAGTCCGGCCACGCAGTGCACCGCCACCGCCGACTCCGCGTTGTTGGCCAACCTGCAATGCAAGCGTACCAGCCTATAGTATAGATCGACTAAGGAGCCAAGAAGGGCGGGCAATCGCGCCATTGTTGAATGTGCTTACCAAAACTAAACCACAACCAAAACGTTATGTTATGCCATATAAAGTCAAAAGAGAAACGCCGCCAAACGCCACAAGCTAAGCCATAACTAATAAAAAATCAAAAATGTTCCATTGAATGGTAAATAAAAACGTTGTCGTTTAGCGTTTCAGTAAATGTAGTATGTTCAGCTGACTGTGTTCCCATAATGGCAGAACTAGAACCGCACAATCATGAAGGAGTTCCTACGGCCAGCGGCGCCTCTATTATTATAAAGTGACCCAGGTGCAAACAATAACGTCACTGGCATAAACTATTATCGATAAACAAGTCGTTAAGAAAATAATGCGGATTACCGCGCAGTAGTTAGTCATCTATGCTTACGATATGTGCATTATGTAAAGGCATTTGTATAACTACCTACACTACATAACTGATAATAGATTAAGTATGTCTACATACGTAGTTGAAGTTGGTCTATTGCGTCGACAAGTTTTAGCGGTAGGTATTGTACGTCAATGTTGTGATAGATATTACTAAGACTATGCAAATACTACATGTATAATTTAGAATTGTTGCGTTGTTCACTTGATGTCCTAGTTTGGCCGCATAAGTGCATTTCTATCTAACTATGGCAAAGTCAAAAATCTAAATAACAAACTGCTTTCTACTCCCCCTTAGATGAATTGATAGATGCCACTTATGTGGCCGACAGGCGGGGGCGGCGACGTTTCCTTATATATGGGAAAATGCCGACTTGCAAAAATTAATGTGTATACATTAATATTCTGTATAGAATGAGAGAATATTGCCCCTTTTACGTAAAGCAAAACAATGCAAATGAAAAGGAACTTAAATAAACAAGTAATCAGCCTACGGTGTTTAGAGAGCGTTGTGTAAATATTCAAGTCGAACTTATTCGCGTTAACGTCAAAAAGTAGGTATTCGACGAATCGCGTAGTGCCGCTATTCTCACTATTACTAAATCATGGCACATGATACCAAACTGCAAACTCACTACATTAACTCCTTAAGCCTCGTATTCATGGTAAACTTTTGTCAAGCAACATGGTTGCATAAATATGCCGCCGAGTTGCTGTCAACATATTGCGGGCAACATTTGCGGAGTCGATCACGCAATAGTTTCCAGCAGCATTCTCGCCGTTCAACAACGTTGATCGTTGTTGCTAAACAAAAGTTTACCATGAATACGTGGCTTTAGTCAGTGCACTCACTTGTCCCGCAGCACCTCAAACCACTCGTCGACGACGTGCGCCGGCGGGAAGGTGCCGTCGTCGTAGGCCAGGTCGCGCACCTCGATGCCCTCGGCCTTCAGCGGCGCGATGTCGTAGCTCGGCTCGCAGACGCGCACCACCGTGCATACGTTGTGCTTGCGCAGCTCCTGCAATGTTAAGTGGAAATAATCATACATATTTACATTATCATTATTCTCAGCCATGAGAAGCCCATTGCTAAACATAGGCCTCTTTGGGCCTCCCCCAACAACCTCCATTCCACCCCCTGATTACGTAAAAGCAATAGCAAAGCCGAAGCCGCGAGATAGCGATAATTGAGTGTGTGAGTGCGCGGGGCGAGGTGCGGGGCGCGGGAGGACGCCGAGCGCTCGTTGCGCGCACGCACACACTCTCAATTATCGCGATCGCGCGGCTTCGACTTTGCTATTGCTTTTACGTAATCAGGGGGCCGATCGGTCGGAATACATAATACATCTTACACACATACCCGAAAAGCCGCGATAGACCTTACCACGTGGCACTTAGTAGCCTAACTTTGTGAAAAGTGAGTGTGGTGATTATATGTACGTATATACCGACTGATGACTTGAAGAGGGCGGCTGGTAGTGACTGGATGGCAAAAACCGGAGATCGAGCGTTGTTGTGGCGTACTCTGGGGGAGGCCTACGTCCAGCAGTGGACTACAATAGGCTGCTGATGATGTATATGTCGTGGCCATATCGTAGAATTGATCATTTTATGAAATGGTCGAGCATTTCATGAAATGGTCGCATTTCATGAAAAGTTCAACTGTCTATTGGCCACATCATGATATGGTTTGGGCAGATCGATGATTAAAAATCGTTTCTCGATATGGGCAACTAAACGCCCGATCATTTCATGAAGTGGTCAAGATTATTGATCATATCGTAAAATAGTTACATGAATCACCGGTAGAGGCGCTGCGCGCGTTTTATTTATGTGTGAAGATGGCGGATTTTTCTTTTTAGGTTATAAAACAAATTAAAGAGAGTAGGGTGACTATGCAGAAGAAGTTCACGGATAGTGTGTTATATTGTATAATGTATATTAGACTTAATGGTGGTTTATAATAATATTGTTAAACAAAAACCTTAGATTACGATAGGTTAGGTTAGGTTAGACTATGACAATGACGCACGAGCCGAGCGAGCGGAGCGAGCGTGCCCAGGCAGCGTCCGGCGATGTGCCAGATGCGAATCGCTTTTGTAAAGTCTTTTATGTTTTTAAATATTATATTGTGAAAATATCACATAAATAATAGCAAAAAAAATCATACCATCATACCTTATGGTATACTTATATATGGTGTAAGCTCTTACCACATTCGGATTTTATGGACACCCTGTTAATACGATTTGGCCAAACGTGGATGACAAAATCGTGAAATGTAGACGATTTAACGATCTGGTCAAATTGAATTGGCCACTTCATGAAATGCGACCACTTCATGAAATGCTCGACCATTTCATGAAATGATCAATTTAACAATATGGCCACGACATATACACACGACTGTGTTGCCGAAATAAGGGAACCAGAACTGCAGGGCTTTAAAGTAGATCACACAGCCACGTTTAGACAAATTAAATATCAGTGACAAGTTGCTAGCTCATCGCCTGAGATAATCCCCAAGTGCCTTAGTCGACTCCTATATACAACATAATCTACTTAAGGAGAAGAAACCGTGGATGCCCTCTGTTCCAAATAGAGGAAACAGGAACTTGTAAATGGCTCCCTCGCTTGTTTATAACGCGGAAAGTTAAGGGCCGCAGATTTTTACATAGTTAATGCAACTTTTAGGTACGCTGACGCGTTGACAGTGTATTGTCCCAGATAAATTGCGATATATGCATACAATGTTATGCGCGGTGCAGTGTGTTAATCGCCTCAAAATAGACGATCTAATAGACTTGGTACATTGCGAAATCCCGGTCGTCTTCACC
Organism: Carposina sasakii; assembly: GCA_014607495.2. NCBI lineage: Eukaryota > Metazoa > Arthropoda > Insecta > Lepidoptera > Carposinidae > Carposina > Carposina sasakii. The sequence goes on along the minus strand of CP053150.1, from coordinate 13,963,038 downwards.
CTATTGCAGTCCACTGCTAGACGTAGGCCTCCCCCAGGGCACGCCGCAAGGCTACTGCCACAGGGCAGGGGGGGGGTTGCCCATAGTCACCACGCTGGGCAGGCGGGTTGGTGACCGCAGTGTGATTTTCGGACTATGTTGTCAGAACGGGAGGCGCTGCTGCCCACTTCCCGGAAACCCTTAATCACCTCGTACGATACCCACGGGCAGGCATGGGGTGGTACAAACTCTACTATGCCAGTATCACGCGGCTAACAAAATTCTCACAATTACCTGAAGATACTAAGAAGAGAACTTGTTTACAGTGAATATTCTAATTAAACACCTTACTACTTTGAAGGGTAAAGTTAATTAACTATCCGCAAATATTTTTATCTAATTCCGAACAAAAATATGCTATAAATAACTGCGCGAATGGAAGAATTATTTCAAAATGTCAAGATAACGAATGATTTCACACAGGTTGACTAACTGCAGATGATAATTTATGAGTATTTAATTAGGCACTAACGCGGAGTCTTTATCTTAGAGACGTATAGGACAATACATCGATATACGAGTACCCGCACGTATTCAGTGTCAGTGACCGAAACAAATCGCCAAGGATTTGCGGTATCTATTTAAATAATTCTAGTCTACTGACTCAAACAGTGGATTTGGAAATTAAAATTATCCAACGAACAAGCTTACGCATTATTATATACGAATATATTAACTAATTTTGGACACATTTGGACCCTGTCGATAAAAACAAAAAGACACGGCATAACAATTACTATCACTTATTAGCTTGGCATATGTGTGTCGTATTTTTTTCCTTTTCCTCATAAAATTGGACATTTCGCTTATGATTGCATTCTAAGTCACGGGGTACTGTAGTATGTAAGCATCTCTCAAGAACTATCAGGTGTGAAGCTTGTGTTTTTAAAGTTTGAATAACGAGTTGTTGTACACAAGGTTATACAACGTATGCTGTGACGTCGTGGTCATGATGTTTGAATTTCACTGCATAACGCGCAATAACATGGTAAGGTAAACAAGTAGTTTTGTAAGATAGGTATTTGTTTCACATTATTCTACTTCAGGTACCTACTTATAGGAAGCGATTGACAAACTATTCAAATTAAATAAGTATTTCAGCAAATTGATGGTTGTTATGAGCGTCTGCGTCACTAAAATCAACCTTCAGTATCCTATTTACAGTCCCACGAGGCCGTCAATTCAGTGACTTCATCATTGTTTTCCTCGAGTCCGCTAAAAAGGGAGTATTGTTGATGTTACACTCAAACTAAGCAATTACGTGGATTTACGTGACCACCGCATAACGAACGTGTGTTTGTGTCAATATCTTTGTAAAATTTTAAATTACATACTTTCAACAAAACCATGACGTTATCGTACATAATAATTCATAGAAAAGTAGTCAGGTTTCTATGATTGAAGAAGATTCGTAAGAATTTACTTAAAGTTAGCCCTTGTGTTATTTACGGGTAGATGAGATTACACATTATACCAATTCCCTGATAATTATTATAAGACTTTCTATTACTTATGATGTCACTTTTAAACAAATTGCCTCATGCATAAGGTACCTACTTAGAAATAAAATAATGATGTCGTCAAACTGCATACTTATTGCATACCACATAATACGTGAGGAATCTTAACATAGCACACACAATATGTAAACAGAATTAATTTATAGTCGTGTAGGTATGCACTGTTGAGTAATGATCATAAATCATAAGTAATCATAACACAGAAAGTGAAATGGAGACAGATTGATAATAACAATAGCTTCGTTTCGCTATTCTGAAACAAGAATTTAAGATTTTTTCCATGAGGTTTTTGAAATAGTGATTTCGGAACTTACCCTTTTTAAAGGTAGTACATATGTAAGTACTACATTTAAGTAGGTACTAGAACCATGGACAACTATATCGTGCTTTATCTATCATTTAAGTTTACAATTCATAGCATACGAGTATTTCAATGTTTCTCTAGATACTTAAACTAACGGTAATTTACCTGCAGATAACCCTGAATGGTGACGTCGGAAGGGCGGTCCGTGATCAGGAACCGAAGTTTCTTGTACTCGATGAGTGTCGGCGCGGGTCTGATGTCCTTCTGCTTCATGATGACGGCTTTCGGCACTGAACTAATCTCAACGTTCGGCTGCACTAACCAAGACGGCACGGTCCAGTAGAGTCAAACAGGCAAACTGTCACTCTATTTCCACACAACACACACCAGTTTTCTTACTTTTATTTAGAAAAAGTCCAATTATATAGCGATAACCACCCGCATTGATGTCGCTTTCAACCACTTGAGCACATTCGGATTCTACCAAACAAAAGTTCTGAATTAGGAATGAAAACAAAATAAATTATGCCAATAACATATGTTCCGTGTGTTTTTACTTTAACTGGATGATATGCTCCAAAACAGTGGATTCCAAATTTACTGCAGCTGAAACAGAAACGAATTTGTTATTAGCTAGCGGTCGAGGCGCGGCGTAATTTATGGATATTATCATATTGAAGAAGTGTTTGCGTCAGAGTCAGAGCAACGACTGAAGTGGAAATAAAAAATGAGATTTTAAAAATAGACCGTCTAAGTTCCGACCGGGTCATGTGGTCCACGGCTGTCTGGTCCTCGGCCAAGTCACGTCAGCGACTTGTTAGCGAGTCCACAGCGTTCGAAGCAGACTCCGCATAACGTGTGATAACTGATAACATAACCTGTAAACACTTCGCGATGTGTGTACATGATAAATACCGGCGGACCAACTCGTCGTACGTCAGACCGGACTGTGTCTCGTGCAATAATCAAATATCGTCGTGCTCTGGTCGCGCACAAGACTAGATAACAACTGAACCGTAGTCTGTCGAGACGGCCAGCCTACATCTACAGGCCCCACCCTGAATTATCACATGAAGTGGGCCGAGTCACCGGTTCGCATCAACATTATAGATACATGGTAAAAGGTGCTTTTCCTAGGAGAAAGTACTGTTTCTCAGGACCGGTCACTTGTATTAATAGTGAAGGGAATAGGAATAACCTTTGTTTTAGCTAACATGGAGATTGCGGTTTAGCAAGTTGCGGTTTAGCAAGTTGCGGGAAGAGGTAGAAAAGACAGAAAAAGAAAGCGAAGGGGAGTGTCACTGTCATGGCATTTAGCCAGATTTTATTTAAAAAGCATTTTAGTACATCTACATATATGTATTTACCATTATAACAAGTTTTCTAGTAATTGATCTATTTCTCGTACAATTTGGTCCAAGTTCTACCAAATGAACATAACGTGCAGCATTGCCAGTAAAATACTAGTCCAGTGGCTAAGACATAACATTTTCTGAACCTATTTTCCTTGTAAGTACACAAATATTTTGCCATGGTTCCGGCAATTTAGCCATAATTACGGTTGCCAAAGAGCCACGTGTGAGATCAACTGATGAATTATTGAACAACTAACTGCGTCAAGCAGTCTTACCGGCTAAGCTTTACTGCACGCTGAGCGAGCATTCTATTGGATCTCGTTCACGTGTACATTTGCAGCTAACCAATCAAAAATTGGCATTGTTACCATCACGTTACAAAGATGCAATGTGATTGGTCGGTCGTTAACGTAATCACGATCGTAGTCGAATTGAAAACTGCAGCTGGCAATATTAGATGGATTGTTATTACATGTCATTAGAGAAATCAGTAAATGCATCTGCGCCATATGCACAAAGCGAGCAAGCAAAGGGCACTGCTGTACCAAACATTCTTTTGTCAAATTATAAATTGACATCAAGCGTACGCCACTATTATTATTAAATTGCTGGAAAACGGTTCAAAACGGTTCACAATTAAGTTCCAAGTTCCTAGCTTACGAAATGGCACTTTTGCGAATACTCGTTTTAACGCATTATTGGTCATCATTATCAGCCTATTGCAGTCCACTGCTGGACGTAGGGCTCCCCCGGGGCACGCCACAAGACTGCCATGGGGGGTATTTGCCCATAGTCACCACGCTGGGCAGGCGGGTTGGTGACCGCAGTTTGTATTTTGGACTATGCTGTCAACACGGGAGGCGCTGCTGCCCACCTCCCGGAAACCCTTAATCGCCTCGTACGATACCCACGGGCAAACATGGGGTGGTACGAATTCTACTCTGCCGGCACCACGCGGCCATTATTGGTAATAATGGTCGATAAAATACTTTCTTACCTATGGTTGGATGCGAGTCATATATCGTTCAGGATGCGTTTCCCTCGTGCGGGTTTCCGCCAGCATGGGTCCAGACACGCCTCCTTCACGTGGCGCCCTCTAGTTTATTTGTGTTGGGCCTGGCAGTACTCCGCGCTGTCCAAGCGGAACTCCATCAATGTCACCACAGAAGGGATCTTGAGCTGGAACAAAGAGACAGGATGTGAAAGCAAGTTATCCTTATACGGATCCGTAATCGTGTGAAGCAAATACAAAGTTGTGATCAATGCAGTATATATGCCCACTAATAGCATACGCATATGAACCGCTAGAGAACATTTACCCACCCTCGCAACTAAGCGACCCTATTTTCTGTGAAAATATTAGAACATCCCTTTATAATGCGCCATAGAATTACCACATGTTGAATTTTGATCGTTTACATGTAGATGGCACAGTTACTATACAGATAGTATTTGAAAGAAACGCATTCACTACCTAATTGTTGGCATTTATGGACACATTTATTTACTAACTAATAGAATAAAAAGGCCTCATAATCAATAAAATTGTAATACAGATAAAAGATAAGGTACGTAGATAGATCTATTTCCGGCCTAATTATTTGATAAAGTACAGAATCCTCGATTCGATACAATGATAAAACTTACAAACTTCGATTCAGGCACTAATCATCAAATCCCTGAATATGTGAATATCGTTACAAATAAACACTAAACGTGGCACTGCCGTGAACAGAGATGTTATCACAAAGTCACAATAATCCATCACTTTCCAAAAACTTGGCATTATCCACCTCTACGAAGTCAGCTTAATGGGAGAGTTCGAAGGTGATTCTCTAGAAATCAGCTGAAAACAGTAAAAACGTTGTATTTACGGGAACGCGCAAGTTCGGATCGAACTGAACGGGGCGCGCAACAAATTTTGGCAACTGAACTGACACACCGAGCGAGCGTGGGACTCCATATACAAGTCGTCACATGTTTACATAGAATATTTTGCCATTTTGATGCGTCGTTTGGCAAATGAAAGCCATTCTCTGAATCTTCAAAAGTGTGATGCTAGAATAACAACTCAATAGTTTTATTATATTGTAGGGAGTATTATAGGAAGTCCGTTAACTATCTGAAATGGACTCAAGCCAACATAGTCGCCACGTGGTGCAATACTAAAACAAGTCTCTTGTCTAAGAACTCCTTACAACCAAACGATAGAAACTCTATAGCACTTGCAACATCTGTCTAGTGTTTCACAACATTTCATTACTTACGAATATGTATAAATATAGGTATAGGTGCAAGAACATATTTTTCAGTTTAAACTAAATTCAGACTGTGGTGACTGTCTGCTCTGTAACCAGTGCTATTAAAGAGGATGAACATCACGTGTTACGAGGCCAGCATAAGTGATTTATATTCCATATTCTTAAGTTGAATAACTGTGGCGTTTATAAAACATTTAAAATTACGTCGGTATGTCTTCATTTTTACAACATATTGAGTCTTCCAGACTTGGGAGGAAGCCAAAATCATCCGCTACATCCCTCTATAATACATTGTATAGTTCGTTCAAGATACGGCCATTTAATTATCTTTGAAGGCGTTCTCCAGAGAACAACTTCCTACACTGACGTAAACGATGTTTCATTAATCCAAATACCGGTAATTGATAGCTCGTTTTTATTTAACAATAACAGCCTTAATAAAAAAGATCGGCAAAATCACTGACTTGATCTTTCGGGCTGTTAGAATGATGACACGTTGATGACGTACAATTTTGCTGAAACTTTTACAAAACCTTAAGGTTAATAACAATAAAAAACACAACATTACAAAAAAACACATTCGGATTTGTCTAGGTAGAAATGCAACCATATTTGGTTCTAAAATCACCACTCAATCACAATATACCCCCATCAAAAAATATCTTAACAAGCTTCAAAAGTAATCTCATAAATTGAATAATCCGCTAAAACGCCTGGCAAAACGAGTGACGGACGCCATCAATTTACTCGCCGATTCCATTTAAAACAGGTTGAAGTAAATTAGAAGCGATCATATTGTGTAGTAGAAAACTTACGGCTATACAGTTTTCAGAAATAAAAGCAAGCGCCAAGAAAAGCCAACATTTTGTCGCTACGGTTGATGACATTCAGACTATCCACACAAGGCCACAACAATCCAGACGTTTGAGACTTTAGACAAATAAATGATAGTCGATGTCTGTTCACATATCCAAACCTGATAGAAGATCTTGTCTGTGGCACTTCATAAAGAAATGCAATTTGGAAAATACAGAAGTGTCGTAAAACTAAATACAAAATGTACCAAGTGTGTAATGGATAGATACTAGATATCCATATCGTTGTCTATTATGTAGTTACCTGAACAATGCTACCTCAACGTGCATACAAATATTACGTAACAGGCCACGAGGATGTGACCACGGATGTTATTGGAGTATAAATAACATGCATGTCTTTGGATATTGAGAATGGATTCAATAGAGGACATCGATTGCAAAACATAGTGTCGTTTTAGAGAAGCGGACACGTGGTAAACATAGCTATAATCGTTTGCTTACGTTAAGTCTAGCATGGTTATGACGAAAACAGTGGATTTGTTTTGTACCTTTGCCTGAAACAAATGGAAAGTTAACACGCCTTTTTGTAGATGAAAACTGGATCCATGAAAATTAAACAATTTTTCACCATTTCAGTCAGGCACGTTTTGTGGCACTGTAGGTTAATTTTAATTTAAAGCATAATGAGATAAGACACTCTTTTGTTCGAATAGAGAAAGAAATTCATCTGAATTTGGTCTAATTTACTTAGGTATCCAGCTAGGGACTTAGTGGGATGGGCATTAATTGAAGCTTTAACAACATTTAAACCAATTATTTTGATAGAAGTAATTGGAACACTTAAACAGACATCAAAATAAAATGATATCGCGAATATAGTTTGACCTAGAAATAGTCTATTCTAGTCTGACTTAATGCTACACAAATTTATTAGCAGCATTTACGCGCCACCTATATAAGTAGTTAAAGCACATATTACGCGCAGTATACAATGAAGAACGTAGGTAGATATGTTTGCGGAAAACGAGCGAGGCCGCCTAACCACCACTGCAATGGTCACTTACCTACCAGCGCATTATAATTACTATCCGTACCTGCTCTATTGTTGCGAGGAATTCTAGCAAAACACTGGACCTTGGATGTCCTTCCTTTACCTGAATCCATTTCTTTCTAGAAAGTCCTAAGCCGAGATGAATATGCTTTTTTGTTATAAATTACTAGTATGTATTGTTATGTTAGTTGCAGATCAATAGTGTAGGAGATTACGTTTTTCTTTTGTAATTAACCATTAGGATCGAAAACGTTTAACTTTTAATCGCGTACTAAGGTAAACATAATCACTAGAGTAAAAGTTTTTGTTACTTATAAGTAAATAGTATCGTATTATTAACTTTTGTCACGTAGTAACAGATTGTATCGTGTCTAGCCTAAAGTCGCCACGTAAGTAGCTACCAGGTGAACTGTATAAGTTGCGTTGTTCCATTAAAGAAATTTAAGAAGAAAGTCATTTTACATGGTAAAAAAATACCTATTTATACTTGCTGCAGTTCCCAAAATATCATCAAATCTATTAAGCAGTTAAACATGTTTACCCCTAAACCTTAGGTGAGTCAGATTACATAACAAACTAAATTTACATAACAAACTTGAAATTAACAATCATTTACATTGCCATGATCTCCTTATCGGTGTGATAATAGGAAAGTTCTTATTCTGACAAGCGAGATTAAAGGATTAAATTTTGTGGTACAAGATAAATTCTCTTCAAAGGAAATCCTGCGAATCCGATGAAAAATATCTCAGCGTAAAAATTTTAGCCATTCCGATGGAGAGGTAACCAAATTGGATAAATATCACGGGCAGACCATGGAGGTAATAAAAATACTTACTATAATAATATTTTTTATTACCTCCATGGGGCAGCAAGGAATGTAATTTTAACTGTAAAAATTGAGCGTACGATGATGTAGGAAAAGAAGTGCAGCAAGTAAGCAGTGTACACCTGCAGAAAACAGCCACCTTTTCAAATTTGACAGAACTTTCTTGAATCGCATTGAACAATGTGTCATCTCCAAGCAATTATTACAATACAGGGTGTAACAGAAAGGGTATGTTAAGCGAAAAGCTATGTAAACAGCCCACTATAGAGAACCTATTTCCAAATTGGGACACTCGAAATCACATAATTTTTTAAGATTGTATGAACATTCCTGAGTTGTTTAGGAATTCTCCATACTATGTGGAAAAATAAACATTTGATTATGAGTCTGAAATTTTATGGATAGGTTCTTTTTAGTGGGCTATTTACATAGCTTTTCGCTTAACATACCCTTTTTGTTACACCCTGTATACCTTAGTTAAAATGTAAATGACTAAATATTGAATATTCCATCAAGATAAGTAATGTTTGCCGGAGTGACCGTGGATACTGCCGTGACATTGACATTGATCTACGCAAACAGATAATACTACAAATTGAAGTACTGATGAGGACATTAAAAGAGACTAGAGATATATTTTATACAACAGAAATGGAAAATATTCCACGAACACCAATGGAAGTGCGAACCACACCTTAAAGACGCCTTAATTGAACGAACTAGGTACTTCGGATAAGTGCTTTAATTAGGTTAAAACATGATCGCTAAATGGGCAAGTCTAGACAAAGCTCATTGGGTTATTTCAGGGAAAATGTGGGTTGTTGTTGGTGAGTGGGTTGATTCTAATACCAATATTGTATAATATAACATTTATATTACGTATCTGAATCAGTGTTCAGTATGTATTTCATTTCATTGAAGTTAACATTGCATGAAGGGTATTTAAAAGCATTATTATAGCCGAAGAATTTATCGAGATAAATATGGAAAGTTGCGTGGTCGCGTGTTTTAAAGATAAGTATGTAATTCTATTGAATAGCTAGATAGTGATAAAAATAATAATAAGTGTAATAACGCGGCTAATGATATGTCAAGTATATTCAATATACTTTATGAGTATCGTAGTTGAAATTAAAGCCATAGCATAACACTTGTTGAACATAAAAACAAAATCAAAAGTACTAGCTTCTGTGCAAACATTTAAACCAAAAAATGTGATATCAGCTTTAATTACCTTATCCCGGCTTGCTCTTTTGACCATATCCAGCCAACAAAACTGTAATGATACAAATAAATCAACTACAGTAACTATGCTCTCGTCACACTCGCACGGCACGCAAGAATTCGTTTTAAACGTGTCAGTAGCCCAGGACACCGAGGTTAATGATGACACAAAAACATCACTTACATGAACAGCAGTTGTTTTAGTCAAAACGGCGCACAAACTAACTTGGTAAAGTAAATGAAACGGCGTATACGCAACAGAAGCTGTCGTTGTAGACAGTAGAGGTTTAGGCGTTTACATCGCAGCGGGTCGCGCGTTCCGTACCGCGTTCGTGCATACACTGACTAGCCTGGCCTGTTGGCTGGCGCCCGTCGGCGACGTCACGAGGGGGCGTCGGCGTCACCGAGACAGAGAACGTAAGTACCACGCACACCACTACAAGAACTACATCACACAAAGGCCGGCTACAAATGAAACTTTGCAAACTTTTAAAAGCTGAACTCTTGCTGAATTAAAAATAGTGTTTTGTACAAGGCGAGGTTTTGTTGTCCTTTTTCAAGGAAGCTTGCTAAAGCAAGTAGAATAAATGGGTGAAACTACATTTTTTACACTCACAAAATCGGTCTTACCTACCGATGATGGCCGGATCAACTCGATTTCGACTTAGTAGGAATTCACTATTCTTTATATGTACTCGTAAGTATGTACAAATAATCTTGTGGAATACAGATTCATAGATTTCTCGTGAATCAGAAAAACCTTTATCTATAAAAGTTCACACCCTTACAAATATAATGTCAATCTGCGGGTTAAGTAGCAAAATATTGTGAGACTAAACAACTGGTAAAGGTTTTTATCTCTGAAAATGAGACACACCGTGTCGTGCGAGGCGTCGACACCAGACAAGTTGATTTGACTGGGAGAGACAATAGAAAGGGGGTAATTCTAAACAAGATACAATCAATTGCAAACTGAACTGTTTGCCATTTTTCTTTTGTTTCTAAAGAAACACGATTAACACATACAACTGCTCTTTCACAAACCTAATTATAGCAGCAACGAGAAAGAATTTGGGATACAGACGACTCCCACGCGAAGCTAGCATGCCAAATATATTGTATTATATACAAATTTACCGAGTTAGCCATTCCTGTCATATAAATTTATATCGATAGTTAAATATTAGTTATTAGAGTGTATACTTGATAGGTAAAAGCACTAAACGAACGATGTGACTGCAAATGAAACTTATTTGTTTTATACCACCGGGGTTTGAGAAATTTTTGGGTGTTGAAACATTGACTTCACAACATAATGTTCACAGTTTTGCTCTTGGAAATATTGTCCGTCGCGATCCAGCTAAACGCTATCAATTTTGAGTTGCCAAGATCAATCTACCCTCGGAATATCCGATCCTCCCAGACACTCCCAGCGTAATAATTTGACGACGACAGTCGAGGGTCATCTTTCTTTTTCTGTCTACAGGACATTCCGCCGTTACTTATCCTGTCACATTCTAATTCCATACGCGAGTTAATTTTAGATCTACCTACGTAATATCACCGTGTTGTAGGTTTATTCAATTACACGCCTAATAAGACAACGGAATTTTATAAATAGGGTAATGTAGCACACTTGATATTATTATGCAGAAAACCTTGGGTATCAATGATTAGTTCAATTGAAGCGTGATAATATGGGACCATAATATTGAATTAGCTATTCAAACAGACTCAGACTTCCTGGTGACTATAACAGGACAAGTTTAGTACAAACATCCTAAGGTTCTAGAAAAACACGTTTTCCTTTTAAATTGCCTGTTATCAGAGTCAACAATAGGTCAACTAAGTAAAAAGTTTTATTATAAGCCACTTATTCAGCAATGGTATGTTCTTGACAATTAATCAATTAGACATTCGTCTCACTAAGGGTTCTTCCCCTCTGCTTATGCAAATAATATTTATTTATATACATATTATGTAGGTATATTACATTACTCCACACATTCATATCTAACAAGTGATAGCCTTTTAACCACCTTGTTTTTGTCCAAACACGTGCAACACAGTAACACTCAAGTTAATTGGCGAAAAGAAAAAGAAATAAAGTCTCTCAAGCCAGATAGAAAACCTTTTTGTAGTTTGAGAGCAAATACTCGAAGCTCCGAATCTACTTGAGCAGACAAGAGGGCGTTTGGCGGTCTAGATGAGAACTTAAATGACATTGACGAGACAACGAACTGCGGTTACTCAAAGAAGCCACACAATATTACATAGCACCCTGAGTATATTGACTAAATGGATCCTTCATTTAAATGGAAATCTATACAAGCCCATTAGTGCAACAAAGCCGCAAGAAAGGAAGTTAAGATACGTTGTTTCATGATCTCATTGTGTCAAGTCGTGTTAGAAACATTCCAGCCTAGTGGAAGACATATTAAGTCACTAATCGCCATAACCGACGATTGACGTCGGTGTTTCCAGAAAACTGTGCTCAGTTTCAATTTCAGAGGGCCACGTTCCCTTCGGCACGGTTGTCAAGCCACGTGACGATGACACGTGCCCGCTAGCTTTGCCCCGTGTATGGCGTAACTTGAACATTTGCAAGGAATCATTACATAATCTTATAGAAATTACTTTATTTGAACAAGAGGTGGATAAAATTAAAAAATCAATAAACCCGATTGCGTAAGTAGTAAACAAAACTATGTATAATAGAAAAAATCTAAAAGGTAAAAAACAAGCACTTAGATGTCTGGTGGTCTAGAATTCTATAGAACCTATACATAGTTTTGTTTACTACTTACTCAATCGGTTTTTATTTTATTTTTAATATTTATTTTATTTTTATTTTATACTTTTTAGTTATGAGCTAGCTATTTACCATACTGGATTTCCTATCAGCATCAGTATTACATCACAATATGTGAGAATGGTTGTTACGCAACTTTAAATCGATATAGATCCTAAAAGGTCAGTCGAATCACTAAAATTATTTTTAAATACCTATTCAACGATACCCCACTCGACATAGATTATTAAATTTTTTTTTCATTTTCACAATATGGCGTCCAGTACGTCCAGACACTCGCCGGACTAAGAGGAATCGATTGACGTGTTAATCATAAAAATCGGCCCAGGCGTTAAGTCTGTATAGTGCTTCAAAGGAACATGCAAATATACATACATACTTACATACATACATACATACATAGGCTGTTAAACACAATACCACTCTTTTGCGCCGCGCAGTCGGGTAAAAACGTGCCTCATGCATGAGAAACACAAAGAAAAAACGTGCTCGCCATGGAAGTTTTCACAGTGGACGAAAATAAAAAGAAACATTGAATCGTAAAAAAGTAGGTAAGTTTTTGAAAAGAGTAAACATTTTGTATAATCATCATGGAAAAATTGCATTTCAACAACCTGAACAACGGATGTAAAGGTCATTTCAAGTATTCCTAATCCGCTGCTATGGTAACGACTATTTTCAGAAATAATGACACATAACATTATCTGCGTTCAGTGCCCGAATTCTGATTTCTAGAATCATTTTTTGCTATCTTAATATATGTTGGAATAGATAGCCGACTGAAGATATGTAATATCTTGATCTACAATGAATTGTTGAATAATCGGTGAGCCGCAATTTAAAGTACCTAATATCTTTAAAATATGTAGCAGCCATGTTTCCAGCTGTCCATGCTCGAAACTTTTTAAAATCAGTTCATTTCAATGGTTTTCGGGTGAAAAGGCCATACAGACACACTTTCGCATTTGTTACTATTAGTAAGGATGAAAAATCGTACATAATAAACTGACTTTTAAAAAAAAAATTTAAACGACTTCAAACTTTAACTAAAAAGCGATAAATAACGTAACTAATTTATCTACTTAATACATATTAAATATCTCAAATTATTTAAATATTTACAACTTAATACCTAATACTTTAACAAAGTCATCTTTAACTATTTAAATATTTATAATTATCACTTATTTTTTGGAGTCGGTGCCAGCCTAGGTAACGTAGTCTGTTGTATTGACGGACGCGCGCGGCTGGCAACGACACACACACGGCAAAATACAATACGGTGTAGTAGGCAGCGGTAATGCAATTTCCTATTCTTGGTTTTACTATTTAGTGTGGGTCAGTTTTCTTAATTACATTGATTTGTTTGGCTGGCACCGACTCCAAAAAATATGTGATAATTATAAATATTTAAATAGTTAAAGATGACTTTGTTAAAGTATTAGGTATTAAGTTGTAAATATTTAAATAATTTGAGATATTTAATATGTATTAAGTAGATAAATTAGTTACGTTATTTATCGCTTTTTAGTTAAAGTTTGAAGTCGTTTAATTTTTTTTTTTAAAGTCAGTTTTTTTCTCGATTTTTAGTTGTGTTAATGCGTTGTGGAGTTAAATAGATGCTAGTTTATACAGGATGATTTATGGTCGTCAACGTTCCCGAAAACTACGTAATCTCCTCATCATCACGATCATTTTTCTCCTTGGAAGCATACCTGGGAAGTGTCTGGTTTCCAAAATATTAGGGTCCAAAGTTGAGTAAATAGACTGCGTTTTTCTGCATGAATGCACATAGACGCGCGTAGCAAGATTTTTCACGAGAAATAATTAATATCTGTCTATAAAAAACTAACATAAAGACTGGACACTATACATTTCGCTGATCAAGTACCTAATAAAAAAATTGTTTCAAAAAATATACATCGTTTCTCAGCATTTTTTTTGCATAAACTTACTTTATTTGATGTATAGAGAACGTACCCTTAGTTAAGGGTGGCAACGAAAAAACACCATGTATACTCGTACCTAAGGTTTTCATCGTTACCATCTCAGGAGTAGTATCTACCCGTATAAGTATCACGTTAGCCCTACATATACAGTTTCCATATACCTCACAAGCAACAAGTTAGCCCTACATACTACTATATAGTTTCCATCGACCAATTGCAGTACTGTCTCCCAACTCCTAACCGTTAAGGAGTTCTGTAGCTTCATCGTCAGAACAGCAGCATCAGATGTTGATTCAAGTAACACGTTAGCCCTACATACTACTAAATAGTTTCCATCGACCAATTGCTGTACTGTCTCCCAACTCCTAACCGTTAAGGAGTTCTGTAGCTTCATCATCAGCACAGCAGCATCAGATGTTGATTCAAGTAACACGTTTGCCCTACATACTAATAAATAGTTTCCATCGACCAATTGCAGTACTGTAGAGTTCTGTAGCTTCATCATCAGCACAGCAGCATCAGATGTTGATTCAAGTAACACGTTAGCCCTACATACTACTAAATAGTTTCCATCGACCAATTGCTGTACTGTCTCCCAACTCCTAACCGTTAAGGAGTTCTGTAGCTTTATCATCAGCACAGCAGCATCAGATGTTGATTCGAGTAACACGTCAGCCCTATACACTACTAAATAGTTTTCATCGACCAATTGCTGTACTGTCTCCCAAGTCCTAACCGTTAAGGAGTTCTGTAGCTTCATCATCAGCACAGCAGCATCAGATGTTGATTCAAGTAATACGTTAGCCCTACATACTACTAAATAGTTTCCATCGACCAATTGCAGTACTGTATCCAAACTCCTAACCGTTAAGGAGTTCTGTAGCTTCATCATCAGCACAGCAGCATGAGATGTTGACACCCTGAAGCATATACCTGAGTAAGACATGATTACGTAACAAAAGCACCATACGAGCATACAATTTTCGGTGGTTGCCCTTGATTTCTCCTGGATCCCGTCATCAGATCCTGACCTGGTGAAAATGGGACCACCTCAGAAGTGAACTCTATTCAACAAAAAAAAAATTTTTGAAATCCGTCTATAATTGACGGAAATATCGGTGAACATACATAAAAAAAAAAAATTATACATACAGACGAATTGAGAACCTCCTCCTTTTTTTGAAGTCGGTTAAAAAGTGAATGTACTCGTACTGAATACGTTTGCAGCGTGAAGTGGTAGGTACTTGTGGTTAATAAACTTTCACGAAACAATTACCACCAATCGTAATGTTCTATTCCCTTCTACTTAGAACACTACTCTAGAGGTCTATGTATGGGCATGAATCCAGGTCGTAGATCTATCGATATCCAACCTTATTACCTTATCATGAATAATTCAGGTTTACTCCCCGTATACCAATATTTATTCGACCGCCCACGCGAATTCTCCTTACCAGATAAGTCGTTAATGCTTTATGTTAGGGCACAATCTACCTTCTAATTTTGTTACCAAATCACGATTTATTTCAGGCCAGTCGTACTTTTTGAACAACTGTCGCCGTTTCAGAAACAATTTCATTTGGTAACTGTCACGACTTATCACGAGAATCAGACTGCTTTTTATTACAAAATCTATAAAAAGCGGTTGGAAAATTTATCTAGTCATTAAATTACAATTTATCGTGTTCCAACTATCTATGGAATAGAAAGCTCTGACGTCAGATACTACGTAGTACGACTTGCAACAAAATGCACGGCCGGAGTTTGGCCCCTGGTGACCGGTGGGTGCATCTCTCCTGTGCTTGCTTTGCTAAGTGCACTCGGAAACGGGCCGCGACCTACATTCCAGGGATCAATACTCGGTCATCGACTTTGCCCGCGCTCGTACCTACGCCCCTCCTCTAACACTATCAGGTTAGAGGGCAGTAGAATACCACTAGAAAACACGGTGAAACACCAGAAATATTTTTAGATTGAACTTCGGCATTGGTTGTACGTTTTAGTTTCGGTTTCTAGCAGATATTTCTTCTAAATATTGCTTATTAAACTTGTCAAGTAGTAAGTCTGTCTAACTTTGTCTGAGGCTAAACGATTTTATAAAACATTACCCCGAAAGGGAGGAAAGATCCTGATTATTATTGAAAGTTATTAAATAGGTAAATGCAAGATCTTATGTTTCCAGTCGTACTACAGGATTTTTTTGAATTTCAAGGTGAAAAGGATTATCATATTTTTCCACCTACTTTAAATCCGTGTATCACGATAACATTATCACCAAACTATTTGTAGATTATGTAAAACAATTATTGTATGCGTTGCTATGTGAAATAAATATCATAGGTACTGCTTAACTATAGTAATTAATTATACTAAAATTGACACTTAGCTATACCCAAGGAGGGTTGGCGTCAGGTAGGCCATAAACAAACAAGTCCATGGCAATATGAGTTTCGAAGGAAAGCACATTACGCCGACTCCATAAAATGGGATAAGGGCAAGAATTACTCACTGAGTAGTCAATTATTATATGTATTATTGTTTACTTAAAAATATCGAGTGTCGTTGCTGATGGACGTTGCTGTAGGAACATCACTGACCACGGTTAACACGGCTCATCTGTATCGATTTATGACGTAAGTAGTTTACATAACATGACGTAACAATAAGCATTTATAGGTTATTGAAAACCTATTAATTAAAAAAATAGTTCTGGTAGTCTCTGGTCTAAACTTCACATCAGCAGTAGGTCAGAATATTGTATCATGGCAAAAAAAGAGGATCAACCATCTATTTTCAAAAAGACTGATGGATAGATGGATGGATGATGATGATGGAGGCTTAATTTAATTCACGATTAGCGGCCGCCCGCGACGCGACTCGTCTGCGTGAACTTTAGAAATTCCTTTTTGGTGAGAATTTCGGGAATAAAAGTAGACTCCTCCGTATTACATCACCTATCTGCCAGTGAAAGTCCCATCAAAATCGGTCGAGCCGTTTCAGAGATAAGCCAGAAGGAACAAACAGACAGACCAACAAAACTTTTAATGAGTGTCGCTCTAGTATGTGTCCTGTGTATATGCATTTAGTAAAAGGCGGTTATTTTTATATTACAAACATACGATAAATAAAAGACGTATAGATAAAACTGTATTACCTACAAAACCATTAAGCGAAGATTATCACTTTATACAAAAAACCTTGTAACATGAAGTGCTTTTACATTTATCGAACTTCGCAGCCTTATCGAGCGATCAAAGGGTTCTATTTTCAGGAAGGCATTGACGATGTCCTGACCGTGGTTGGTACGAGCTGACCTCGTTCCGTGACCCGGTTCCGCCCGTACCTCTGACCCGCTTTATAACATAGTATGTTCCAATAATGACACCCCAAGGATTTCCATAGAACTAAATAAAACAGGTTATTTTTTCAAAGACACTTAGCGTCTGATAAGAGTAACTATAGTGTAACTTAACGCCCCCCTTAGAGTTGGTACCTAAGAATGCCGCGTACTTAGTTACTGAGTATGCACAAGTACTTGTATAGGTACTTACTTAGCAACCAAGTACATTGGTTATTGTACAAAATTGTTTATGAATATATATATTCATCTATGCTGCTCTGGGAGTGAAAAAAAAAACGTAAATACTACAGCTGCTTCTCTTCCCGGGCATACTGTACAAGTCAGTAGAGGGACAAGAGGGTCTTGGTGTTTTGTAGGCGATGGGCTGACCACCTGTCACTACTAACCGAACTTGTAGATCTCAACTATACCCTCAAAATTGGTCATAAGTGGCACCATGTGGTTCTATCGTCCCTTGGTGCTCTGCCTACCCCGTAAGGGATAAAGGCGTGATTATATGTATGTATGTATGTATGTTGTTTATGAATAGCGGGAACGAAGGTAGTCATGGTTTGCAGATAATATGGTTCAATGGGAAGATAACGTTTATCGTCCGATATTTTACTATCGCGGGTAAACTAATTTGTTTAATCGTTTGAATGCAAATATTACTTATCAATCATCGGAATTTGCTAAATTATTTAACACTAGTGGATGCCCGCGACTCCGTCCGCGTGGACTACAGAAAAAAACTAAATGTCGAAATTATCCGAGATAAAAACATTTTCCTGGAATAAAAAGTAGCCTATATGTTATGTGGGACCTGTCACAATATATTCCAGAAAACTGCATCGAAATCGGTTCAGCCGTTTCTGAGATTAGCGTGCACAAACGCACAGACAAACAGATAAAAATCCCAAAAATCATTATTTTGGATACTATTGCGTTAATAAAGGTCTCCTATAATATTTTTACCCGACTGCGCGACGCAAAGGAGTGGTATTGTGTTTAACAGCCTATGTATGTATGTGTTTAACAGACCAAACGCTTCGGCCGATTTTTATGATTCATACGTCAATCGATTAGTTTTAGTCCGGCGAGTGTTACTAAAGACATGACGTTAGTGAAAATCCAATATGGCGACTACTGGACGCCATTTTGTGAAAATGAAAAACATTAAAGTCGAGAAACTATTATCGTTGAATAGGTATTTAAAAATCATTTTTAGGCTTCTCTCAACATTTTTCGATTCGACTAACCGTTTAGGATCTATATCGATTGAAAGTTGCGTAACTACCATTCTCACATATAAGTTTTTAGACAGCAGCAAGACGAAAACTTCTTGCTGCCGAGCATGTTGAGCATGTTTCTTGAAGCGTATCTATTAGTAGCTAGGTACTCATAACAAAAAAGTATAAAATAAAAAAACATAATTTAAACGATCCAACAACCCGACTGCTTAAAAAAGAACCGCTTAAAAAAGTGCTTGTTTTTTTTTTCTTTGCAGTTTTTTTATTATGTACCTATACATTATTTGGTTCTTTTTTTAAGCAGTCGCGTTTTTGGATTTTTTAAATTATTTCTCATATATCTTCCATGTACAGACAGCGATCCGTTACATTTTTATTATATGTACTACATATAGATTAAAACGTTGAACAAACTTTTCTAATAATACCCTCAAAAGTAATAATAAGTCTCGTTGAGGTCTGTCTGGGTGGGTTGGGCACCTATACTATCCTATGTATACAATTATGTCGTGCGTGTAGGATAAGAAATGACTATAGTGCGTCGCCCCTTGGGTTCGAAAACCGGGCTCGGCAGGAGCAACGACCCCAGCCCTTGCTTAATAAAATAGCCCTTATAGCCTGGCTGTTTTTAATCCAGTGAATCGAACGAAAGCGTGCCGTGGCTTTCAGGCGCAGAGGGACCACCGCCCTACCCTCGGCCGAAAACTCCGTGAATGCCGGCAGTATTGTCTCGGCTTAGCTGTTTTAGTCGAACATACTGGATTAAATGCCACGAAAAAGACGTTTAACTTCGAAAAATAAAATACAAGGTTTAGCAGATCTCAATGAAGAAACATTTTCGTTTCCGTCAAGCCTCTACATTCTAGATGATTAATGATGTTGTGATCCTGATAAATGAGGGTCGTAAATGATAACGATTATGGGGCTTCGGGCGCGTGTGTTTGAGGTAACGGCTTGCTCCGCAGGGTCAACATTCGCCGAGCAAGGCCAGTTCGACGCCCTGCGCTGACGGGACCCGTCTCGCCAACTAGATTAACTAGAACCAGATCAGATGGTATCGACTACTGACCATATTCTTGCTGAAGCAAGGTTGTGTTTGACAATATGTTATTCCAGTGTGAAGGTGCAATACCACTTGCTTTAGTTATTATGAACCTTCACACTCAGCTCACTATAACAGCCTATACTGTTACACATGAAAATATAAGACTTAACAAAGTAGACAATAAATATGTGGTAAGTACTATCAACTTATGCGCCAGTGACATGCCTTAAGGTTTCATTTAGTTTGCAGTGCGTTAGTAAACCACCCTTTAATAGAGTTAAAAAACATTACAATAGACTTTTTTTACTATTGACAAAATGTAAAACAATAAAAATATTGGCTGACTAGCACAGATGTCAAACGCAAGAATATTCTTAACAATGATTTCTAAGCCCTCCCCTGTTGTTTTGTGTCAGAGGTGCCTTGGTTGATAGTAAGTACCTACTGCATAATACATACCAAAAGAAAAAAGTTGACTAATCATCCTATAACAAAAATAATGTACCCTGCAAGATGTTTAGAAGAACACAAAAAAAAATCTGTCAACAAAAAATGACATAGGCCCACTTTTTCTAAATTTATCCCTACATATACAAAAACTATCCACAATAATATACTGGAATAATAAAACCCTGTAAGAAAATCTTTTTATAATCCCTGCAGGTAGTTAGACACAGCCAACACAATAAAAGGCTTTCTACAGTAAGGGGCAGGTAAAACCTTCACAACCCACAGCTGGCTTCTATTTGTAAATAAATTTGAATCACTGAATCACCAACTCACAAATACCTACTGCATTATTTTTTTACATAAATTCAAAACTAGTGTTTCATTCCTTGGATATAAACTACCTACATATTTCATTTTAAACACCACCTGCTCAAAGATGCATAAAGATGAGAATAACTAGTGATGCAGTGGTGGACAAACTTGATATATTATTTTAATGACATTATTAAAGACAATGGGTGTTATTGGAGATAATCAGAGGCTAATAACTGATGTTTGTAAATTAACATAATTACAATGTGCCTGTATTGGAAACATCTGCTTTGTATGCTCTGAGGTTTAGTATTTGGAATTGGAATGTCCGAATGGAATTTTATAGAATAGTATTATAGAATAGTATGGTAAGGGAAATCTGAAAATACCCTCATTTTAACTAAATTCAATATTAGATTAGAAGATTCCATATAATCATCGATCTTCAATTAAGTACAACAAATAAGTTTTAAATATACGGGTAAAAGAATAGTAGGTAAAATTGGGCGTACAAAATGAGAGCAAGCATGCCATGAAATCGTGAGTCACGCAGCAACGAGATAATATCCGGCCTTATTCTAATGGCTGCTATTTATATTCGCGTATATAATAGTATTACTCTAAAAAGAAACATATTAAAGAAATAATCCTATGCAGGATATCATTATAGTGAAGTAAAATCGAAATCGTTTCGCGTCGCTCGATGACGTCCGCCTTAGTTGGGGACGTGACCTTTAGAAATGAGCCCGCATCATTTGTAATGAAAAAAAATATATATAATACGAAATAATGGTTACTTACCACCACAGCCATACACATTGAATCAAAATTGATTGGATTTAGCCGCGAACAGCTAAAGAAAATCACCACACACGCAAAAAACGTGTGCACCGCACGGAAAAAACCAAATTACTAGAGATTGGAGTTGCCAACTTTTACACCCGAGGTTTCTACCATGTTTCTACTAATCAATGATATAGGGTTAACAGCATCAAATGCTCTTCGGCACACCTTCCGCTACATTATCATTTTTTTTCTATAGGTTCTTAACTTTTGTTTGGCAACGAAACTAAAATTACCTAGTGAATATGTCGCAGTCATCTGGTTGAATCTGCAATTTGATTGAATGACTAGCGCGTTCATTAAATGACGACATTTAATTGAATGACTAAAGGACAACTCTTCAAGTCGTTGAATGTAATGTTCAACGTCTTGACAGAACGTCATTTAGCGAATTCGTTGAATGGGATATAGCCCTTAATATTACTTTAAATATAAATAAATTAATTATAAAATGTCTGGATAAATAAGATCTGAGGGGTAAGTACGAACCTCTCGATAGTCCGTAACGCTATCGTCCAACTGTCAGTCATATCACATAGATTTTGCTAGCGAGTCGCTATCGTTACGCCGCGTTAAAAGGTTCGTGCTTACCCCACTGTACGACTTTGTAATATTTCATTAGGGTGACCATAAGTTCGCATTTTAAAAGGTAACCTTACTTAGATAACAAGAATGAGGACATGTTATGATTTTATATTGTATTTTAAGTCTTAAGATAGACAATTTCTACCAACTAATTCAAGGACGAATTAAAGACTAGGACAGCCATTTTGATAAAGTAGAACGCACTTTTTAGTAAATTTAATTGAAAAAATAACAACACAGTGCTATCTGTGCAAGATGATTGACGCTATATTTGTTTTAGTGACTACTAGCGCCGCAGTGTAAAAAAAAAAACTAAATTTGAATCACCTGACTGATTTACGTCCGCTCTGTTCAAAGGGTTTTGTTATAATCCGCTATCTCGTTGGACGTTGAGTGACATTGTTTAATCAACGTTCGGCCTAGCCATTCAATTGAATGTCGTCATTCAATGCACGCGCTAGTCATCCAATCAAATAGCAGGGTCAACCAGATGACTGCGAAAAATACATTCCATTAATTTTTAAGTCAACTAGCGACCGCTCGCTTTTTTTGAAAGTTCGTCATGTAGATACCTATGTTAACGTGCAATAATAACGGATACTTACCACATTTCATTTTGTTTTTTTACTAAATAATATGTTTAGGTAGCAGAAGTATAGGAAAGCGTGTAGGTATAGAAAGGTGCCCTGGCTGACGATGCTCAAATAGCATTCTTCAAATAATATATTTTATAGGTTCGCACGAACTACGCACTGGTAAAACATTCTACTCCAAGTATTAAAGAAGTTCGTTTATAAATCATATTCGTGAAGAATTTTAGTATCTTATTTATTTATTAAGATTAGGCACACCAACATATTTTAAAAAGTTTCTTGTACCATACTGATACTGATCGCATTAAAATCACGGCCGCGCCGCCCAGTCCATCTCGCAACAGTTAAGTGATACAGATATCGAAAGACAAATTTCGAGAAGTATCTTATGATATTTTTATGGCAATAAAATAGAGCAGCATCATGGCTTGGATTGCCACCCGTACTTTATAATAAAGTATTGTACATTATTTCAGGTAATTGTACTCTATACTTTATGGGAACAAAAAAGTAAGTGATAATACTCTAAGGAATAAAGGGGGAAAGTAATTTTAAAAAAAACAATTTGGAAAAACACCTAATGAAAATTATTAACAGCAAAGATTTTTATTAGAATCTAACAACAACTAACTAACAATATTATTGGATGTACAAAGATACAGAAAAGCAAATGCACAGCGTAACGTCCCGACAAGAAGTGAGCGCGCGGCGAAACTACCTCCATTTATATACTAGTCTGCGGGTATGATGCAAATCTTCAATAAAATCCCTAACAATACTTTATTTCGTATGATTTGATTTCTTTGGGATTTAGAAAAGTTTAGTCTTAAGTAGGGCTGCCATTCGTCCGGTTTCACCGGATTTGTAACTGCTCTATGTATCAGGGATGTAGGTAGTTACCGCCGCATCAATGATACGGGGCCACTGATATAACATGTGTAAAAAAGAGATTAATAAAATATTAAAATATAAGTACTTATAGTAAAATATTTTAATAGAAATAATCGAGGCTTTAACTGTAACAAAATGGTAAATAATTCTCGTTCGCTTGGTTGGCGTCAATATTTCCATTATGCTTTATTGATCGGCACAACTTCTTGGTAGAGCCTGCATTTCCAGAGGTAATTGGCAACTAATGTGACAAAAATCGTACAAATTTTACTTCCCCTACAGTGCGTCAAGCAAGAATGTTACTTTTCGTTAGTGCCTATTTTTAAGAAGTACTTAATCTAAGCTTTTACAGTAAAAAGTGGTAAACATTTCTCGTTCGCTTCGCCTGCATCACTATTCCATGATACATTAGCGATCGTCACAAATTCTCCATAATGCTTGCGTTTTCCAGAAGTAAATGGCAACTTACGTGCCAAAAAGTAAAAATTTCGTATAAGCTTCTATATCTGTTAATACTTACTTTGAGAACTAATGTAGATACCGCCTATACAGATGCAGTTTAAAAATCGATGCGGTAAATATAACCGCTATATAGCTAATATGTTTTTAAATACGATAATAAAGAAAAATAAAATGTAGGTACATACTTTATTTTTGATAATAAGTACTTTTTTCTTACCTATAATAGCCGATGTACTTTAAATTAAAAAAGAAAAGGTGGCAACCCTAATTATGACGCTAGTTACTATGTGTATGACTCTTTATCCGTAAAAATAATAAATCTTTGGTAGAAAGAGAATACGATTTCTATGATTCGGCGGGAAAAGCTGGAAGGGTGCAGGTGTAATTTTCTTGTTAAAATCAAAAATTATTTGTAAATGGCTTGCATGTGTCCTTAAGGTGATGTTTTCTGGTAGATAAGTTTTATTTTGATTATTTGTGATGTGAATCTAGTGCGTGTGCATGGTTTTATACGCAGGTAAGCTGAGTAAAACTTTAGCCGGAATACGATCTCTTCATGGGCCCATGTAAGTTGTTTCTGCAATGATTTTTCATTTTGACTAACTTTACACTTGTTCTTGAGGATTTTCATCGTTAACATCCATCATAAATTCAGAAATCATTTACTAAAGACAATGGCTGTATGGGCTTAGTTCCCCTTGCCTTTCCTTCGGGATAAACTAAACAAAAAACAAAAAAAAAAAAAAAAAAGAGATTACTGGATGGATACTCTTTCTACGGCTATATCCTTATTTTTTTTTTATATTTAGTTTATCCCGAAGGAAAGGCAAGGGGAACTAAGCCCATACAGCCTATGACGGATGATATTGATGATGATGACTGGAAACGTCGGGAAAATCCTCAAGAATGGGTGTAAAATTAGTAAAGATCAAAAATAATTGTAGAAACTCACATTGGGCCCAGAAGAGATCGTAATCCGGCTTTTACTTACTTACCTGCATATAAAACCATGCACACGCACTTTTACATAACAAGTAAACAAAATATAACTTATCTACCAGAAAACATCACTACGGACACATGCAAGCCATTTACAATAAATTTTGATTTTCACAAGAAAATTATACCCGCTCCCTTCCAGCTTTTCCCGCCGAATCGGCTATATCCTTAGAAAGAGCAAAATACCGACTGACAGCTTAAATTTTTTTATGCGTCACAAATGGTAGGCAAAAGAAGCGTAGACTCAACAGCCTTTAACGCTCTTTAGAGCTTATTGTACGTCGCTTTAGAAGAGCTACAGCCACCTCCGGGTTCTTTATAATAATGCCTTCCGGATTGTGATGGGCTTGCCCCGGTTCTGCAGCGCGTCGGGTATGTTCGCAGAGGCGCGCACCGCCTGTTTTCACGCTTCAATGCGAAAGCGTGGCGCCGAGTAGTGCACAGAGTACGGGCCAGCCCTAACACAGTCTTGGCGATGATTGCCGATAGACTGGATGCCCCTATATGCGGCAGCGGCATGCCCCTATATACGGCAGCGGCATTGCTGTAACAGGCATGTTCCAGTGGTGCCGTTTGTGAGGGGCTATTGACCTTGTGTTGTTAGTGTTTATTTTTTGTGTTTGTGTTGTGTTGTTAGTGTTTAATTAATTCAAGACATTATTTTTTTTTTTAATTAACTAAATTTGTAATTATTTAAATGTGTTATGACATTAAAATAATATAATAATAATAATTGTTATCAGAATCTATGGGTCTATTACCTGAAATAAACAAATTTAGAAATTTAATTAAAAAAAATTTTTACTAGGCAATAACATTTTTATTGCTATTATAAAATATTATTTATTCATATAAAATTTTAAATATATTATAATTATTTAGTTAAGGCCAACTTAAACACACATTTTTTAATATTTATTGAAATATCAACTTTTTCTTACATTTATTGTAAGCTTAATCCTGTATTGGATAAATTGTATATGCCTATGTTTTATTCTGATATGTAAGTTCTTAGATTAATGATTGGTCTTCGCTCCGGGAGCGAATCATTATTCTAAGTGTTATTGTGAAGTTTCATCAATATTAATTCAGTAGTTTTTGCGTGAAAGAGCAACAAACCTTACGAGCATACGAGTTACATACATACATCCTCACAAACTTTCGTGTTTATAATATGTACTAGCTGTTGCCCGCGACTTCGTCCGCGTCAACAAACAGAATAAAATATTTTAAAGTACTTCTGCGTAAATTATATTTTTTGTTTTATTTTCTTGTGGCAGAAGAACATACTGATTTTCTCCGCAACCCGATCTTGACAACGCGACATATAATTGGCCGTGTGAAAAGCAGTCTTGACGTAAGTCAATTCCAACGTGTTTAAACGTTTGCCCCTGTGATTTATTAATTGTTACAGCAAAAGATAACATAACAGGGAATTGAATTCTTTTAAAATGTTGAATAACTTTTCCTAAGACGGTATTTTCATATCTCTCAAAATTTAGCTGGGCTGTTAAGGGTTCTGCATCAGGTTATCTAGACCTTCAATTTTATTACGTTATTAGAAAGTGCTTATCATGCTGAGCAACTTTTCCTAAGACGGTATTTTCATATCTCTCAAAGTTTAGCTGGGCTGCTAAGGGTTCTGCATCAGGCAGTCTAGACCTTCAATTTTTTTCTTTCATATCATTTCTACGTCATTTTATTCTTTCATACATATTTTTTGGATAACTTGAACCGTTTACGCAGCGCACGCAACGGAAGTCTCCAAAGTTGAATAATTTTCCCCGTTTTTTCCACATTTTCCTCTTATTCTTCGTCCCTATTGGTCGCACTGTGATGATATATAGCCTAAAGCCTTCCTCGATAAATGGACTATCCAACACAAAAGAATTTTTTAATTCGACCCAGTAGTTCCGGAGATTAGCGCGTTCAATCAAACAAACAAACAAACTCTTCAGCTTTATAATATTATAATATTATATATATATATATATATATATATATATATATATATATATATATATATATATATATATATAGTATAGTATAGATTAGAATGAAACGGACTCTACATACATACCTAATATTGGGCACCTTTGATTTGTTCTGGTTCTGTCCTTTAAACACTCAGGCAGATGTATCAACCGACGACAGTAGTTAGGTTGATAAAAAAAATCTATGGTGGCGGTGCTGTCATTTGGCGGCCGTAAGTAACGTCGACCGCGTGATTATATTAGGTAGACAACGTTCTAATGAATAACGTCACTATGTGCGCCGTTATCATCCATAGCTCTAGTTACAGTTTACACACGCAATCGTGATTATAATGCCATAGACATCCAATAAGGACGTGATTTTGTATGCGGTCTGAGTATTATCAAATCTGTCCAACCATAGTTTTTAGTCCACGTAAATGCAGAGAATCGATATCAATGGAATAAACCACGGAAACAAACACAAAACTTTCAACAAAACCGGTTTATTTGAGTCTGCTAACTACATAAACATGTGGTCGTTGAAGCCGGGCGGCGGCAGATGGTCCGCGTCGGGGGGCGGCGCCCTGCGGCCCGGCATGGGCGGCCCGCCAGGCGGCGCGAACGGGTCAAAGCGGGCCCCGGGAGGTACTGCCCCTCTGTTGGAAATGTTTTGTATTACTAGAGTGCTAGGTGAAATACCTAATAGTTTCTTTGGATGATGGCACTAGTTTCATTTTCTGTATCACTAAAAAGCATGCAAAAAATGTTAGTTCTTTTTTTTTTTTTTAATGACAAATGATGGTAGCCTGAAGGGCTTTGCCATCTTTACCGAGCTAGGTGGCGTGCGCTTAAGGCGCACAACCGAAAGTAATGAAATGTTAGTTCAAAATCAGGCAGAGGAGTTATTCTATGGATTGGCGGATCTTTGCGGCTATGAATTTCGTGCAAAACGCGTCGCAGTAAATATATTCAAGTTAGCGTGGATGAAGAACGCAGACAAGGGAAAACTGCGCATGACATAACTAACTGTACAGCCGCAAAGATCCGCGGCGATCAAAGACCTTGCATGGCGCCTTTTGGCCGCGCCTACTGTGTTTTGTACCTGCTTAACATTAAAGGCTCGAGCAGACCTGATGTGTATGCGTAGACAGCTCAGTGGTATGTGTATGTCTACTCTTATGTCTATGCATACACATCCCGTCTGCTTGATCTTTTAAGTACAAAAGGTACACTATACAAAAACTTGATGTAATGCAATTCAGCTCACACAGTGCTAAATGAAATGCATGACTTATTGAGTTAAGTGACCCGATAGCTGAGTTGGTAAGAGTCATGCACGGAATGCAAGAGGTTGTGAGTTCAAATCTCACACGGGTAAAAAAAAAAATTTTATTCATTTTCTTATTAATATTTTATAAATGCATCACTTTCTATTACTGTAATTTACCTAGGCAGTCCTCCAGGTATACCCAAGCCAGGGTTTTCAATATCTCTGACAGGACCAAATGGGTTGAATATCATCCCCCCACCACCAGGAGCAAAGGGGTCTAAATCTGATCGTCCAATGTTGGGCATGTGTGCAGGTGGTAGCTCCCTGAAAATAAAACAACACAAGATTAGATATTGGTTTATTCAACACAAAATTCCTGAACATATTCACTGTCACCATATTTGCGTTTCCTTGGTTTTCTTGAGGTGCGTTTTGGCACTAGGTGTTAATAGGTTAGGAGTTGAAATTATGTTGGCATGCTAAGAAAATTAGCAGGCAGCTGATGCATTAATGTGTTATGAATTTCATAATATGAATAACTAAAATGACAAAATTTCGGTGTCAAATCTCTTGTGAAAAAAAAAAATGGTACACCAACCAGAGATCTTGGCCGTCTGGCTGTGGCGCTGGCAAGGGCCGCGGCTGTACCCTCAATGGGTCATCAGCTGGTCTTCTTACTGGGTTACCTGTAACAGTTAGAAATACTATTTGTGAGTATGTTTAAGTGTTAAAACATTATGTAATCACAGCAGTAGTGTTGCCGTTCGATAGTCCTTCGACACAGTATCGACAGGCCTATCGATATTATAGATGACTGTCGAGGTCAACTATTGATTGTTCGGTAACACTACACAGCAGACTTCCGAGATCATACAGCTAAAATGTGGCATAATATGCAGAGCAGAGTCAAAGTGGTAAAAGATCAGTGACAATTTATAACTATATAAATAAATAGTGCATATAGCAGTAAATTATGCTACTACTATATTCAGACAGGTTATACCTAGGTGTGTGATTCTATTCTTTTTCTTTCAAACAATGGAGTATCTTATGTAATCTACAAAGAGTAAGCCCTACCTATTTTATTACTCGAGATGAGTTATTTGTTTTCCAGTCCTTTATTTATATACTAGCTCTATCCCTCAGTTTCAATGGTGATGTTGCAGGTAACTCTGAAACTACATTTATCTAAATTTATAGAAACAAAACCTTTCCACAATATTTCTAAATTACCGTTATCTCTATCTGCACAAATATTTTGACAATTTAAATTAGTGGAATTAATGTTAATAGAGAAGTTTTGCACCAAACATTAGTGTGCATTGACATTTAGTACCCATACTGTTGATTCAATTATATTTGTGTTTGCCCTTAATATCACTTTCTTGCAACACTATTTTTTTTGTGTATGTGCAATAAAGAATAAGAACATTAAATGTGATAACAAGTTCTTTGAAAACAACACTTACTTCTGACAGTTTGTGTTTCTGTTGAAGTGGATGACCTTTCTGCGATGGAGTCGATCAGGTCACGCTTAATGTTGAACATCAGTTCCTTGTGAGTCGGCATCAGCTTATCTACAGAACCTTTCAGATCCTTTACCATATCTTCTACTTTAACAGCTATATTAGCTACCACCAAGTCTTCAGATCTCTGAAATTTTGTTCTTATAATTGAATTGTATTCTTATTCCTACATACAAGAATAAAAAAAACTATTTCAACACAGGAGAAATGTTACAAATGTGAGTTGATCTATTAAAATATTTTTTAGAAGGTATATGTTTATTTATTTATTATCTTAATATATATAAATCTCGTGTCACAATGTTTGTCCTCAATGGACTCCTAAACCACTTAACCGATTATAATAAAATTCGCACACCATGTGCAGTTCGATCCAACTTGAGAGATAGGATAGTTTAAATCTCAAATTATAGTCGCAATTTTAATTTATTGCTAATTATTTGTCTGTTATACCTTTCGACTTGGTTGAGTAAGTAATCAATAGATGGCGCTGCTTTGGTAAACCGACAAACGTGTCATATAAGCTACAATTAAAAAATGAGTTTTATATTTCGAGTGCATCTTACTAGATAGTTCCCCTGGATGGTGGTGCTAGTTACTATTGTATGACTGCATCGTACGTGCTAATACTTACAAAAATGGTTAGTTACGCAATAAGTCAACCGTACATATTATTTGTCTTACAAGGTGAATATAACATACTCTTATACAATGAGTCATTGCACTTATATTATTTCTATGACTGCATAGTACAAGTAGGCACTTACCTACTTTTGTCTTGCCTATTTAATAAAATAGTCCAAAAAGCTTTCATCACTTGATAACTTACCATCAGATTAACAATAAGGTTTCCATCTGTGTTCAATCCATGCAAAATATACAATTTATTGTCGAGAACATATCGTAGGGTGTAGTTGTCATTATCATTCCAACCAGTGGGCAGGAGTTCACTTTTATCTTCATCTCCAGACAATGTTCTCTGCAAATAAGTCATCAAAATATCTTAAATAATCCATAATGAGTATAATATAGTTGTTTAATCAGAATTATACATATAGCAATTTTGCAAGTCATTAAGGTATTTTGTACAAATCATGTTCACAAGTCAAACAAATACATTTGGACTGACCTCATCTCCAATACCAATAGTCCGGAACCCTCTTTTAGTCAAATTCCAATGAATGAAGGCAACAAGGATGTCTGCCTTCCTTTTGATATCCTTTTCGATAGTTCTAAATGTTAGATCCCACCCAAATAACGGGTCGCCGGCCATTGCACTATTGTTATGTAGGTATGCTTGAAGGCTTTTGAAAGGGAGAACTGTATAGCACCGGGATTACTTAGTAATCATCTATTAATAGATAAACAAAGTTAAGTTGTAACTCAATGAATAATTAAGCAAAGAAATAAAAAAAACAATGATACAATATCTACGAACGATGTTTTCGTACCTTTTTTTTATTATTTTTGTTGTTCTTGCTGTTTGTGACATTGACATTTGACATAAAATGCTGTCAAGTTGACAGCATCCACTTTTTTTAGGTAGTCATTCTGATTTTGATGGCGCGATTAGAACATTGTGCCACTATCAGATGCGGTCAATATTACACGATCTGATTGCCAATTTAATTGAATTGGCAATCATTATTAGTCTTTGGCTTCATTAGTACCTTGCACTGAACTACGCTTGCTTAGCTTGTGACTTGTGATATTACCAAAAGTACCTACATAATACAAGCAAGAAAGGTTTGAAGCTATAAAAGCAAACTTAGTTTTTAGGATATCATCATCAGCCTATTGCAGTCCACTACTGGACGTAGGCCTCCCCCAGGGTACGCCACAAGACTGCCATGGGGGGTATTTGCTCATAGTCACCACGCTGGGCAGGCGGGTTGGTAACCGCAGTTTGTATTTTGGACTATGTTGTCAACACGGGAGGCGCTGCTGCCCACCTCCCGGAACCCTTAATCGCCTCGTAGGATACCCACGGGCAGACATGGGGTGGTACGAATTCTACTCTGCCGGCACCACGCGGCCAATTTTAGGATATAACTGCTGTCATATCCATGACATAATACCATAATCAGGACCATAGTACTCTGAGACCATAACGATCAAGTAGTGTACTTGTACGGTTCATAGAACGCTACAATTTTCTATTACCTACCGAATAGTACCACTATTGAGTGTTTGAGTATGAATAAGTCAAGTCAAGACACACTGTTAACACCCGACGTGACGACACGCGTGTCAGTACATAAATCACATATATTTTATATAGTCCACAGGACACATTGTTAAGACCCACGCGATCACACCGCGATCCTCACTCGCCATACATTTTCGACGTGTTTTTGCGTCGCGTGTTAACAGTGTGTCTTCACCCTAATAACTCTGGTGAGACTACTTGTGTGTATCGGTTTTTAAGAAAATACCGGTTTTTATAGACAGACATCATTCAGACATCACTATGTGCTGAAAAACAACATGGCGGCCAGTGTCAATTCGGGAACGTCGTGAGTAAATCGTGGAAATAATGAATTTTGTTGTTTTAGAATATGGGTGAATATGTGCAATAATTTTATTATTCCTTGATGTGCAGTGTTGTGTTTTGATTATATACGTGTTTTTGAGTGTTAAAATGGCTTCAGATAAGATTAAAGTTGCCGTTCGAGTTCGGCCCTTTAACAGGCGAGGTAAGCTGGTTTCAGACTTCCAATAAATAGATGAAACACAATTTATGGAAAACGTACAGGCTAGTGAATCACATTCATGCTATCTTTTAGAAACTGTATCAATGAGATAAACCTTTGTTAGTATATGTGAGCTCTTCATTAAGTATTTTTGCTGTATTTTGTAGGTATTGAGTCATTGTTGTTGACTTTACTTTGTATTTTTACAGTACATATTTACGTATTTGTATAACTCCTTAAAAATCGGACACAAATTTCACACTGAATTAATAAATGCACACAGCATACAGTATTTTATTAGAAGCATTGATCTTCTACATAATGAGAAATAGGTATTTTATTTTTATTTATAGTGATACATCCTAGAACTTTTATCTATCAAAATAATTTATACTAGTTATATTTATGTTGCTATATAAAGGTTTAATTCAATAGGTTGTACACAGTAGGCATATAACAAAAAAAATAGATTATGAATGAACATTAATAATTAATTCTTCTATGCTGCTCTGGGAGTAAAATAAAAAATTATAAAAAAATAATAAAGTAATAAAAAAAAATTAAATACTGGGAGTATAATACTACAGCTGCTTCTCTTCCCGGGCATACTGTACAACTCAGTAGAGGAACAAGAGGGTCTTGGTGTTTTGTAGGCGATGGGCTGACCACCTGTCACTACTAACTAAACATGTACTATCAACCAAGGCACCGCTGACATGCCTTAAGGTTTCATTTAGTTTTCAGGGCATTAGTAACCACCCTTCAATAGAAAGTCAGAAAAACATTACAATAGACTTTTTTACTATTGACAAAATGTAAAACAATAAAAATATTGGCTGACTAGCACAGATGTCAAACATAAGAATATTCTTAACAATGATTTTTACATCCTCTCCTGCTGTTTTGGGTTTCTCAAGACAAAGGCTCATTTTATGTAACTTTTTTAAAAATTATTGATTGAATTTTAGTTATTTATGGTACACATATAATTGTATTATTATTTAGAATGTTTACTTTTAAATGTGTTTCAAAATATGTAATAGTAAAAAAGCCCCTTGTTTGATCCCATTCAGTGTAGTAAGCGGATAATTTTTTAAAATTTGTTTATCTCCAATTAAAGTTCTGTGCCATCTAAAACTTATAATATATACTAGAATATATACTAATGTGTTATGACTTGACTTTTAAGCTAGATAGAAGTTAGAAATATAATCTCTGTCCTTTATTTTGACATCTGGCCTGCACATTATGCTAAAGGTGGTTATGGATATTGTGTGAGACAGAATGTGGCTAACCCTTATAGGGACTACAGCCATGTTTATACAGTACCATGTGAGTTATTTATTTTTGAAATTGGTACTTATTTATTCATACTACTTAAGTAGGTACTTTTAATTATTAAAACCTTTATAATATTAGGTACCAGAGATTCTGAAATGTGTAATCAGGTAATCATTCAAAATCTTCTGAATTCTCTCAAAAGCTCCAGTTTTATTTCAACTGTGCTTAATAGAATCTTACAAAAAACTTGAGGAAATTTTCAGAAAATTCTATCGGATTCTAATTGGGTCCTGTGCAGATTCAGATTAGCTTTTGGACTAGAAATCTGTTGCCGAAATACTGAATTTATGATGATTCATGAAGTTCTTCATCTCTGGCTACATAAGAAATCCTATGTTTAAAATTGGTAAATAATTATGAGTTACTGTTCTATCCTCTAACCTACACGTAAAGGTAGCCTAGGCAGTGCATGCAACATGTAGTAGTAGGTAGATAGAGGTGATCAGTTTTGTGGATGACCGCGTATGCTGATGTCACCTACAGTCGAAAAGTACCCGATCATTACGAACGTAGTAACTATTATAGAATAGGAATTCGTCGCGATTTCGCAGTTCAGTTCTTGCCGATCGCAACCGTTTCCCGGAACACCACAGACAAAATGGCACCTTTGTTGTTATGATTACGATTTGTGTACAGCCTTCTCGTAGTAAACATTGTTCAAAATAATAAAACGCAGGCTAACGTTCACTCAAATTCGTCACGGTAACTAGGTTTGTGGTCGGATGTCCACGGTCTTTGATTTTTGTTCCACTTTCTGTAAACGATTTTACGTAAGCTGCTAAAATTGTTACCGTGGACTGTTGAACGATTTGTGTAATAAGTAAACTACGAGTAGATAGAGAAAATAGGGTTAAAATCTTTAGTGTCGGTCAAGCCCGTCACACACGTATCTAGAACGGCTCAGATAGTTCGCATTTTAGGTGACTACCTATTTTTAACTTAGGATGGATATAGGTATGTAGTTCGAGACGTCAACATGTGTCGAGCTTCCGCGCAGAGGACCTTGTTTCTGTGAGTCGTTGTCACCTGATAGTCTGTTAAATGGCTAGCCGAGTAAATGTAACTTAAATAAACAAGTTTTAGCACATCCTAGCCTGTCTCTGTCACAGAACCGGATTTGAAAGACGATAGCCGGAGGATGTGCCGTGGCCTTGACTTGACACACAGGCATCGCTCTATTACAGTGATATTAAAGAAAAATTGATAATGTCGTGGGTGAATTCATCGTAATTGGTAACTACGAACTGCATTACAATATAGACCAATACATCAATTCTGGGCCAGGAAAATAAAACTGGTGAACTCCGTAAAACCCTTTGCCGCGGCTCTATCCGATCCGATTCAATATAAAGAAAAACATAATGGTAACGAAATCAAAATCGTAAAGAAATTATAGGACTACATACTTAGTTTTCTGTTTAGGCACTTTCATGCTGTCCCGTTCAGCTGCACGCCGCATTATTTTAACTTAGTACGTTAGGAATAAATAGTCGTTTGTCTCAGGGACTTTATTATTTTCACACGTACCTAACATTAATGACAATAAATGTACATCATGTAAGTGCCAGTTTGTTAGCACTACATGACGAAGAATAGTTCCCGTTCGTTCAACTGCTCGCGTCGTCCATCATATCAAACAAGTTAAGAGTCCATAAAAACACGTGTTATGTAGCTACAAAAACATTGGATTGATTTAGACTGATGATTGTGTCTCAGTTCTCTCGTTCATACTTACTTTAGGCATTTAATTAGATATCTCTGTCATACTTCAATAGTTTATTTTACTTATCTATTCTATTAGATTGAAATAGTTTAAGTACCTACTCAGACGGATAACACTGGTCGTGGAGGTGCAGATTTTTACTACTACATATATACATAATTTCTCGTGCAGAGGCGGGTTTTTAACGTAATGTACCCGGCGTTACATTACCGAATTTGCAGACAATTTGAAAATCTGCTGACCCGCCTTTGCGACGGGACGCGATGCAGTATGATAATCGCGTTACCTACACAAATAGGATTTGATCTTTGATTAAAACCGTTTTTAGATGTGAAATTACAAATAATCATTAGCATATTAATTACCGACACTAATAGTCTGAATTGATATCGACTGCCTTTGTCCTCAGAACTCGAGCTCGGCACACAATGCGTGGTCGAGATGGAAGACCAGCAGACAGTTCTGCAGTATCCACCTTCGGCGCACGAGAAAGAGAGGTAAGAATCTTGCAACATTCTGTTCTAATTCTCCGGCTACATTTTCGGGATTTGGTAAGAGACCTGACCGTCCTCTTATGACGCGTAGAAGATGGAAAATAGTAAGTATTACCTTTGTGCGGCATCGCGGATTTCAGTGCTGATTTTACTTGTACTTATATCATCAAGTCTTCTACCATATTTTTTAGTCTTAAATTACATTGCAATTACAAAAAATTACAAGATGTTACGCGTGGCGGCGCCGCATCAATGTATACTCGTACCTATTTACATGTGTTTTCTCCTTCAAGTCGGGGTTTTTGAGCCTGACAGACAACACCCTATCTCAGAGATTGCCTTACTGAAGCAATATATTCACACCCACGGTAGGCGTCATTTATGTAGCGACATTTATTTTCTCCAAGCATTTTCCTTGCCCAATATTACGTGATATTAATTTATAAAATCATACAATATTATTGAGTATGCATAAATAAATCATGTGACTTAGTTATTTACTTATCAGCATTGCTAACATTAGTACATAACAAAGTCACGCTTTTTCAATAACACATAATAATAACATAAACATCACGTCAACAAACAAACACAAATTTTCCTAGTTTTAAGCTACCTAATACCATGTTAAGAATTTAGATTCTTGCGGATCAAATTTATGAAAAGGATCAAAAAGTCGCCTATTCCTTTTCCTACACATCTAAGGTACAACAATATCTAACAATTAGGTACAAAACTGTTAGGTTTTTAAATAATCATTAAAATAATATAAATTCGGCGTTAAACTTATATATCTAGAGAGATTTACTGACTATTGAAAACTCTATCTTTCTAATATCTGTTTTTAAACATCAAACTAAATTATTCGTCATCTAACTTTGATGTGCACTGTATAATCCTTATTCCTTTCCTATATTAATAATCTAATTAATTATTTTTCTAGGAACTATCCATCAAGTGATCCCAAGTCCTTATCCTTGCCCTACATTCAAGATCCTAGCGGAAAAGGAAGACGAAGGAGGTCGATTGATTCATCCTTGAGAAAAAACTTTTGTTTGATAGTCAGTTATATACATTTCATACTATATTTTACAATGCTGTACTATTTGTTTTTTAATAATTAAGTTATTGCATTGACCTACTTGCTCACGTGCGGGCGTTTTGTCATTGTTTGTAGAATTTTAGTACAGGTATTTCATTAAAAGAATTATTGGCGGATGGGTGCAGTATTTTTTGTGAAGTTTCATTTCCTTACTTTCCCATTCGCCAATAATGTGTGGTCAAATAGCAGAACTACTTTAGGTAGGTACCTTATAAAAATAAGCTCTGTACCTTTGAAGCGGGTACGAGTAGTGTCAACTGTTTCTAAGTAATGAAAATAGAAGAAAACATGTTGAATTACCTGCCTCATCGACTTCCGATTGTTCCTGATGCTTGACTTTATCCTATTCATGTGTTTTAGATGCCTGATTTAAACAGCAGTGGGTAATCCAAAAATTATGTATGCCATCCTAAATATATTTATTAATTAATAAATGATTGCGTTAATATGTTCGGATACTACCTGCACTAAATTAAAAAGGAAAGTATATGATTCATTAGAAGGGAAATAAAAAGAATTGACGTCGGTTTTCGTAAGAGTAATCGGATTGGCAAATTAACGACGGGCTACTACCGCTGGACGCTCTGATTGGCGCGCTACCTCGCTGCGCTTACACAATGCAGCGCACGCGCATCCACGAAAGCCGCTTTAGATCTTGAACGTTTCCGGTGATGATATCCTACAGTTTTAGATAATTAGTTGTATCTTTTTAGATTTTCATTTGTCCGGGTCCTCCACTATGTTAAGGTTTGCATTTTAGCAAGCTACTTTTATTATAAAAACCGAATCGAAAGATTTTAATGTTGGCGTTTTTAAACAGTAACTTCACCATCGACCGCTTTGTCCAGCAGGTAAGATGGTGGTCGAATGGTTTTCCAATGGTCAGATAGTCTATTTGAAGGAAAAATTGGTTCGGTCTTTCTCCAAAACTTGATCACAATAGAGACATCACGTTCTACAGACAGCCTTTGTGACCATTGGAAAAAGACCCTTAGTCGGAAAAATCACACATTAGGTATACTGATATTAGTTATGCAACACCGCAGTATCTCAAGCCAGGGCTAAAAGTCTCGCCAGACTTAAATTATATCAAAGATGAGAGTCGGTAAAATTTAAAAGGCCCTTTGTTTGGGATAAGTACAAGGCCCAAAGTTATTAAAATATTGAAAGTGATTCTAATAAACCTGAAAATACGACGTGAATTTCAGAGGGCGAAGAAATTAATTAAAAGAAATCTTTAAAACAGAAAAAGCTTCGACTCATGATTCGTAAGTATTTTAATTGTGATGCTTTAGAATAGTACTTAACTGAGATTTTAAGGAAAATCTGAAAGGTCTCTTTCCTTACCGAGTACCTTATTAAACTTGACATTGATTTACCTTAACCTCTCTGGAGAATAATTAGAGAAATATAAAAGAAATATAAACTTCTAAGTAAAGCGAATGGTAAACGCTGTCTATCTAGCACATAAGAATCACCATCAAAGCCTAGATTTAAAAGTTAATTGAATTATAAAATGAAATATTAATCTATGCAATTAATTTAACTGAAAAGTGGCAAAACACCTACAAGGCTGTACTCTACTGCATTATGGTAATGAATGCCGCTATGTTTGCTGCATTTTATTTGAGGCTTTCAACCTAGCTCAAGTACATACTTACTTTATATTATTTGACTGACGTATATTTCCTGTGCTGATGTACGTGTGTTTGTACATCTGCTGCATCTCCTTCCGTGCATGTTGTACGAGTCGACTAAGGAACTCGGGGATTTGCTCAGGAGGGCAATTGCGCAAAAATACAACGTCAACGGAACGTTTTAGGTTTTGTTTTGGTTCCATTTGACTACGTTTCAGACGTTGGAACCAAAACAAAACCTAAAACGTTGCGTTAACGTTTATATTAGGCGCGATTTCCCTCCAGGCAAAAAGTTAGTACCGATCATTTAAGTCCGTCCCCGCTATGCTAATCGTGGCTGTGTGATTTCCTTTATGATCCCGTAGTTCTGATTATCCCATTTTGGGTACACAGCCTTGTCTATATGTAAGACGTATAATTCAAGATGCGTGTATTTATTTATCTATATCAAAAATATAACATCAGTTTCTTATGTATGTTTTTTCCAAGTCACCGTCGTACTGACTAGCAAACACCTACATCACTTCTTTTGGGTGTTTCGTGTCGTTCGTCAAAGTATTATGGCCAGATTCTGATTGTCGCGTCCATGACATCACCACCACCAAATATGTCTAAAGGCAATGTCCTCTGACCTATAGGGCGTGTTTCCACCGACGACTAGGCCACGACACGACCACGCTGTTTCGTCATCTAGTATGGGGGGCCGTGTCGTGGTCGTGTCGTCTATGGAAAAACGAGCCATACTATTTGATACATTTTTGCTTCCAAAAAAGCCGTGGTCGTGTCGTTGTCGATAAAAGTTATAACGCATATCGTGATCGACCATAGCCAGCCAGCGACAGTGTGCCAGTGACTACTTCTGACATATTGATTGACCCAAATGCGATGCCCGTTGCATTATTTATTGTAAACTTCTACTGATTAACATTTCATCGGTCAGTTGGGTGGGTTAGCGTTGCAGCTGTAGTATCTATCATCTTTAAAATCATAGAAGTGTATTTTATTATGTATTTAGCTTGACTGACTAGTATTGCGTAAACGATGACTGAATGCATAAAAAATTGTGTCAATTTTAATAAAATTGCATAAGTGACGTAGGTATATTTTTTGGCCAAGAATCGCATTCCCTAACAGTATCAAAGTTTCATGACAAGCATACAGCTAGAGGTAGGTAGTACAGCTACCTATCTAAATGGCTACCTATATCGTTGGTGTAAATAAAATTGTTCGGGGTTTCTCACAGGTTTTTACAGGTGTTCCGTAATACATTATCTTGTCTATTGGTCAACTGTTTGAAAATCGAACTCAATTCATATGAACAGTAGCCGATTCTACGAAGTTATGACGATTGGCTTTATCGCATTGATTATTGCAAGCTGCGTATTTTATCTTTACCTAATCAGGAAGTTATCGGCTGATATCAGAGGGGTAAGCACGAACCCGAAGTAACGCTAGCGTCAAACTGTCAAATCACATAGATTTTATTAGCGAGTCGCTAGCGTTACGCCCCGCGTGAAAAGGTACGTGCTTACCCCACAGTCTTTATGACAACACGTCTTTATTTATTTATTTAGGCCATTATCTATCATTATAGTAAGTACGATGAAAAGTGAATCAATGTGAATCTAGGTACTTCCCTACAGATTTTCACACCGTCTGTCTAGGTCATCTAGGTCTTCTATATATGTATAGGCACACCTAGTCGTTTACCTGCTCTAATTGCAATTACTTGAAAAATAACTTCTTTGAAAGAAAACAAAGTCTACCTACTACCATCCCTTACTCAAGTGCATTTAAGGAAAAAGTTTCCACTAAGAAGAGTGAGGTAAAACCTGAACCAAGAAGAAAAGGGCGAAAATTCTAGAATCCACCTACACAAATAATGAGAAAACACAAATGCGAGGCAATCTATATTTAGGTACTGAAGAATGAAGAATTAAATAAACGTGGCAGTCTAATGTTTCACAGGGAAAGCTAATTCCATATCTGTGAATTGTTTAAAGTTTATTTCATTGAAATTTGGAGTCGACTCCGACTACGGTACCGTGCCCGAATTAAGCGCCTTCTTTGTATTCATGAGACGGGATATCCTCTCAATATATTTCACTTTTAGACTTTGTGCCTCATTTCTCATTTTGTTACCTGGAATTTCGTTTAGGCGCAATGCTATTTTAAACTTAGGGATGTTTAAAACGTAGGTACTGTACCACCTACATACAATGTAGGCTTATTTTCTAAATACATGATGTAAAAAGCCTTTCTAAGAATAATGTCTGTGTGGGGTGTGAAACTTGGTAATTAGGTAAAGTTAGGATTGAAGTTTATTTTTGTAGAAGGACCCATTAAAACTGTGATATACCTATAGGTTTTGTGAAGTTTTCGGTATAAGAGTCTTAGGGTCGGTTCATATCTGACGGAAGATGCGTCGAGCGTATCTCCAGGCACAGGCAAATGCACTAACGCATCATCGGCTCAATGTGAACGGTTGAATGTTTTGTCGTATAATTGTCTGTTCTGACGTAACCCGACCGACTAATACGCGACGGACTTAGATTAATGATTGGTCTTCGCTCCGCTCAGCGAATCATTATTCTAAGGCGATGGATTTTCTGTCAGATATGAACCGACCCTCAACGAGTTCTTCATCAATAAACACAAATAATATTTTAACAGTACATAAGTCTTGTTAATTTAATTATTATCTCTCCCTGCCCAGTGTTATATAGATATCATACAAGTAAATGGTAGGAACATTTGGAGCTGGACCTTAGATGAATGAAAACCATATAGAGTCGTAAAATGCAAATGTACCTGCGCCTGGTCGAGCTTCGCGGCACAAATTATTCATTCTTTTTGCCAACACGGTTTCCCTTTTTAGATTATCCCTGCATTATGAATTTAAACTCACGCTCTATTATCTGGG
Source organism: Carposina sasakii (assembly GCA_014607495.2). Taxonomy (NCBI): domain Eukaryota; kingdom Metazoa; phylum Arthropoda; class Insecta; order Lepidoptera; family Carposinidae; genus Carposina; species Carposina sasakii. The sequence goes on along the minus strand of CP053150.1, from coordinate 13,921,421 downwards.
CAATTTCGGGGTGCAAATTATGTAGATGTTGACCTTGATTTTCTTGTTCAAGACCAAAAAGGGTTATTTGTAGGGAATGCAAATTGGGAGATTGGGGCTCAAGCGAGATCCTTCGAGTTTATTAATACCAATACTGCGAGATCTCATCAATTTCGAGATCTCGCGAGATTTGCACTTTTGTGTGTTTTTTTTTGCAAATAATCACAATAATTGAATAAATTTGGAAAAGTATAATAAAAATCATAATGTATTATAAAATTAAACACTTATTTTCACTATATTTTTTTATAAACCTCTAAGTACTAAACTTTGACGTACGTAGGTAGGTATGTATCAAATACCAAATGAAAAAAATAACCAGTCTACCCTTCTAATATCAAACAAAAATATTTTAAAACAACGAGTAGGTAGAAGTAAAAAAAAGTATGTGATGTGATACTTGTTATCTAACGGCCAATTTCAATACCAGAGAGATCATTAAGAGTCTCGGATCTTTTAAATTCTAAATTTGAAATTTTGTATAAAAGCAACGGAACATTTAATCCGAAATATGCAAAAAATCTCTCGAGATAGGTTATTGAAATTGGCTGTAAGTTGAGTTGACTATTATACTGAGATATTATCAATTAAATAAAACTATATCCAATCAGTAGATCCATTACATATTACAAATTAATGCACAAAATATACTAGGTTAGTCACACTTAACAAAAAAATCATTCAAATATTACGTATTTATTCCAGTGCCTACTGAAGTCCTCAGTGAGGGTAGATGGATTCCTTATGTCGATATTATAGTTATGTGATGCGACATGTACACGACCTCTTTGGCACGCCCCAGCACTATCTTGAAAGTGTGATCTTCTAGTAAGGGTAGAGTTATACATGGTGTTTACAGAAAAGTTCGACTCAAACATAGTAGTTAGTAAAAAAATATTGAACAATCTGTAAAAAATACCTAAGCAACATACGAGTATATGAGAGAGAGAAGGTAATGGAAGAAGGGGGGACATATTGCGCCGACGAAGACGACAAATGTAAAAAAACGTGTAAAATTCTGTTCAAAATCACCGTAGAGACACGTCCAAGTCTCCTTGCCTACACTTATTGTTGGTACATAATATTTCTTTCATTGCGTTGCCTGCTCAATAACAAAATAAAGTCGTTTCCACTTTAACTACAATCCATCTATATCTATACATATTATAAAAATGTAACGGATCGCTGTCTGTACATGGAAGATATATCAGAAAAAATATTATAGGAGACCTTTATCAACGCACTAGTATCCAAAAGAATGATTTTTGGAATTTTTGTCTGTTTGTCTATGCGTTTGTGCACGCTAATCTCAGAAACGGCTGAACCGATTTCGATGCAGTTTTCAGGAATATATTGTGACAGGTCCCACTTAACATACTACTTTTTATCTCGGATAATTTCGACATTTTGTTTTTCCTGTAGTCCACGCGGACGGAGTCTCGGGCGTCCACTAGTAACGAATAAAATCGCGTTATGCGACACGTGTAAAGTATTCCTTATTCGCAGAGCTTCTATCAGAACGTCGTGATATCCCGAAGAACCTAACAATCTCTTTGTGCACGACCTCATTTTGTGCTGAATGCCCCCTTTAATAGTGCCATCTCGTAAGACGTACGCCGTAGCTGAGTACTCTTCGCCTCTGGTGAGTATGGCGCGTTTACACCATACGATTCGGTACCATCTCAATAGAGAATAACACGTTAATTGCCTAAGAAAATTATACTATATTTTTCGTTCAAATGTGACAATGTTGGACAATATTAATCTTTTCGGCTGAAATTGTGTTTTATCGAGAGCTTCTAATAGGTATTTCACCATCAAACATTTATCTTCAGCGAGAAATTCACGAGTGGTCCCCGTAAACTAATTTTGAACGAATACCTACTTGCAATTAATTCTCATACAAAATCGTGATATATCTTCCAAAACATCGTGTCGCCAATTAGAAACAAGCTCCATACAGCCCTAGAATGTTGCACCATTGTTGTATGGAAATATGATGATGAGTTTGCTACACATTCACATTGAAGTTGGTTGCAAACTTGTCTAGTCATATTCTACGTCTGGAAGTTGCAGAAGTTTGTATTCCGAGTTTGAAGTAGACATTTTAGTTTGGAAGAGTTGGGGTGTATGAATCCTTCGAAGTTGTTCCACTGTTCCCGTCCCTACCTGTCATTGTCATACATAGAACAACGGGTATACAGTTTGTATATTTTGATAAGGGAATAAAGTAGTTACTGAACTGTACCTATTACGTTCTAAAGGTGCTGATTCAATATTGATTCTACATTTTGAGTTGTGACTCAAAATCACATACGTTACGTACCTAGGTAATATAGTAACTAGTGTAACAGTCACTGATCTGATGAACCTAATTTATTTCCTAGTTTCATTAATTAAACTGAAGATTCTCAAAAATCTTACAAGCTCCGCACATTTGGATGCTAACAGCGTTTCTCAAACTTACTAGTTTCAAATCATCCAACTCCAACTAATGCTCCCAAAAGAGTGATTAAAGGACTCCCATTTGGAAAGTCCTCAAGACTAATTGCGTTACGTGCAGAGTGCAGCCAGCCAGAAAACGCTGACTTTGCAGGGCGTGCAATAGAAACTGAATTAGTGTTAGCAAATTAAACTTAGATTCTGTGCTTTGTTTGCTCTTTTGATTTAGATGGGGACGAACAACTTAAACTTACTGATTTATAATTATGTTTATTTAATGTTTTACTATCTGGTTAAACCTAACCTAACTATGATTGCCAGTAGTAACATCAAACAAAATAATTACCTTCCTGAGAAAATAGTACCATGTATTGCTTAGGACTTATTTATTAACTTTCGCCCGTGTGATTCAACTCGGTCGGGGTCAAATTAATTATTTATTTCTAAGGCAATTATTCGACTCAGGTAGCCTAGTTTTGCTTGCTCCGTATTTACGTATATTTACTACATAATACTAAAATACATAGGTATCTAAAGGTGGTGGGCGGTACTAGGTAAGTTTGGGAACCTCTGCTCCAGACATATTAATCGTTGATTTTAATTAAGTTGATGAGTACGGCATGTGAAAGCAATTTCGTGCTTTAGGAACGTCGTGCCTTGGGTAAATTTATGTTCTAATGAACTAAATACATTTTAGCAATAAAGTGTAGGTACGAGTACTTGTGGGATAATTTTCAAAGGTAAATAAATAGTCCACACGAGATTATGTATAAAAAGTTAGTACCTACTATGCTTAGCGTTGGCTGGAAGGCAGGATCTCCTTCGTTATCCTGTAGTTCTGGCTACCCCTTTGTATGGATGGATCTCGTATAGTATAGCCTACAGAAAATACAAAAAAAAAGTAAACAAGCCTTTGCTATAAGTATTGGTTTCAGTTGTTTAGATTTAAACTCTCAAATTAAGATTAGGTGTAATTACTTTTAAATTGCATTAAATAATATTACCGTTAGCAAATTACTCACTTCGAAACATTAATAAACGTCATATCACCGTAAACCTAATTAATCTTCGTGCCCCGAGTCGTGATGAATAGCGTGAAATAGGGTACGACTTCGATCTGACCAGGATCGGTCAAGTTCCAGACGATTAGGCATTCCGAACAAATAAATTTGCGGTCGATTTATACCAAAATAATGATGTGGACTGGAGTTATTTAGGCGAAGAATAAATTAGGTAACTGCTACTCGCGATTTTAGATTTTTAAATTTAGGTAATTTTAACCCGTTAAGGGTTGTTAAATAATATCCATGTCAGTTGAGTTACAGCAATTTTTAGTAGGTAGGTATGTGTATAAAGTTTAATTATAAGGCCCAAAAAATGCTTTTCTTTAAGAAATTTTTTATTGAATAGCTCGCGTTGGCCAATATTTAACTTTTCTCGCCCTACTTTTAGAGAAAATACCTTCCTGAAATTCTGATCATAGCATAGTAAGCCTTACTTGTGTTTTATGTCCTGAACCTTTGGAGCGTCTATCTATATTATTACTTTGGTTGATGAATGCCAATGCGAATCCCAAACTGACCATTATAAATCTTGAAGGTGAACTCATTAATAGTCATCTCTCGAATACCATTATTAGGAATACCTATTACAAAGGTACAATTTAAGGTTACTGTATAATCCTATTTTCGGGGAGGCTACTATTATTACTAGGTAGGTAGTTGTACTAGCCCGCAGTTAATACGCGTCCTAGGTACCTACATATATGCAGGAATTAAATAGGTCACAGTGCTATAATGATATGTCGCAGGGGTGAGTAATTTTTCATTATTTGCGTAGCATCATAAAAGTCATTAATGTCATTATGTACAATAGCTGTGAAAGGGCCTTACTAAGTGCGACGTATGTACCTACCTATGCCTATCTTTATGCTAGTTATTTTATTTAGGCACCTTTTTTAACACGTAGCGGTCGTTGATGAATCACAGAATGCTATGTTATCTTGCTTTTTGGTTACATACACGGTTTCTGTTACATAGAAATTACTTAACTCTAAAATAATATGAACTTTTATAATTAGGTAGGTGCCTACTTATATATATTTCTGTACTTTTTATTTTTAAATAACTTTATTTCTAAGTAATAAATTCACCTTTACGTAGGTATCATAAACGGTAATACTCGTAAAAGGTGGTTCCACAATTTACAAGAAACTTAAACTTTAAGATTATCCTGTCTGATATGTTATATTTTAGGTCCTTTTATTCACCGGTGTTGATTTGTTTATATAGGATACAAAAAATTATAAGAGACAGAACGTGAATATGATAATTCACTGGTAAACAAAATCAAACTTTTTTGTTGTATGAAGTTTCTAAACTGCTTCTCACTAATTTGCCGTCGCTGATTTCAAATCTCAGTTGCTTTCTAGCAGCTCTAGTTTTAGTGATAGAGGTACTTCTTGATATCTCAAGAATCTCATTACTCGGTTTACTTTATTAATTTTTGTTCAAAATATTAATAAATTTCAGGAATAAATCGCTATGTTTACATTAAGAAGAACTTGTTTAAATGATCCGAATAGTTGTTGTGCTGTTTGTGGTGATTATATGTTTAGAGAATGCCGAGCCAAAACAGAATACTGGACTAAAAAAGTTTGGCCTTTTATAGTGAATTTAGTACCGGGTAGTACGAGTATAAATGTGATAAAAGCCCCTCTAGTTGCCGGAGACCGTATTATATTACCCCCTCTTCATACAAAGTTAGGTCTGATAAAACAGTTTCTAAAAGCTCTAAACAAGGATGAGAAATGTTTTAAATATATCAGTAAAATATTTCTGAAATTGAGCACAAAAAAATTAAAGCTGGTACTCGTATTTTTGACGGTCCTCCAATCTGATTGTGTGACAGAAAAGGAGAAATTCGCAAGGCTTGAATTTATTCACGTTATGCAAAATTTCTTAGGAAATAAAGTCTCCAGACTACATTCAACACATAGAGCAGCTCCAGAGACTAGGATGTAGCATGAGCATCAAGATGCACTTCCTCTTCAGCCATTTAAACCGCTTCAAAGAAAATTTAGGCGACTTAAGCGAAGAACAAGGGGAACGTCTTCCATCAGGATATTCGCACTATGGAAGAGCTATACCTACCATGGTCGTTGTAATGTAAATATGATGGCTGATTACTGCTGCTGATAAAAGCACATAAAAGAAAGTTTTATTCATGTTAAGTAAGAGCAATATATTTATTAATACCAAAAGTGTAGTATTTCTAACAATATGATCATATTTCGAACACTAGGTAGAGCTGCTAGACAAAAACAAACTGACTGCAGATTTGGAATCAGCGTGGCAAAATTTTTCAAAATCGGGTAAGAAACTACATAAAACAAAACTAGTGTTTCCCAGTGATATAAGAATGAGCTACAAACCGGATTCGAAAGATGACCTTATAAATGGAGGCTTCGTCTAGATTTTTACCGCTATCTTTTACTATGTCCATAAAATTGTAACCGAATTGTCCTCAGTACAAAAGCTGGGCCCGTAAACTATTCAGGGGCATCTCTTACGTGGTCGCGGAATTATTTATAAGGCAGGGTAGGGCTGCCACCACTCTTAGTTTAACTAAGTTAGTTTGTCTTACTACTAATATTATAGGTAATTGTCTTGTGCGGGGCTGCACTAGAATATATCAGCTTCATCTCCTTCCGTGCATGTCGTAAGAGTCGATTAAGGAATTCGGGCATTCTCTCAGGCGATAAGCTAGCAACTTGTCACTGACTATTTACATCTGTCCGATATACTATGGCTATGGAATCTTTTTTATGATCCTGCAGTATGGACCTAATTTAATATTATATATTTAAGCTGAAAAGTTTGAACGCGCTTACCTCAGGAATTATCCTTTATTCCCATCTGCCACCCTCGATGGCAAATGTAATGTAAATGGCACCTCTTAAGTTTTATCTGCCCCCTTTGTAGTTAGGTGTGGTACGATATCGTGGTCATGGCAGAAACGCTAGAGAATCACACAATGCTCGACGGCCTCAATCTTATTTCTTAGGTTTACGTTTAAGTTAGTAAACTTCTATGCTGCTCTGTGGAGTGAAAAAAAAAACGTATAATACTACAGCTGCTTCTCTTCCCGGGCATACTGTACAAGTCAGTAGAGGGACAAGAGGGTTGTGGTGTTTTGTAGGCGATGGGCTGACCACCTGTCACTACTAACCGAACTTGTACATCTCAACTATACCCTCAAAATTGGTCAGAAGTGGCACCATGTGATTGTATCGGCCCTTGGTGCTAGGTGGCTACTAGTCCATAACAATTTTATGCATTTGCGACAACCCTGTAGATAAGTCCCGCAGTACTCATCAAACTGAGTGCTTGGCTCACGTCACTACGACATAGTGGTCATTCCGATCCCGTCTTCCTATCAACCAATTCATGCTGTAAATGAAATAAATAAATTAATGCTACACATTTTTCATTTCGCTTTAAAGGTGCGTCCACCCACACCATCACACTTGTGAGATTTTACCGAACATTATCCCGTTTCTGTATCAAAAACGTATAAACATGACGTACGTCCATCAGTACCGATACACCTACCTATTGACGACAATACGACAGTGCCAACCCTGTTAAGATGTTGTAGGTAGAATAGAGTTTATAAACTTATAAATTATAAACTAATCACAATATTGTTTAACTTAGGTTCTTATAATAAAGGCTCTCTATAATTTATCATTGCTTTAAGTTAAAATACTTATATAAAGGCGGAATCTATACATATAATAAAAATGTAACGGATCGCTATCTGTACATGGAAGATATATAAGAAAAAAATATTATAGAATACCTTTATCAACGCAATAGTACCCAAAACAATGATTTTTTGAATTTTTGTCTGTTTGTCTGTGCGTTTGTGCACGCTAATCTCAGAAACGGCTGAACCGATTTCGATGCAGTTTTCACGAATATGTTGTGACAGGTCCCAGTAAAATCATATAGGCTACTTTTTATCCCGGATAATTTCGACATTTTGTTTTTTCTGTAGTCCACGCGGACGGAGTCGCGGGCGTCCACTAGTATTTATTAAAGATAATATACAAACGCGATCTTATCTCTAACAGAGATTTTTTCCAGCCAACCAGTTACAATTAACTAATTAACAAAGAAAGATTCATATATTCTTTCGGATGGTTAAATATAGTAAAATAAGCTAATCTTCTCCCTCGAACTCTTTCATCCAAATGTGTATTTTATAAATACAGGAAGACTTAACGTTGACGCCATAAGAGGAGACACCAAATCCCTGGTTGACGCCATACCTCCAAACGGGGCGGGCCTTTAAACAAACGTCAAATCTTTAACAATACAGGGTGTAACAGAAAGGGTGTGTTAAGCCAAAAGCTGTATAAATAGCCCACTATAGAGAACCTATTTCCAAAATTTGAAACACGAAATCACATTTTTATTTTTCAAGATTGTATGAAAATTCCTGAGATATTTAAAAATTCTCCATACTATCGGGAAAAATAAACATGTGATTTCGGATCAAAAATTTTGTGGATAGGTTCTTTATAGTGGGCTATTTACATAGCTTTTCGCTTAACATACCCTTTTTGTTACACCCTGTATAACTTAGGAAAGAAATATTGCGCCCATGATTTCAAATCCATGGCTTTACGAAGATATTTACGTTAAGTTTTAATAGGAAAGGCTTAGATCATAAATAGAAAATGCACTTGGAAACTTGGGTTTGGTTGTCTCCATTTAGAATGGATTTATACAACTTTGTAAAAATTATAAGCTAGCTATTGGTGCCTCGTATTTATTGCTCGATTTTTACTTTGTCTATGCCCCAAATGACATCACAACTCCAGGATAAACCAACTTTGGATATACTAAGTTACTAACCCTCCGTATCTATTTCAATTACATTTATGATTAGGCAGGCGATGAGCTAGCTGTGGAATCTCTTTCGTAATCCTGCAGTTATGGCTACCTCTCCTTAGGGACATAGCCTGGAGTACTTATATGTATTTCTACTACAATCAGCCTCAACCATTATCGATTACCTAACTCTTTTATGTAAAAAAAAAAAAAAAACAAAATATGTATTGCCATGTCTCTCTCACTCGAGTGCCCTCAAGGGAGCAGTTACCACTAAAAATACGAGCGTTCTAGCTTTAAATAGCCCCGGTTTTGCAGTGTGGACCGTCATGAATTCATTAGAAATGCGTCCGACCACGCTGTTCATTCATGCCGCAATACCGGTCTCGGCCGTGAAAGGAAAAATAAAGGGGAGATGCGATTATTAATGTAGGCTTTTAGGTGTAACCGAAGTACATACTCCATAGGCATTTGGAGCAAATACCGACCGCGACATTGGGCTAGCTATCAAACTAAGGTACCGGGATGACCGGCCTATAGACCATTGCATTATCTAGGTACCTACTTTAGTTGTTATTCAGAGATAGCTAGCCCCAAAGACCTTGCTTTACACCTTTGCCCTTAGAGCCCCAGTGACATGGACCATGTCGTATGCCAATTATACCTGCAACTTCATTGATAGACTTCTGTCAATGTAGTCCTCAGTTTAGACTAGACTATTTTGGTAGGTTGCAGGGACTTGCTACTAATAAGGTATGTTGACAAACTCCCCCAAAAATACCAAGATACTATCTACCATCACTGTTTAACATTCGCCATCTGCCATACATACCTACTCTAGCCTTTCGCTCTCATCATCTGCGAAATGTTACCTACCTATATATGTACTTATATATGAACAAACATTGTACCACCTCCTCTACATCCTTTTCTTATGGTCTCAGCTGACTTTGCTGTACAATTGACCGCTAGGCTTGGCTTTGGCTTGTAGATTGAACGTCTGAGGGAGCACGATTTATTGCCGACTGAGGCGGGGGTGTTTTATAATTTGTGCGGAAATACTCTGTCTTCATAAGTATACGATATCTACAGCATTTATTAAGTTAATTAAAACGTCTAGATATGTCTATTTAATCTACGTATTTTGACAAATAGTAAACCTGGGGGCGTGGGCGGTGTACTCAAACAGGCCTATAATTGCCTAACGCGTACAATGTTTTTTTATAATGCGCTTGTTCAGTGGTTGTGTGCAGTAGGTACTTAGGTACTTTTCATAGGTATACAATAACAATTTTGATTGAAAATATACTTTCAGTAGCTTACTCGTATTTATGTGTTTATTTTTCCTAGTCGGCCGCTCCCGCGCACGGCCGCTGCTATATGTTGTTTTTTCTTGTTGTCGAATACTCTTCAAGTATTAATGTTAAGTAGATAATTTTGAGAGTTTAAAAAATATTATGTTTATGTAAAACATAATTACTTATTATTATTAGTGTAACTATAAATTAATGTAGATGTGTGCTCTTTCTTTATTTTTGTTTTCTTATTTTATTTTTTTAAATTATAATATAAAAAAATATTATTTAACTGTAAAAAAGTTACTAATTTACTTACCTACTTTGATTTTAAATATTTCTTTTTGTTAAATGTAGATAATAAATGACCGTGTTTTTTATTTCTATATGACTAATTTATTAAAGATTGAAACCATCCCTTCAAGAATTTTTATTTGTGACATATTAACTAATGGAGTAGAAAAAGTAAGGGCGTCTTTTAAAATTGTATTGTGACTTCATGAGACAATGTTTATCTTATATACTTACACAGTAGATAGCTTGTGCGCGCCATAATAGTGTCGTGTGGATATATTTAGTGCGATGCTCTTTTAATGTGTTTACAGAATAAAAATAGTTATCTACTAGGTGTTTTAATACTCTTCAAGTATTCATACCTATCTCTGTAATTTTCCTGATTGATTTCTTCCGTGCTATATGAGATTGAAACCAGAATTCATATTAACTAATGTAAGGGCGTTTTCTTCAACTCATTTTGTTACGTGTGGATATAGTGCAGCTCTTTTAATGATAAAAATAGTTATCTACTAGACTCTGTACTCATTTTGCGCACAAGCGCACAATACCTACTCATCTAAAATAGGTACTTATAGGTATATCTTTAATCTTTCTTTAGTCAAGTATTATGGGTCTCAGTGAATCATGCCCGCGGTAACATTGTTGCTTCCCGAAGCATCTCCATCAATATTCCTGCACCATTTGGGAATAGATAAAAGGGGGAAAAATCAATACAAAGTAGATTTTTTTTATCAGCATGAGTGCATACCTTCTAAGTATGTTACTGCCAAAATTTTAGACATTTATTGAGATTGGTTACATTTTAGGGATAGAAGTATAAGGGTGCATCAGTACTGCACTGCACCCCTTATACGCGGCCGTGTTTGGGGGGTAGCCAGGCTGCGGATTCATAAAAATCTAAAAGCAACGTACGCGAGATATCGCTCTACATTGCTTATGGCGTTGTCACGCGTCCATTATGGACACAATCCTGCTCATAGTCATTGAATAAAAGACATTATCTCGTAATTTCCGCAAAGTCAATAATATTTTTAAGCAATTTAGTTATCTTTGTACTAGGTGTGTTACTTACAAGTAGTTCTTTGTTGTTTTGTACGTAGGTACACCTTACATTTGCTAGTGATTCATTCCTTAAGCTGATTGATAGCTAAATTGATTAAAAAACTGTACCTGTAGGTACTAAGGATTATAAATAACTTACAGTTTTTAGTTCTCCAAGCGTTAATACGAATAAATAGCTTTTAGATTTATTAACCTATATTTTTTATAATACGTGGTAATAAAATCGCGTTTGTTTGTGCAACATCGGAAGTAGGCAGTGAATGCGAGCGTTATCGTGCTGGGAAGGTCGCCATTACCATACTGCGAAGTTCATCCGCCACGGTCATAGTTACTTACTCATTGGAACACTAGAAGAAACTACTATATCGATAACACATAGGCTTGTTATAACAATTGCCGCTAACTGGTGAAAATCTGTGGGTATACCTAATTGGCGTGATGTACTTATTTCTATTACTCGTAATTATTAAGGACTATTCAACTGTCATTTATGTGTATATTGTTAAATTGATCAATGAAATGGTCTATGAAGTGGTCTCGTGGCCACAATTTGACCAGATCGTTATGTACACGTGTGCAAAACTATACAATGTGGTAAGAGCTACCATGATATTTTGGTATGATTTTTTTTGCTATTATTTATGTGATATTTTCAATTTATTTAAAAACATAAAAGACTTTACAAAAGAATTTCGCCGGACGCTCCGTCGCTCCGCTCGCTCGGCTCGTGCGTCACCTATAAAACCTAATCTATCGTTAAGGTTTTTGTTTAACTATTATTATAAACCACCATTAAGCTAATATACATTATACAATATAACACACTATCCGAACGAATAAATTGACTGCGACAGTACAAAAGATGTTTGTATTTCGATACGTTTTGTTTCTACTTATAGCAGTTAGATTTTACGGAACGAATCGCAAAGGGGACATGTGCGGTCACGTCACAGTGGCGGAGCGTGACAGAACATCTACGGACATGTGTTACGTTTAGTGGAAGGGTTGTCTCTTTAGAGTAACTATGAGCTTTTTTACGCTTCCGTAGCTAACTATCGTCACGCGAAATCTATTATGAGTTAGGTATGACAAAATGACGATTGCGCGAACACTTAAAAAGATCGTCTAGTAAGGCGAACTGAATCAGTTTTGTATTTATAAGAGCCCCCATACGAGGCCTCCTTGTTCAGATATTTGTAATTTCAGCGTTATCTGGAACTCTTTTTTGATCATCATAATTATGTATCTGGTTTTATAAATGTCTTCTTTTAATATGCTTATCGATCTATCAGATAGATACTTAAGTAGTTATTTCATTTTATAAGATTTTTTTGTATTTATTTATTTCAAAGCCAATAAAAACAACAAAACGTATAACTTAGGTACGTACCTAAGTATATTAAAATTCCTTTGTTTTTATTATATTTTCTTGTCGAGCATGAGCATGACAGCCCTTAACGTAGTCTCCACTGGAGCAGCGTAGAGGCGGCATTTGTGAATGACTCTTTTAATATGCACATCATGGAATTTTTCATTCTGCAATGTCTGTTGATCTCCGTGAACACTTTGTTACTGTGTGTTATTTTTATAGGCATTCAGCTAGTTGCCTGCGACTTCTGCATATGACACTCCTTTTACCCAACTTAACGTTGTTAGTGTTTTTTAATACTAGGAGGGAATAAATTATAAGATAAGTTCGTGTGTTTAAAAAATATGCACCTATTATAATATGACAACTGCGAGTAAATTAGATTTATCCTCACGTAAGTACATATATATAGCTATACTTTACTTTCTCTCACACAAATCAACCTACTTCCTTTTTATAGCCTAATAAAGATTTTTACTAATGCTTAAGTAGGTAAGTATTGAGAATACGAGTAGCTCCAGAGTATGCAAAGCAGTAAATTAACAACTTTTTAACTTTTTATTGATTCTTAAGAACATGCTTCCAAATAAATTGGTATAAAAAATCAAAGAAAAATGTCCGGACGCTCTATGATACCAAACCAAACAACTGTCCCACTGTCACTACATTCATTTAAGCGGTGATAGCCTAGTGGTTAAGATGTGCACCTTCCAAGCGGGAGTCGTAAGTTCGATCCCAGTCACGGGCCTGTACCAATGAATTTATTTCATGTACAGATTTTAATGTTGCAAAATTGTCACTTAGTTCGTGCCTCGAAAAGCACGTAAAACCTGCGCCTGATCTCTCTCCGGTCGTGTCGGCTTTCCGTCCCATCGGACTATGAGAGTAACGGAATAGAGAGTGCATCTGTGTTTGCGCACACACTTGTGCACTATAATATCTCTTGCGTACCTGGCCAATCTCCATAGAGATTGGTCGCCTTGGCCGAAATACGGTCGGAGATCATCATCATCACTCCGCAAAGTGGTACATAAAATGTATTGTACCTAGTAAGACCTAGTTACACTCAGTTAAAATACTATACTGACCATTTGGTACTACCGTTCTACCTACACTATCAGACTCGCCTCACTCGTTAGGCGAAACTCTGTCTAGTTTCAAATCCGTGGGCGAACTGGATTATCCAGTCATTTCACTGAAGCAATAGCAGTATGTTATAACTAAAACATATACGTATTTCATTGAGTAGTTGTAAGCACAAGATAATAAAGTACCTACTAGATATGTCATCCCCGGTCTCATGTTATGTGAACTTGAAAATGGGTTGGAAGGCGAAGGAACCTTATCAATCGAAGGATACATAAACACATTTATTATATTATACCTACCAGTGGACGCCCGCGACTCCATCCGCGTGGACTGCAGAAAAAAATGTCGGAATTATCCGGGATAAAAATATTTTTCAGAGATACTAAATTGTAGCCTATGTGTTATTTTGATGTATATTATTGTGAAGTTCCATCAAAATCCATTCAGTAGTTTTTGCGTGAAAGAGCAACAAACTTTCGTTTTCCAATAGTCAAGATAGCCTCTCTGAAGAAGACTTGGACGATGAAAGAAAGATCTAAAAATGTGCTATCTTTCTTTCATCGTCTAAGTTACCCCTGCGTCTTCCGTCACGTGAAAGAGGAGGGATGTTGTAGCACGTGCCCTATCAGGGTCTAGGGGAAGGGCATCCCCTACGTATCTATTTGAACGACATTGATTACAAAATTCGGAAAAATTCGAGCTGGAAAACTTTTAGACGTGACGTCCCTAGGGAACGATGTTACGCACGTGCGCATTAGAGATACTTAGATAGGTCTACCTATCCAATGTATAGTTTAGATACCTACGGTAGGATAGTGACATGATTATGAACACTATCATCTACTGTTAAAAAAAACATTGGCATCGGTCGAACCCGTTTAGGCATTAGCATTACCTAATGCTGGCTTCCCACGTTGCGTGATGTTGTGAAAGGACGCGGACCAGCCCTCACCGACACACCCTGGGAAGAGGATCTTCCGTGGCAATCTAGATATGTTTATTATGGTGCGTGTCCCTCCGTAGTCGTCGGCCGTGCGTGCGCGATGATCCACAATATTCTGGTCTCGGTTTAAAAGAAGCCTTAAAATATTTTACAAATAGGTAAGTAGGTATATACGTAACAAATTATTGCTGTCAGTATATTAATTACTTTGTGAAAGTTCAACTCCATAAAATGTCTAGATCGCTAAGATTTTTAAGTCACGAAAAAGTCTGTAGATAATTATCAACTTTCTGCGCTTGGCAAAGTTTTCTAAACCTTTCAAAAGTTTTACCTTCAACGTCCGTTAATATACATCTTGAAGAATTAATTATGGATCTGCTAATATTCGTAATTCGAGCACACGACTCTTCCAAAAAGGAAAATAGCAGCTTGAATAAACTTGGTTTGTGTATAGATTTGTGTAAAATGGTACAAAAGCATGCTTACACGTATGGGGCAGGTGCATTTCACTAATGGATTCGGTTAGAAACATACATTATTATTAACCGACTTCAAAAAGAGAGGTTATCAATTCGTCTGTATGTTTTTTTTTTTTATGTGTGTTACCTCAGAGTTTTATGAACCGATTTCAATTTTTTATAGTTGGTCATGGAACTTCCAGGTTGGTCCCATATTCATCAGGATCTGAATGGGATTTAGAAATCGAGGGCTTCATGTAGTCTGTTTTTATACTTTTACTGATATCACCTACATATAAAACATAACATCTGATGATGGAATCTAAGAAATCTGGGATATCCTTTGGACGAGTATCCGTTTTTATGTTTATAGAGAATTTTGGTCGCTACACATAATATAAAGGAAACGAGGGTTGATGATGGAGCCGCCGAAAAACAGATTGTTTTTAGTAACAAAATCCCCCTACAGGGGGAGGCTACTAGTGGACAATAGTATGAAGATGGAGATAATAAGATAATAAAGATAATAAATTAAGTCTGAAAGCCGTGTCCTATTGGTTATGGTAAGAGGAAGGGGTAAAATGATTGGGAACAGGGCAGGAAGAAGGAGTACATTATATGTTGCTTATATTGTCATGCAATCTTAATATAATTTGCTGGCATCTAAATCTGACAATATTATGTGCTTACTCGTACTTACTATATTTTAGAAAATTTTTACCTTAGTTTTGGCTCATAGGGGCGGATGTCGGTTTTTCGTTTTATTCCCGATATAATGGATATTTGATGACTGATGTCTTTATTGTGATCAAGTTTTAAAGGAAGACATCATCAAATTTATCCTTCATTTCAGATAGGCTATCTGACCTTTGGAAATATCTCGTAACTGTACTGACTACATTATATGCATTATGCAATCTTAATATAGACTCGTATTACTGTAAAGTAATGTTACTTTGTCGAATTCTGTAAACAGTTGTGACCTTAAAATCTCGTTATCCCAATGTGCTTGACGGCAATATTGAACCCATATTGGATTGGCACGACTGAACTTGGTTGCTATCGTTGTGTAATCTATTATTCATAGAGCTGTAGTTGTACATATGGACATGACTATTGGGGTCTAAAATGTTACTACAAAAATTATAATGTAGGTTAACCTACCTAGCACTAACTATACTAATAGTTGTTAAGTCCTAACCTAACTAATAGTAAAAGCGAAAGTTAGTATTTATCTGACATCTTAACTGCTGTTCAGGGTAGTCAAGAGTTTATATCAAGATTGTTTCCATTGTGGAAGCGAGACATCGGTCTTAAACAATCTGGACTGTCGTGTAAGTTTGACCACACGTTGGCAGGTAATGGATATCCAACCTGGATACCTGGATGAATAGTATTCGCAACCAGGGACCTGTTAGTGTGTAGGTGGAGGGACTTTTCCCGAACGGTAAATTATACATATAAACCTCTTGAATCACTCTATTTAAAAAACCCGCATCAAAATCCGTTGCGTAGTTTAAAAGGTCTCATCATACATAGGGACTATTAGGGACATATAGTCAGCGGAAAGCGAGTTTGTTTTACAATATGTAGTGATTATTGTTACCAAAATTAGACGATTTCTTAGCAAGTAAATTGACTTTCCCTATTAACGGAATTCCACAATGCGGCTGTTTTGGGCCCCCTGCTATTGATAAACAAGTCCTCTGACCTACTTCGGTTTGCCTTTGATAGGGTTATGTTGTGGCGTGGAGTTTGATTATAAATTCATTTACAAGTTGGAAATACGTTTCTCTACTGACTACCGACCGCCTAAATATAACTTTGTTCGTATGACCTATAGAAAATGTATAAGAAGAAAAGTTGCTTAAATCCTTGTCTGGATACTAGATTATGTATAGTATTTATGTATAGTATACCACGGCCACCTACCTTATGTACCTATGTCTTGATCAATTAAACATTAATTTTTATGTAAGATTTAATTTACTTAAAAAAATAATTTCTAGGTACCAGGAACTTGGTACTAACTAGGTCTAACTGACACAAACTGTTCTCTTTTAAAAATACATATTTCATTTTCATCGTAGAGGAGAATAACTATATTTCATCCATTTCAAGTCCACCTACACAATATGAGTCATTGATCTCCAAGATAAAGCTAGCACTTTCGTTGCAACACTTTGCATTTCTATTTACAGTTTTAGGAAAAGCCTTCGTCACTGACCTCGTTATATGCGCGTAAACGTAGCCATGTTTTTGTGACTAGGATATGCCGTGACAACAGACGTAGATATGATGACATACTGAGATTACGCGAACGTTATACCTATTCCTAAATGCAAACGTTCTTTTAGCATACTACGAGTATATTAACTGTTCTGTGACCAGTTAGTTAGCATATATACATACATACATGTATAGGGGAAAGTCTGGTAATTTGGACAATTTTTTTCAAATGCATTTTAGGCAGACTTTTTACAAATGTTTAGTACACGAAATGAAAGAACATCTAATAGAATTTCCGTTTATTAAGTATTAATCAACATAAAAGTTATCTCAATAATCAATAAATTGTGAGATCGGAGCTTTGTTCCAATTTATCCAACTAGTTTTCTAATTTGGACCACGGGGTCGTTAAATTGGACTTCGATAAACTCTAAGGCAAATTATATAGAAAAAATATAAATAAACAAAATTAAAGAAACGTAATAGTCTCTTTAAGAAACACAGTAAATATTTAAATTATTTTTACATACTATAATCATCACAAATATCAGGATTTTGAATATAAGATTCGTGATTCCAATTATGGCAGCGTACACACTGGACCCAATCAAGTTTGGGCCTTTTTTGTCGTAATAATTAATTTTCAATCCTAAACTAACTGAACTTGTACATCTCAAATATACCCTCAAAATTGGTCAGAAGTGGCACCATGTGGTCCTTGGTGCTCTGCCTACCCCGTAAGGGATGAAGGTGTGATTGTATGTACCTATATGTATAATTTATTTTGCATTTGATGCATTCATTTTCTTTGTCTTCTGATTCAAGACTACTATGTAGTCGGTCTTTCTTTTTTTATTTCTATTGACTAACTTGTGTCACCTTTGTCTAAATGTCTCTTTAAAGTGGCTTTTGGGATGTTATGTAATTTTGCGCATTTATTAAGACCAACCCCTTCATTTTTATAATCACGTATTGCATTTTGTAATTTTTTTTCTGTCCATTTATAATATTTTTTATCTGCCATCAGTAATAAATAACCGACTTTATTAATTTCGTATAATATTAGTGGGTTCGCTAATTTGGACTAGTCCAATTTATATGACTGCATGTGGTCCATTTTAACCAACGAGGTCCGCACGTCAAAAAACAAAAAAAAAAAAATTATAACCTACAAATGCCGGGATTAATTTCTTGTTTAATTGTAGACAAAATAATGCTTAATATATAAATAAAATAAGCTGTTTACTTACCTTTCAATTAATAACACTCTTAGCACCGATCGTAAAAAATTACATAAAAAGTAATGAAATTCTAATTTCGAAAATAAAACACAATCGCTTTACCCTCCAAAGAAAGTAATATGGCTGATAATATGCAATGAAGTGAGGCGCACTTCGTTCAGTGTTGTCAGTATTAAAATTCAAAACCTACTTTTGAAGATATAAGGGTGGTCCAATTTAGATGGAGGTTCAATATACCATACTTTCCCCTATATGGGATGGTTAGCATGTATGGAAATTCATATTTCTATAGTAATCTGTTACATTGCGCACGTCGCGCGATTCTTTTGTGTGACTATGGACGATATCCGCTATTGTGCTGTGGATGACATTTATCGCATTGAAAAAAGTAAGATTCTACTAATATCTTTATCTGTCGATGACGCACGTGTTCACAGATTTCACGGTCCGTGCCTCAACAAGGGCTCCGAATTTATTATCCTCTTAGGAACAGAGCGACACCGCATACATGTCGCGACTGAAGGTTATCATATAATTGTACAAGACAGTGTCAACATCTGAACGAGTTACCAACTAAGATGCGCGCTTCTCATAGGACCTGGAGTCTGTACACCCGTCAATTTCTAAAGAGATACAAGTAATTTAAAACTTATTAAGTACGGAAGCGAATCACCGAGAAAATCGTACATTGACCCGCCATTGAATGTCAGCTGATGAACTTGTGGCTATTTAATTGAAGTTTGAATATTTGCATACGGTTGATATTTGATAAACATGTGTGTATGCGCGAGTCTAGCACAAGTTCAGTGAGTGAGACGTTCCATTGTGTAGTACAGTGATAAAACTCCCCAATTTAAAAAACTCGCTGATACAGCCCCTTTGTCTCAGAACAATGATAATTCCGAGATAACAAGAACCCTTCATCGGCGTACCTTAAGTTTTGAAGATAAAGATATTTGCATTCTTCTCAAGGATGATTTCGCAAGTGGAACCATTTGCAAGATTGAATTCGGCGTGTTGGAAGTTTTCTATTTACTGAAGTGGAGAAATGTCCTAATTTCGATTCCGCGGCAACGAGCTCCACTATTGTCGGGCTGAATAAGTTTCCATGGTTCTCGGGCCCTTCGCAATGGCACATTCCACGGCTCAGCACGTACGGGTTCTAAATGAAATTTGGAAGTGCTGAGAGGGTGTCGGGACCGACCCGACCCGTTGGGACCACTCAGCTGACTTGTGAACGCTCGGCTCTATTTGTTTGTGCCTTTTGTACTTAAATCTCTCGGATAAGCCGATGTGATTGCGGCTGGTTTGACGCCGAGAAATTGTAGAGATGGCTGTATTTTTACCCGACTGCACCCAAAGGAGGGTTATGTTCTTTGAGTATGTATGTAGGTTTGTATATTTTCAGCATGCTCTAGACTCTAGAGTCTAGCTAGAGCCTAAACGGCTTGTAGCATTTGAGCTGAGAGGTGTCATTAGATTCGTTATCGTGAGTCAAAATATTTACTTAGTCGGTTTTTTGAGATTATAGTATTTAGAGGAGTTATGAATATCTCAACTAATTTGAATATCAAACATCTTATTATAAAAACATAAAGCTTTCTTTTTGAGTTACAACAAGCGTAATTTATAACAAGTTTTTAAATACTTATAAAACTACCAAGTATTTGGATTGTCTCTTATAAATAACGAGATTATAGGTAATTTTAACACTAACATTGTTCGGTTGTCGAGAAGTTTGTGGCATTATGATTAAAGTTTTTGTCGATTTATTTTGGGTAGGAATAGAGGCTGAAGGGTGTTGGGAGTAAATCGAGCAGGAGAATCGAGTACAAGGGCAGATTAGACGAGATCTCTGGGTATTATAATACTGTCGTAACTTATATTTCTAAATGAATTTATAAAACTCGACGGGAGTAGGAAAGACGTTAAAATTTTATATAGCTACTATCTATCGACTAAGGGCCGATTTTTTAAAATTTTAGATAGCCTATCTGAAGAATAATGTTGATGCTGTCTCTATCATTAATCTGATTAAGCCTTAGAGAAAGACAACATCAACCATCAATGATATAAGTTTTGACCATGGAGAAGAAATAAAAGAGGAGCAGCGGCTAAGTATATTTTCATACAAAAATAGTGCAGGGAGCGGGGGTGAAGTATGGGACGAGGGGAGCATCCTAACACTGTAGCCCTGCCCGTTTACATAGAAACCACCTTGTAGTGACTAGCTAAACTACTTGCATAAGCGTGTGGTTACAGCTACTGCGTTACACACATTGACCCTGCAGCTCCGCCCCTATCATGACGTCATGGCCTCACGATTGCCACACACACGACTCAGTTCATAGTCCCACCTCCTCTTTTATAGCTTCTCCATGGTTTTAACAAATAATTAATTTCCCTACTTACATAGCACATTCAGCTTAGTAGTTTCAATAATTACAAGATTGCTGCTCGGCAACGCGCCAGTTAAGTTTCGCGAGAAAAGTTTCTTCTCAATTTCTGTAACTTTTAAATGACAAGCCTCTGTAACTCGCTGTAAGTTTACAGGACTTTTTTCTTGTTCTTTTAATTTGGCATTGGCACCCAATTTCTAACTTTACCTCTTTGTTGCCAAAAGCGAAACTAGAAGAAAACGTTCCCTTTTTTAAAGTTTTAGTAGGATCTACACAAACAAGTTCTGCTGAGGGTGTATTTCCTACTTCCTGCTTGTTATTTACTGGTGCCTAAGTTGGGCGGTGTTTGGCACGTTCGTTGGCGTTAGATTGGACTAAGTTGGGCGGTGTTTGGCAAGTTCGTTGGCGTTAGATTGGACTAAGTTGGCCAAATTCACTTTCCCGAAGTTCTAATGTGTTGAATGAGGTTTTCAACCTCTACCTAAAGTGTTATCTTCGGTTGAAAGTTTGGAAACTTCCAAACGCATAGTAAAATAATATTATTACTTTATGAAGTAAAGTTTTTCTTTTGTAGAAGCACAAAACTAATGGAGAGTCGATGCCTGTTATTAATTTCAGATTTTTTAAAAATTACTTATTAAATCAATAATAGTAATTGATAAGAATAAATAATTTTAAAAAATTATTATCTAATCTACCTATATAAGTAGGTATACAATTGTTAGTTTTTAACACACTATATTTTTCGACGCAACTTAGCTGCCTATTTCTTAATGCGACTGTGCTAGCTAACCAAACGGAATGTGCTCCAAATACCGCATACTACCAGTTTTTTTTACTTTTTAATGCTACATCTGCAATTTTACCTACTATTTATTTGGCCACATTCCTCCCCTAATTCCGTGGGAAATTCAGAGACATGCAGCCACGTTTTTAAGATTTCGTCTGAAATTATGGAGGGCAATGGCTTGTGTGCTCCGTAGTAAAATAGGTTTTTTTAATTAAAAATGCTGGAAGTCTAAAGGGCTTTTCATAAGAGAAAACTTGGGTTAAACCTATGCTATGTACGTGACCAGACGAATTACATTCTTGAATTTAATTTCGTCCGGCGCGCAGTGAAAATGGAATATGAGCTATAAAAGTTTTTAAATTGATATTTCGAGTACAAAAGTGGGCGGTAAGTTTATTACTGTAATCAAATTAAAGTTATTTGAAGTCAGCATACTTTATTTCCCACGCGAGTAAAGCACTTTCTTAACTCCCACTCATTGGTAGGTGGATAAAATTTTCTGCATTGCACGCGCCATACTACAGACCATACTCGTATCTACAAGTAACCTATTTTGTTGTATATGTACGAGTTATAAGAAATGTTCAGGGTATGATGGGACTGACATGGTACCTACGTGTACCAAAGCCCCTGAATATAAATAAAGATAAAAAAAGTAACCTATTTATCGGTAAACCAGCAGTAATCAACCCCAGACTTATTTTGGTATAACTGGATAGATAGATAGATGTTTGCTACTTCATCCGCGCAACGACATATAAGCATAAGTAATAGTATGATTTTCTGAGGATGCCATTATTTCCCGGAAGGGAGTAATGGGAAGTGTTAATCTCTTTGCTCGATTCGCTTGTTTTACTTAAGTTGACCTGTAAACTGACTTGTTCCTATACAGGGTGTAACAAAAAGGGTATGTTAAGCGAAAATCTATGTAAATAGCCCACTATAGAGAACCTATCTACAAAATTTGAGACTCGAAATCACATTTTTATTTAGCAAGATTGTATGAAAATTTCCGAGATATTTAAAAATTCTCCATACTATCGGGAAAAATAAACATGTGATTTCGAGTCTTAAATTTTGTGAATAGGTTCTCTATAGTGGGCTATTTACATAGCTTTTCGCTTAACATACCGTTTTTGTTACATCCTGTATAGTTAGATACATATAGGACACGGCTATGTTCCTAAATGGGGTAGTGAAAACTACAGGATCAAGAAGGAAATACTATTCGTTCCTTAGTCGACTCATACGATATGCATGCAAGAAGATGTAGAGGATGTATTCTAGTCCACCACGCATATCAACACATGCAGCGACATTCCATTCTGTAAGATGACGTAAATATTACGTTATTAGTTATCTATATATTATACTTATATATTTTATATACATATAATAAAATTGTAACGGATCGATGTTTGTGCACGCTAATCTCAGAAACGGCTGGACCGATTTCGATGCAGTTTCCAGAAATATATTTTGACAGGTCCAACTTAACATATAGGCTACTTTTTAATCCGGGAAAATGTTTTTAATCCCGGATAATTTCGACATTTTGATTTTTCGGTAGCCCACGCGGACGGAGTCGCGGGCGTCCACTAGTTCCTAATAAGCTTTTGGCTTTGGGTGGAATTTTTCTAGATGAAATGAAGTCCAAACTAGCTGTATTTAGCCTTCTGGATAATCCAGAATATTCCAGAATAGGGTGCGTGTTCGGTCGGCTTGCGTGTCGCCCTTCATTACCCTAAAACCCCACCCTACTGTCATATCGGGGCCTGGCGTATTATCAATAACTGCGATATGGAATACACTGAAGTTATTTGGCTTTTCTTTGGTGACAGCAGTTTGTTTGCAGGAATTTCAGTTTGGGGTGTGGCGAGTTCATCGTTTTACTCGTATACAAAGCTAGACAGGCAAATAAAAGGGGAAATTGAGACTTACAGGGTGAATTTCACAAGAACTATCTAGTCTAGATAGTTAGATTCTAGTTCTACATACCTTCCTGAAGAAACTAGCTCAAGTGTAGGTGGTTAACAACTGAAAAAGATTACTTACATACATAAAAGTTGCCAGATCATCGCCGTACTGAATTTCTTATTCGACTCTTACGACATGCACTGAAGGAGATGCAGCTGATGTATTCTAGTGAAGCCCCGCATCAGCACAGAAAAAGTTAAATTAAAGCAGGTGACACGTAGTATTTTAAACTTGATTTGTAGGTACTAATATGTAAGTAGCTGGACGTTAGTTTCATATAGGAAGTAGCAGGATACCTAGGGAGGGCTTATTTAAACCTTATTTACGGCGTTTGACGAGTGACTGAGGCAAGTACGGACGATTACATTAGGTAGATACCAAAGAATCTAATATTTGATAGTATTGAAAAAGAAGTCACGTCTGTGTCGAGCATTAGCATTTCACGCGACACAACGTGAGGGCGCGTCTGAGCCGCCCTCAGGGGCGCTAAAATTATATTACACACGACAGCCTTATACAGCTACTAGCAACCGCCCACGACTTCGTCCGTGTGAGAGAGAATTACACCCGTACCATGGAAAAAGTATAAAAGAGGAGGTGGGACTATGAACTGAGTCGTGTGGCAATCGTGAGGCCATGACGTCATGATAGGGGCGGAGCTGCAGGGTCAATGTGTGTAACGCAGTAGCTGTAACCACACGCTTATGCAAGTAGTTTGGCTAGTCACTACAAGGTGGTTTCTATGTAAACGGGCAGGGCTACAGTGTTAGGATGCGCTCCTCGTCCCATATTTCGCCCCCGCTCAGCGGCACACTATTTTTGTATGAAAATATACGAGTACTTAGCCGCTGCTGCTCTTTTATTTCTTCTCCATGACCCGCACGAAGCCGGGTGGGTCCTTAGTTATACATATAAACCTTCCTCTTGAATCACTATATTTATTTAAAAAAACCGATTAAAGATCAGCATACATACAGACAGCGGTACGACTTTCTTTTAAAATATGTAGTGTGTAGAGACACGAGTCATGTCACACGACCGACAGCCTTATAGGTACAGCTATAAGTACTGAAATTCAAGATATTATTGGATGAGTAATAACGTTTTACGACTATACATATTGGACATAAACACAATAAGTATTATTTATTTGTATAGTGGCTACTAAGTACTATTTTTGGGATCGGGGTGTTTGGTCAGGTTGTTGTTTCTTCATTGTTATTAACTTTCGTAGTCTTGCAATGAAATCATTAAAAAAAAAACTATAAAGGAGAGCGTAGGTAGGTTACGTTACTGAAACGGTAGAGATTACGAAAACAGGGTTGCTTAGACAATTTACCATCGTTTCATATTGACGTTCGTTGTCGTAACATTACCATTAATAATGGTCAGACTTCATCACGTGATTCGACGAAAGCTAAAATTTGACTTCCAATTGGAACAAAGTTTTGATGACGAATATCTATCTATTCGATCCAGATATAATATTACTTTGTCTACGCCCCTGTGTGTCACTTCGTCTTTTGTACATCTGCTACATTAATAACTAGTATTTACAAAATGCCACTATCTTTGTTTTTGTAAAGACAAAACCAAACCCCCTAAATCCTTTTTTACTAATGATGCTAGCTAGCCTGAAGAGCTTTTCCGTCTTGACCGAAATATGTGACTTGCCCTTAAGTACGGGTCACTACCGAAAATAGTAACCTTCGTGACTTGCGCCCTAGCAGGGGCTGGCTTGGGAGTTACTACTGGACCGCTGGCCGATGACAGCTTACTAGACAACAAAGGACTAAATCCTTACAGGGATTCAAAGTAGAAATCCCTAGGATTTACTTGTATGGCAGGTTTACTGGAGTTTGACTAGTTATTTACGGGATTGTGATAGTTGTGATAGTATTATCATTCATATACCTAGTCACGCCCATTATTCCCCAAGCAGGTTGGGCAGAAGTGAGGAAATTACACACCCACTTTTCACCAGTTAGCCTATTAAGTCCCACGTGGTAAGGAGTGAGCCTACCGCCGCTTTTTGGGCACAGGTACAACAATCTAGCGACCAGTAACGAATCCAATAGGAAATGTTTCCGTGCCATTCTAAATAGGTATTTAGCGTCAGAGCATCGTCCGTTGAATAGCAGGGTGCACCATGGGTAGGTGAGGTTGCCTTTGGGTCCTAAGGTATTAGTCGCACCCACTTACACCCCGTGATTATGCAGAAGACCAGCAGGAAACGTACGTGTGGTAGATAAGTTATAAAATTTAGCGCCCTTGACCAGAACTGTATGCACAAATTAGCCTGCAATTATAGGAGAGTTCACGACAAAACTTTTTACCCGACTGTTTCGACCTTGCAGACCTGTTTCTGCACGAGACATTAAATGTCCCAGGTAGAAACTGGTAATTTTTGTTATTAAGAATTTAGCAAAACGGTTCAGCTGCTACTAATAACCATCTGTCAATAGGTATTTTATGCTCATTACTGTTTTGTTTGCAGTTGAAAGATGCAGTTTCAAAGCAAGGATTATTTGACCTACATCTTTAGATTTAGGCACAAATATGTTACTTATACTCGTATGTAGACTTACGCATAAATCTGTTATAGACATAGCACAAATCTGTTATAGATTTACGCACAAATCTGTGATAGACTTACGCACAAATCTGTTATAGACTAACGCGTAAATCTGTTATAGATATACCATAAATCTGTTATAGATATACGCACAAATCTATTATAGACTTATGCACAAATCTGCTATAGACTTGCGCACAAATCTGTTATGGACTTACGCGTAAATCTGTTATATATGTCGTGGCCATATCGTTGAATTATTTATATCATGAAATGGTCAAAATGCCCTTGACCATATGATGATAATGAATTGATCATTTCATGATACTAACCTAACCTAACCGACCATTTCATGAAATTACTATTAAAGTGATTTGGCCACGACATATACATATGCACGAATCTGTTATAGACATATGCACAAATCTGTTATTGACCGACGCTCAAATCTGTTATCTAGTATAGGGGTTATGTTACCTTTAAATGGCACTGGGGGTAAAATAGATTCAAAAATATTTTCGCCAGTGTCATGTCATACCTATGTAGCTCGAAATGAAATCACCTCTCTTTTCCTATAGTTCTACGTTAAGATTATATGATCGTTAGCTTCGAGCACTGCTATAAATTCGACTTAGTTTGGTAATCGATAGCCTCCAACTACGCGGGATGTCTGCAGTATGGTCTAGTGGACATAAAATATTTTAGGGTTTTTTGTGTAGGTTCATTTGGTACCAGAAGCTTTAGAAAAAGTAAAAGTAAAATTTTATTCAACTTCCTGAAATACAATTCTACTTTTATAAAATTATTAATAAAGAAATGGAAAAAATTCCTCACCTGGGTGGGAATCGAACCCACGACCTCTGCATTCCGTGCCAGCACTCTTATCACTGAGCCATCGGGTCAATTACTCGGATGACGAATTTTACTATCTCTTTTTGAAATTACATTATTGGAAACGTTATTTTTTCATCCCGATAGCTATACATAAGCCAAATCTCGGCAAATAAAGCTGAATCCCTCAGCACAATGTTTTAATGATGAAACGATCAACCATATCCTAACGGATTATATTATGGAGAAGTGTTTTTATCTTAGTCAAGATATTATATTTTAATTCTACTTTTATTGCTCTTTACCTACGTATTAAATTAGTTTAAGGTCTGTCGGTCAGACGTGCCAATGGCGCCCATGGGAGACACGTACTCCATTTATCGTTACCCTGCGAGAGTGAAGGGGCCCACAGACTACCAGGTTGATCAAATAAGCTTATTGTAAAGCGATTGCTTGTGCGCTAAA
This sequence comes from Carposina sasakii, assembly GCA_014607495.2. NCBI lineage: Eukaryota > Metazoa > Arthropoda > Insecta > Lepidoptera > Carposinidae > Carposina > Carposina sasakii. The sequence goes on along the minus strand of CP053150.1, from coordinate 13,894,020 downwards.
TTCGATAAAATGACTTCAGATCCTACTGTCATTTTATTTACGCGTTTATACCGGTAATTTGTTATCTACATACAGAATTTTATCAGAACTAGACGGTACCTAATTCTAAAAATAGGTATGTACGTACTTTAAGTATTTCACGTAATGTAAAAGAGATGGTAAAATTCGTCATCCGAGTTAATTGACCCGATAGCTCAGTTGGTTCGAGAGAAAGCACGGTTTGCGAGAGGTCGTGAGTTCAAATCTCACTCGGGTGATGAATTTTTCATTTCTTAATAATATCTTATCTTAAATAGGTATTCTCTGCTATTATCCTGTATATTATCTGCGGGCTAAACGGCTATCTTTGGTTGCGTTTTGGCTCAAAATTTTTGCGGAGTCGCTCCCCAGTTCCGAGATTGCAAATGCAGACCTACCAATTCACTGTACCTGCATCACACACAGTGTGACAGTCATGTAGTGACTGGATGGCAAAAACGTAAGATCGAGCCATGTAGCGTACTCAGGAGGAGTATTGGAAAACTGCAAATATTCCAACCGCCTCAAATTATCCATCTATATCCGAGCCATAATACCTAAAGTATTCACAGAACCGGAACCTTCAAATTTTGATGTAAATAACTTAAATTTTTTCGGGCTGATTTCCTGAACAAGTTATTCGCATTAAGGATTTCTTTCATCCTTTGAATAATAAATTTTTGGAGATTGATACAAGAATATGAAGATTGAGGAGGAACCAAGGTTGAAAACTTCTGGTATTCAGTGAAATGAGTTACAGGAAAGTTCCTATGTGAGATGATTCATATTTAGCTTTAATCGCGAAAATTAGAAATATCTGATAAGGGATTATAAAATTATTAATAAAGAAAATGGAAAAAATTCCTCACCCGGGTGGGAATCGAACCCACGACCTCTGCATCCGCGTGCCAGTGCTCTCACCACTGAGGATTTTAAAATTTTCATCATAAACAATCTCCTATCTAAACATATATAAGACAATTTCTTAATATAATTGGATTTGTATAAATTAAAATAAACTCAAATTTTGTTGCTCTGTAAATAGAGATTTATTAAAATAAGAAGGTACATAACTAAAGATATTACAATAATATGTACCGAAAGTTACGACTATGCTATAATATTAATGTAAAATATAAGAATACCTTACCTGTAAATAGAGAAACGACATTTAAAGTATTTTAAATTAAAACAATTAAATTAAATAAATAAATAAATAGCTACATTACCAACCGTAGCCATGGCGCCATCTATGATATTTACAAAGAACTATCATTACAACTGAGCCTACCGACGGCGACGAAAGTACCTAAGAAACAATGACCAAACCATGTTTCTTTACACATATTTGCTTGATTTGCAGGTTACGTAATAAATAAGCCTCCCGTTCACCTGTAGCTGAATGTTTTATTCTCTTTGCTTTCAAATATTTTGATGATACACGAACCAGTTTTCACGGATATGAGGTGGTTTAACTTTATAGCTGTAGACTGGCTGTAACGTCTAGCCAGGGGAATGTCAACAGGGTATCGTAAAGCACAATTTACAGCTATCCTTCCTTATATTGTTTAGTTTTTGGAAAAGGCCAAAAAATTTCACGTAACATTCTAATGTTACGTGAAATAATACACGTAACACTCTAGTGTTCGCCAACGACTTTTCATAGTCCGTTCTATGGTTCTAGGTTTAGGTTTCAGGCTGTACCTTAGGTCATACTCGTTGTTTCTTTATCCTCGTATTCTGATGTATTGTGTAATAAAGACAGATTGAGGTGTTTTACTATGGCGCTGAGAGATAGATTAAGTGCTGAAAAGTTTTCTTCGTTTTAAGCAGGATGTACTGGGCAGATGAGATACAGTCAGTTGTTCGAAAGAGATGGTTTATATTGTACCTACCTATGTTTATCGGTTGCCACTATCCGTTCTCTATTTACCACTAATCTAAGAACAGTTGTAAATTACTGCATGTAAGAAGTGTAAATGGTATAACAATACAACGTTATAACCTGTGAATAAGTCTAGAAGTTATGTTAATATGGCAGTGACCTCATAAACTACCTTTCGTAGAGTATACTCATTCATTAGCCCGAAAGCCTTGACTTAGATTTTACTGAAATTATCGTTTCTTTGATTTGCTAGTTTGGAGATAAGAATTATTTTACTTAGTTTTCAATGAAAACTTTATTGCTATAATAAATTTTAAAATTTCTTTTTGTGGATTTGTCTCTCGATGTGTTAGGCCTCTAATCAGGTAGATCCCACTTTCCAATACAAAATTTGGATTCCGCCACCATGCGGACTCTGGATCTAATATTAACGCGATTTTTTTCATTTTTTACAACAGGCTTTCAGATAGTTAAATGATAGACGTTTTAATAGAGATATTTGTTTTCATATACTTACTCGAAACAAAAGTTTGTTCTAACTAGAATTCAAACTCAAAACAGAGCCTGCCAAATGAGCATGTAATCATTCGGATTCTATCAACATGAAGTCTGGGTGTGTTACGTGACGTTTCCACGAGGTCAGTGCGCCCCTAATCGATCGAGAAAACCACGCACAGTAGTCAGCACGAACATGACACTCTTTTCACTCTATTATTCACAATATTTAAGGAATTTAAACTATCGGTGCACCTGAAGGAGTTTCCGCCTGTACTGGTCACCTAGAAGTGGTACAATAGGGTACGTCAGTGTTTACACTCTGTCTCTACGGAAACCGATTTGATGTGTAATGACGTCATATAAAACTTCTCTGTTCAGCATATAGGTACATAGTTTGCCATCTTTATCAGTTCATTAATATATTATTCTTGTTTACTTTCAGGTATGATACGCGTCAAATTAAATATCCAGTGATTATGAAAATTGTACGTAAGTATTTCTACGCTTGGTGCTGGCAGAGTAGAGGTTGTACCACCCCTGCCTGGCCGTGGGTATCGCACGAGGCGATTAAGGGTTTCCGGGAGGTGGGCAGCAGCGCTTCCCGTACTGACAACATAGTCAGAAAATCACTCTGCGGTCACCAACCCGCCTGCCCAGCGTCGTGACTATGGGCAAAACCCCCCTTGTGGCGTGCCATGGAGGAGGCCTGCGTCCAGCAGTGGACTGCAATAGGCTGAAGAAGAAGAAGAAAAAGATTCCTACAAATACCAACAAAAACCTTCCAGAGTACACTTTCCACAAAACTGTTCATTTGGATTTTCCTGTAATCGAGAAAAGGGTGAACCTGCGATTAAACTGCAGTTAGATTACATAGAACTGAAAGTTTGAAAGTCCACCATTGAGTAAAGTTTACCTATACTCTTGCACTTTTGTTTAGGCGTAGGTAATGCGGCGTTACCTAAGTAAGTACTACTAGTAAGTAAGTAAGTAATTATTATTATTATGCTTTATTGTACACAGTAAAGTTTTCACAAATAAAGTTTATGACAAAGAAAATGTACAAAGGCGTGCTTATCTCTAAAAGAGATTTCTTCCAGCAAACCAACCGTGAAAGAGAAATTAACATAAGAGGTAGGTATGTGTGCACACAAACAGACCAATAAACTAAATAATTAAATAAAAGAAAAGACATAAACCTAAAATAAACAAAAATATCTAAATAGACTACATAAACATAAATACCTAAATAAAACGCATAAACATAGATAAGCATAGATAAATAGTATACAAACTAAAGGATAAAAATAACATCAAATGTAATTATTTTTATTTTATTTATTTATTTATCAAGAAGATGGGAGAGATAAATAATGGACCTTCAATCTTTTCCTAAAAACATCAACTGATGGACAGTCTCTCACAGAGTGAGGCAGTGAGTTCCATAGCTTTACCGCATAGACAGTGAAAGAGAAGTTGAAAGCAACTGAATTGTGACGAGGAGTTTTTAGTAAGGAAGCTGTATTAGACCTCAAAGGATGGTCTCTTGAGAAGAGATACTCAAATCTTTCACGTAAATACAGGGGAGAGGATTGATCATAAAGAATTTTAAATAAAAGAGTTAAAATGTGCGCATTCCGGCGAAGTCTGATTGGGAGCCATCTTAGCTCTTTACGAAATTGAGAAATTGAGAAAGTACCTACTACCGCGGGCGTACCTAATAGCCATTCATTCTTCTATTTCTTTATTGCTATCTTAGCTGCTTCTTTCATTTCTTGCTACGTATTTCTATAACATGACGTCATAATGCCTGTCCCATTAAAACTGAACTTTTATAACTGGCGGCGTCATGAATAAAACGCCGTAAGACGCAAATTAAAGAAATAAGAAAGCGGCTAAACTGTCACATTAAATCATCACATTCCTTAAAAAACAGTACCTACCTAACTTATTCGTTTTGTAATAACTCGCAGACATAAACAAGTAGCAAATATTAAAATCCTTCGCAAAGGAGAATTAATACTGGTATAACCTTATTACGTTACGATATTTATTTTGACATTTACTGCAAAATGCCGCGTTTTTTCGTAGAATAATCTTGCAAATAAAAACCGAAAGGAACTTGAGTTTAATTGAAAGCGAGGATGAACGAGGATGATATCGTTGCCGTAGCCGCAGTCAGTATCTCATATATTCGTAGGCTAGAATTGCCGACCTTTCTCGAATATTCGCGGAGGAAAGGCCTAAAATTCTCCATTTGCGTGGAATTGTCAACAAATACGTCGGGCTCGAGTAGGGTTCTGTTTTAATTCATGATGGCCGCATTTTTGCGAACTCTGGGTTAACTCCGTTTTTAACCACATGTCTCTTATGGTATTGCTTTTAAGACTCCTGGGTTTCTTGGGTACTTTCGATTCTTCTATTATTTTCATGGATGATGAGATGGTATTTGTTTGTTTTACCTGACTGTGGCCCATCCTTATGATTGAGCAAATCAAGCTCAAATTATCTATTATTATGAATTGATTGTGATGCCTCTTTGGGAAATATTGGTTAAGCATTTTTTCGAAGCTCCAATATTTTATTTCTAATATGTTTCTGTGTCTCTTTATAATAAGATCAAAATTTGTATTCAGCAATCGCACTGGAATTTGCTATTGCAATACGATAATTGCCCAATTTTCGCTATCGCATTGCAAGATACGTACCTAAAAATGTACCTTATGTTTACCTGTTGGGTGATTTGTGGTTGACCCTCTTCCGTACCTACTAATCCATTTCTTCAATACCTACCAAATGTCCTCACATTTCACCCTATCCCTGCTTAATTGATCGATTCGGCGTTTTAATTGCGTCCATTGGCAAACTTTACGAGGCGAGAAAATTAATATAAATTCCTCATTTACTCCCAAAGCTTTAAAAGGGCGAATTTCTCGGAGCCGTTAATATGTTTTAAGAGCAGGAGGAAACGGTAATTTTTTTACTGCGAAAATGTGTTTTATTCGGGTAATGGTGTGGTTTCTTACATCAATGCGTTAAAAATCTCTTTTGTATTAGCATTAAATTGTTAGCCGACAGCTTAAATAGCCCTTATTATGTTTTAATTATAACTAATATATAGGTTTACTGGCATTTGTATTTGTCTGTGTCAAGGTTGTATCTTGTTGCTCGCTTTTATTATAATCCTCGTATTCATACATTTATAATCATAAGTTTTCTTAATAGCTGAAACGGTTGGCGATAGGTTCATTGAAATCTCATTTGTATAATATGTTAATCCTTAAACTTTGAAATGAAAATAAAAAACAAGGACTTAGATGTCCGGTGGTCTAGAATTCTATAATATTATTATGGAATGAATACTATTGAAGAAAATAAAATATTTTCTAATGATCGTAACATAACAACTGAACAGTCGGGATACATTATCCGACAGCCAAGCTAATATTTCAATGGATCCTGGCTGTTCAATATTTAATTTTTTTCAATAGTAATCTATCCATAAAATTTGAGACTCGAAATCACATATTTATTTTTCAAGATTGTATGAATGTCGTGGCCATATTGTAAAATTGATCATTTCATGAAATGGTCGAGCATTTCATGAAGTGGTCGCATTTCATGAAGTGGCCAATTCAATTTGACCAGATCGTTAAATCGTCTACATTTCACGATTTTGTCATCCACGTTTGGCCAAATCGTATTAACAGGATGTCCATAAAATCCGAATGTGGTAAGAGCTTATATAAATAATATATACCGTACACCATATATAAGTATACCATAAGGTATGATGGTATGATTTTTTTGCTATTATTTATGTGATATTTTCACAATATAATATTTAAAAACATAAAAGACTTTACAAAAGCGATTCGCATCTGGCACATCGCCGGACGCTGCCTGGGCACGCTCGCTCCGCTCGCTCGGCTCGTGCGTCATTTGTCATAGTCTAACCTAACCTAACCTATCGTAATCTAAGGTTTTTGTTTAACAATATTATTATAAACCACCATTAAGTCTAATATACATTATACAATATAACACACTATCCGTGAACTTCTTCTGCATAGTCACCCTACTCTCTTTAATTTGTTTTATAACCTAAAAAGAAAAATCCGCCATCTTCACACATAAATAAAACGCGCGCAGCGCCTCTACCGGTGATTCATGTAACTATTTTACGATATGATCAATAATCTTGACCACTTCATGAAATGATCGGGCGTTTAGTTGCCCATATCGAGAAACGATTTTTATCATCGATCTGCCCAAACCATATCATGATGTGGCCAATAGACAGTTGAACTTTTCATGAAATGCGACCATTTCATGAAATGCTCGACCATTTCATGAAATGATCAATTCTACGATATGGCCACGACATGAACATTTCTGAGTTGTCTAGGAATTTCTTCATATGTACATACTTACTACATATCTGAAAAAAAAAGTGATTTTAAGTCTCAAATTTTGTGGATAGATCACCTGTCACTAGGTCTATAACACCCTTAAGTACACTGCTTCTTTTACACCCTATATAATTTAAAATGAAAGTTTGGAATGCCTCAGGGGTGATATTTTTCCGTTCAATAAATGGTCTAAATTCCGGAAAGTGGCGAACTGTTTTAACAAACAAGGTCTGGGAGAAGGTATGATGGGTACGAGTATCGAAGATATTCTAATCTTTGATATTTATGTGCCCGATATAAAAAAAATTAACACATTTTATACCGAACTAATTTTACAATATAAGTTATGTGACACATTTGGTGATAAACGAGCAATATTTAAGCAGTGTGACAATGAGCTGAGCGCTCAAGCGTCGTCGCCCTCCCGTATTGTTCTCAAAATGTTTTGTATAAACTCGACAAGCACTCATGGAGGCATCATTTTTCACAGGGAATAACAAATTAGTACTAGCTCATGCTCTGCTCATCTATTTTCATCTCTTATAGAAATATTATCGCATAAAAAAAACTTATTAGGGTTATTTTTTGTCTAGTTTAAATTCACATTCGCCACCCCAGATCCTCAAAAAAGTACTTAGGTACCGACAAAAAGCATACCTTAGATGTGAAGGGTCATAATGGGAGTAAACAAAATTTTAGTACTATCAGAAATAATGATAGCTGCACTTTTCGTCGTGCAATTGATTGCAAGAAAGCTTAGCTAATGTTATTTACCTTGTATTGAAGAATATTTGCTGAAGGTAAAAGGGTAAACTTCTGGAACTAATACGAGTATTAGTTAAACATCAGCAGATTGCAGTCCACTGCTAGACGCAGTCCCGCCCCCCGTGGCACGCCATAAGACTCGTCAGTTACACGGTTTATTTCACGCAAGTCAAGCAAAATAAAGAGGCACCATAATGAGGAACAACTTAGATTTCGAATGAATGGGGAATGAAAATAATTCAATTTGGATGAGACATCATCATACTTTTCTCGAAGCCATTGGTTTTATACAACTATAAGTTAGATAAACTGAAACTATAAGTTAATAACAATACAGTTTAGAAATAAAGTCTATCTATGACTTGCAACCTTTATCTTATCCAATAGATAACTGTCTGCAAAACCAACACAATGTTTTTATCTTGAGATAACGTTCTTTTGTTGTTGCTACAATGAAAATTCGCTACCATTTATTTTGACGGTTTTACTTTTGTCATCATCTATACGTATTGGTAAATTGTAGCTTATTATAGCCTATACATATACTGACAAATAAATAATACCTGCCAAATACTGAATTATTAACTTTGTGTCCTTGAGTAGGTATATGTTTTTACTCTACTCACCAAAAACGGCAGAAGTCGTAAGCGGTCAGTAGTCGCGTATAAAACTTTTAGTACTATACAGTAGTGTAGTATTTTTCTAATATCAACACGACCGTCATTCCGGAAGCGCCCCTCCCTAAGTTCGGCTGGGGCGCCCCGAGCCTTGCTGGCGCCCGTGACGTCATCACCAGCCCTGTTTACATGTCACCACTACACTTCCCTCTTACTGTGTCACACCATAGGTATACATGTCCTTATCTTGCTTACTATAGCGGCTGTGAATGGAAAGAAAGATATATCTTTTATTTCGGAATATATTGGCGTCTAATTTCTATTTTCAGTTGTTAGTAAGATAAGACATTTTATTTGTGGATGCTTTGGATTGCGTGATGACGTCACGCGGTGACAGGTGGCGACGGATATTAAACCGCATACGCATAGGACGAACCTGAGGAAGATCATCATTAAGTCTGCTGATCTTTGCGATAGCTCGCCCACATTCTTACTCGTACTTAAGATTTGGATTAAAAATAGACTGTAATTAATAATAGTACTTATTCCAGTCTGGATCTTTTCATCAGGCATAGCTAACTATCCGCTCGAATAGAAAAGCCGCATTCGAATCCTGTTCTGACCCACGTAACCACAGAATAGAAGATCTTCGCTATTTTTGTGTCCTTGACCCCTTCCTAACCAGAATTCAATATAGTGAGGATTGACATGTAACAACCTACAATCAAATATATATTTTTTGTATTTCTTTGGGAAGCTGAGCCACTGTATATAGGTATGTGTACTATGGCATTATGGTAATATCATGGATTATACCGATCTTACCCTTCACCAATGCGTGATATTAAAGTTGACAGATCAAAGGATCTGTCAAAATAAATATAGTCTGATGGAAAGATTCCTTAAGAATTTAAAAAACTCTACTTAATATAAACTCGGAGTAAAGACAGAATAACTACTCCGACGTGACGAGTTTTCACTTCGAACTCGATCGCGTAAACGTAAACTGAAAAACTTTATTACATCACGTTATCAGATGGTAGTGTGATTGGTTCGCTGATTTAAGTTAACAGGATCGAGTTCGAATTAAAAAGTCATAGTAAATCCTCTGCACCTATTTATCTATTTGTCGCGACTATTTTAACAATCTCAGGTTAGGTATCTAAGTAGGTATATTCAGCTAGCCTTAGAGCTTAATAGGAATACTTGGTCCCGAATGCCATTGGCGGCTATTTCTATGCGAACGTCCAAACTTGTCCCATTCCGAGCGCTCCCCACTTTTAGACTCTCATTTATTGTGGTTACATAATTTTCCGGAACTGTACAAACATTTCCCGTTGTTTAGGTTATCCCCCCGATAACCTAAACAACGGGAAATGTTTGTACTAGGAAATATATGTTACGCGTTATGCTTCGATGGCGTTTGAATCATTTTTGGTCGACGTCTTTGAATGTCGAGTTGTGATTAATGTATGAAGAAAATAATTTGTTCTTTGACTATATTAATCTGGCTTTGGTAATAGATGGGTCTGATTATGTTAAAATTTCTCATAAATTTCTAGTTCTCTTCCTATTACAAAGAGTGCAATTTGGGTTTACCTGTTCTATCTATTCTATCCGATATGCCCGATCATGAATTCGTCAATGAAATTGGCCGCTGTGAAGAGCAGTTAGTGATTTACCAAACTTACCAGTCATAGGGGTAATTGTTTCTGTTGTGGAAGCGAGACCGCGCTATAAGCTTTTTAGAACGACATCTCGCTTCAACGATGTAAACAACCTTGCTTTAAGGGTTCACAGTAACATGAATTTGATATCCAGCTAAAATATCGTTATCGTCACGATGTATTTTGCGCGCCTAATGAAAAAATCAATATCAATAGACAAGGTCGCGGTATTTTTAAGCCTAACTATAAATATCACGAAACTTACATGGCATAATCTATAAACACGAAGAAAGGATCAGGAGGACATGTAATCATGAACGTATAAAGAGCAACGGACAGAGTGTGCTATCAGTGTAGAAATGGAAGCACCGTAAAGGTGGCGGCGCGTTGTGCATGTGTGCGTATTTTCTGGTAAGTGCCGAGCTTACTATGGTTTGTACCCATGTCTATTCCATGGAACTTACGTTACCGAACTTACTACGAATGCTTCACTCTGTGTAATGACAACATTCTGTCCGTTGTTCTTTATAAGTCCATGCAATAATCTATTTAGAATTAAGAATATATTCGTAGAATAGGGTAGTAGGATGAGTATGATATTAGGGAGTAAGATGGGATAGGATAGTAGGATTGGTAGGATAGGATAGTAGGATTGGTAGAATAATATAGTAGGAAGTAGGATAGCATATTAATACTAGAGATTTGTAATGTTGCTTGGTCACCTCCTCTTTCCTTCGTGCCCATGACGTGTCGAATTTCGACAGGGCTCCGAAGGGCGAGCCCTGCCCTTGAGTAAGACATGTTCGGAAGGTGTCACTCGTCAAGTCCTCGGTCTGTATCGTATCGAATGCCAAGAAATAAGTAAACTATTTTTAAAGTTCCATACGTCTGTAAGGTAAATTGGAACTCTGTAGAGTCTGAAGTTAGTCATTTTCTTGCAGATTTTGTACTTTTCCCGTAAAAACTCTAAAACAACATACTAAATAACTATCTAAATAACTATCTATGTTTCGCCAACAACCGTGGCATCCTCAGGATTATAGAAATTAGTAAATTAGTAAACCACTAATTATTATGAACCTCTAAAACCCAACACATTACTTACACCTTACATTACTTATTGGGTTTTAGAGGTTCATAATAATTAGTGGTTTACTAATTTCTATAATCCTGAGGATGCCACGGTTGTTGGCGAAACATATGTAGATTATTTATCTAGTTTTTGATTTCGGAATAGTGCAATGTATCGTCTTGCATGCTAGGTGCTCGGGTCTGGTTTCTCATGGCGATTGTAGTTAGTGCAAGTGCCTGTTGTCGCAATTATGAGCTATCAGATCCGAGGGTCAGTGGAGGGTGTAGGGCCCGGTGGTGGGCACACCCATAGTGAATGTTTGAACGTCCGAATTGTAACGCCTAATACAATTTCATTTATAAAACAGTATTTAAATTGTTAAAACTTGCAAATTAATAGAACACGAGACCGGTGCTGACGAAAATGATGTCATAGTCATATCAGACCGGCTTTATACTCCACGAACATTATCACGATAAAAGTAAATAGCTAATCAGACTTATTTTTTTTAGAAGAAAACCAACGTATTTCGACATTCCTATAAATTCTTTCTATACCCTGGGGCTTACTGGGACAATGAGTGATGATATGGCCGGCAATTTATGTCACTTTATCTTCCAAACTACAAAGATTACTTATATAATACGTGTATCAAATTGCTAATGAAATTGTATCGTCTGGATTGTGCCTTTATCATTTCCAATTGCAAGGTTTAACGGAGTAAAGGCTCTGCCTACTCTTTCTTTTTGCGGTATCTCTGTTAGTTACTTACGGCCAATTTCAATAAGAGAGATCAAAAAGAATCTAGGATTTTTCCTAAATGAAGAATGAAATGTAGTGTATCTACTACTTACAAAACCGTTGGAACCGTTATTATTGTTATATGAAGCTTTAAATGCATCGCGTCCCTGTGACTAACAATAGAACTGACATTGCAAGTAAGTGGGGCAGGCTGCAAGCGAAAGTGTTCCGGTCGTAGATATGAAATAGATAGAATAGCGTGGACAATGTGATATTTCTACTCAGAAAACAAAGTAGGTAGTTCATAAATATCTCGTTTATTATGCGTTACTTAGTGAACTTTTGTAATCTCATCGTTACTAGTAATCTCACAATCGTCGTCTTTTAGGCAGATCAGCTCAGTTAACTATAGAGAGTTTTCATATTTAAATAGAATGTAAGGAGATTCATCTGCCTGATGCATCAGCAAGTGAATATTAAAAATAGGTATATTCTCAATCCCCGAGTAGTGTTTTTCAGTGGCTATAACCATAACATAAATTGTATATTCAAAGAAAATGTGCTCTATTATGGACATTTAACAATCAGTACATCATAAAATCTGACACATGCCATGAGATCATCAAGTTTACTATCATCTATCTACCTCTATGGTGACATCGTCGTTACAGCTGTGGTCATATTCTTGCTGTTTTCTTGTATTTCGTCAATCATGCTTGGTTAGATGGAACGGAGTTTCTTTTTTGTGCTTCTAAAGTTACGTAACAAACTTTTAGTTTCAGGTAGTTCCACGATAATTTTTAAATTAGGTATCGCACGATAATTCGTCCAAATTTTACGATACTTTTGTCAAATCTACGATATTTTTACCCGTAAAAACCACTAAATTCCAACTCGTGAGCGGGGGGGGTAGGATTGCATACTTTGTCTATATTCTGTCGTGCGATAAAAACGCAATGTATGATCTGGCAACACTGATTCCATCTATACTAATATATAATAATATTATAAAGCTGAAGAGTTTGTTTGTTTGTTTGTTTGATTGAACGCGCTAATCTCCGGAACTACTGGGTCGAATTAAAAAATTCTTTTTGTGTTGGATAGTCCATTTATCGAGGAAGGCTTTAGGCTATATATCATCACAGTGCGACCAATAGGGACGAAGAATAAGAGGAAAATGTGGAAAAAACGGGGAAAATTATTCAACTTTGGAGACTTCCGTTGCGTGCGCTGCGTAAACGGTTCAAGTTATCCAAAAAATATGTATGAAAGAATAAAATGACGTAGAAATGATATGAAAGAAAAAAATTGAAGGTCTAGACTGCCTGATGCAGAACCCTTAGCCCAGCTAAACTTTGAGAGATATGAAAATACCGTCTTAGGAAAAGTTGCTCAGCATGATAAGCACTTTCTAATAACGTAATAAAATTGAAGGTCTAGATAACCTGATGCAGAACCCTTAACAGCCCAACTAAATTTTGAGAGATATGAAAATACCGTCTTAGGAAAAGTTATTCAACATTTTAAAAGAATTCAATTCCCTGTTAAGTTATCTTTTGCTGTAACAATTAATAAATCACAGGGGCAAACGTTTAAACACGTTGGAATTGACTTACGTCAAGACTGCTTTTCACACGGCCAATTATATGTCGCGTTGTCAAGATCGGGTTGCGGAGAAAATCAGTATGTTCTTCTGCCACAAGAAAATAAAACAAAAAATATAATTTACGCAGAAGTACTTTAAAATATTTTATTCTGTTTGTTGACGCGGACGAAGTCGCGGGCAACAGCTAGTATAAACTAACACGTAAGTACGTATAGATGTTCACAAACATTTTCAAAAAGCAATTTAGTCTTAAAACACTCCTAAATTTTAACATTACAACAAAACAAATAATACAATGAATGCCATTTTAAAATGGTTATTAATGCTACCTGTAGGTAGGTCAGCTGTTTTGCGAAAAAAGACAGTACATACCTACATATTATATTTTATCCATATATGACTTCCAATCCTCAATATTTCCGAACTTCCTTTCAGTAATCCCTCCTGTCATCGGTTTCCTGACATCCTAATCTTGGACGGCAATATTCGCGACGGGGCGTAACTTCGGTATGACAACCTAATACTCCAGGATACGCTCATTATTACTTTTTTCGTGAAGACTTTCAAACTATCTACCTTAGGACTCGGGAATATGATATTAACTGCGAAAAGTTGGGACACTTCGGTGTCATGTATTACTCGTAAGTTTTTAGATTGGATCTTGGCTTGACCTTTATATTTAAAGTGGGATTATTGAGGTGAGATTGAAATAATTTTAATGTCATAAAAGTAAAAACGAAACCTAATTCAGCGAAACAATTGTCCATCTATTACAATAATTTTGCAATGTAAAATATTTCATCTACGTTTGTTACGCCAATAACATGGGACACCTTCCCACATATTTAGCCTTAATGACATCGCATAATATGAAAGTTAACACATTCGTAAATTACTTTTTGGTCTACCGTTGAAAATTTGAGGTAGGTATATTTACTGTGCATTTATTGCCTACTCTTTTTACGTTAGGTACTCTATTTCGTTACTAGAATCCCATGTACAGACAAACCATACGAAATATTGGAGAGTAAAAATATCTTCGACGGGTTTAGTCAAGACTCAGTGCATGTTTATTCTCATACAAATAATCTCGTATTCTGGAGGTCAATAAAAGCACAAGTGTCGGCATTAACTTATTTATACGGCAGTCTGGTAAGGGGGCTAAAGTCGTGTGTTTTCCAAGTAATCCCACTTTACTCCCTGGAAGCTATAAATCTTGTCTTATGCCCTCGTCATACCTTTATCGTGTTCTCTTTGTTCCGCCCTGAAAAATAACTGTTTCATGAAGATTTTGTGTAAATCTTTTAGGCGCATGGGGGTATACTCGTAGTTCAAAACACTTCATCTCTGCAAAGTTTGGGGTCCGTAACAAGATAAGACTGATCAGCAGTTACGAACTGTAATAAATAAATAAATAATGATAGGCAGAGATTCGCATTTTAATTTGCCACGGTCCTGACATGCTTCTTTCACTTCATCGACTCTCATGATACTTCCTGACCATTATATATTTTTTAATCTTTGTGATGTAGCAGAAGCATAACATGAACTCTAAACCAATATTGTTTTCTTATTATTGTTATATGAAGCAGTGTATAGTGATTAACTAGAGGTTCTAGTTCTACTCTCCCATGTTTGTAAAGGTCAGTAGTTGTGACGTCGAGTGCGTTTCTGATGCAGATGTAAAACTTTATCGCCACTAGAGGCTTCATCTCAGCTGTTAGCTCCCGAAACATAGATATCTATAGTTGTTGACTAGTTTCTTATATGCAAATCAAAATAAGACTACACGCCAGAACAAATCCGGAAAAGGATCTTTGCTCTCAAGAATGGTATCTATCTACTATTTATCTGGAGAAAGCCCGAATTTTTGCAGTTATAAATTCAAGAGATGACGTTAGTAAAAAACATAATTTAAAAAATCCAAAAACCCGACTGCCTAAAAAACTGAAAAGAAAAAAAAACAAGCACTTAGATCTCCGGTGGTCTAGAATTCTATAATATTATTATGGAATGAATACTATTGAAGAACATAAAATATTTTCTAATGATCGTAACATAACAACTGAACAGCCAGGATCCATTAAATTTTTTTAAAAATTTATTTATTTATTGAGGAATACCCACAATTGTTACACTTTTACATGATTGAGTATCATCTATATCATACAATTCCTGGTAGTGCACAATTAATTATGGGCAAACACAGCACGTACTAATACTAGTGAAAACATTTCAAAAAATAAATCTACAAAAACGCATTATCACTCAGGTTTGTATCATACTGACACGACAAGTAAACAAGTAATACCTTAATAATATGGAGTTAATCAACGAAAGACAAGTTAAGTATAACATACATATAAAGATGGACCTAAATCATAGTAAAAAATTGAATGGTAAATAATTGAGGCGAAAACGACACTCTGAGCTAATATCTAATATTATTAGCTTGGCTGTCGGATAATGGATCCCGACTGTTTTTTTATTATTAATTAATTTATTAATTTATTTACACGGACTTGACGGCATTACAGTAAAACCAAGATACCGTCAAGTTTATAGGTAAAATAAAATAAAAAGTAGACAAAACGAACAAACAGAAAAACAGTAGATAGACATATATAAAAAAAAACAGTGATAAAAAAAAATAATAATAATAAAAACACGAATTAATACATAATTGAGCTAATCCGCACACTATCGGTCATCTCGCAAAATCTCATACACTCTGCGCAAACACTCCTCCATCTATCAGCAAACAAATCACACTCCGGTGCTGACGTCAGAAGCGCATTCAGCAGGGTCAGAGCACGAACTAATGGAGAGTTCCTATGCGACACCGTGCGCGCCTGAGGAGCAGCTAGGAGGTGACGGCTGCGGGGTCTGAGAGAGTATTTGGGCACATCAGGGACAGACAGTCTCACCAGCTGGGCCACAAGCTCAGGGATGTCGCAGGTGCCACGCAGGGCACGGCACGCGGTCGTCAACAAGGTGTAGTTACGCCTTGCCTCTAGGGAGTTCAAGCCCAGCATACCAAGTAAGAAGATTGTAGGGTATAGGAATGGATAGTACCCATACAATTTCTTATATAGGGATCTCAGAAATGCCTTCTGAATTCTCTCGAGAAGCAAAGCATAAGATAAGTACTCTCGTGGGGGTTCCAAACGATTGCTGCTGCCTCAATTTTACTTCGCACTGTTCAGTTGTTATGTTACGATCATTAGAAAATATTTTATGTTCTTCAATAGTATTAATTCCATAATAATATTATAGAATTCTAGACCACCGGACATCTAAGTGCTGGTTTTTTTTTCCAGTTTTTTAAGCAGTCGGGTTTTTGGATTTTTTAAATTATGTTTTTTTATTTTATACTTTTTTGTAATGAGTACCTAGATACTAATAGGTTCAAGAAACATGCTCAACATGCTCGGCAGCAAGAAGTTTTCGTCTTGCTGCTGTCTAAAAACTTATATGTGAGAATGTTTGTTACGCAACATTCAATCGATATACATAGATCCTAAACGGTTGGTCGAATCGAAAAATGTTGAGAAAAACCTTAAAATGATTTTTAAATACCTATTCAACGATACCCCACTCGATATAGTTTGTCGACTTAAATTTTTTTCATTTTCACAAAATGGCGTCCAGTAGTCGCCATATTCGATTTTCACTAACGTCATGTCTTTAGTGACACTCGCCGGACTAAGAGGAATCGATTGACGTATGAATCATAAAAATCTGCGAGGCGTTTGGTGTGTGTAGTGCTTCAAAGGAACATACATACATAGGCTGTTAAACACAATACCACTCCTTTGCGTCGCGCAGTTGGGTAAAAACAAAGACATAGCCTTAGATTAATGATAGGTCTTCGCTCCGCTCTCGGAGCGAATCTTTATTCTAAGGACATAGCTAACATCCACACTCGTACATTCATTTATACTCGTAAGGCGTAGAAACTAATAACCGGGAAATAACCTTCTATTCTCCTTAGTAGCTAATGCTAACTTATTGTTATAGAGCACTAAGCGCCTTCACGTGTCTCTCATTTGTCTGGGATATGAGTATTATTTTGGGAACGGACACTTAATTGAGAAACGGTATAATGGAAATGGTTTCTGATTTATGTGGGTAGTTCATCTTGAGACCTAAATGCTTAATTACTAAGTTATGCGCAAATTCCTATATTATTAGCTTATTTTATTATGCTGGTAAAGTATCTGACGGTTTTTTACGGTGGGTGACCATGGCATTAAAGGTTTGGTGTTCTAGGGTAGCGGTGGCGACTTGTAGCGGCCGTATGTACGCAAAACCAGGCTCTCTTTAAGGTGCCGACGGTTACTTCAAGACCGCTATATTACGGCACCGCTATGCTAGGTAACAAAATAATAGTAAACTCTATCTTTATGTTCGCTTTGAAAATAAAGGTAGAGGTAAGGGAAAACATATAAATATGGCAACTGGTTTGTGTTTCCTGCTGGCAGGATGCAGCCAGCTAAGGAAGAAAATTGATAACTAGACTGAGAGAGGATAAGTAATATTGATTCTAATTCCTCACAACACGATATACATCCTAATTTCTAAGCTCCAAAGTAGTGGGGTAAACGACCGTTTGGCATCTAGCCAGAAAATGACATCCTATACGATTACACAGCGCTGCATCCCGGAACACTATGACAAGACATTTCTTTTGGTTTAACCTATATACAACATTACGTAATGTCCAGTAAATATATAGGTTGGGTAAATAATGATTTGCGTGACAGAATAGTTTTTCTGTCTACAGTGGTGGTGTGCCGCCGGTATCTAGGTTTTCTTGTCGATGTAATCTGAGGGTTTTGAAGCAGAAAAGTGAATCTTCTGAGCATAAGCATACTCTATATTTGACTGTGTACTGTGTATGTATCTACTATAATTTTTAAAAAAATAGAATATGTAAAAATTAATAGAATAGAACTTAATATTGCCTGAAAGCTACAAGTCTTCACGAACGGTGATACTCTCCATACATTTCAAGTAGGTAGATTTAATTTATCAGAAACAGACGTACATTGCAGGCGTTAATTTGTACAGAGAGTACCTACTAATTAACGTTATAATTAATGGTAAACGTGTATGAGTTCCTGCGACATATAACGGGCGGTTTACGCGACACGGTTTTGACTGACAACTTTTACTATCGTATGGTGATCCGTACCTACTCCTTATACTACTGCATCATTGTTTGCGTGATTTATTCTGCGATAACTTTTAATAAATAGTAGTTTATAATCAGCCTATCGTAGTCCACTGCTGGACGTAGGCCTCCCGCCACTGCCATAAGGTTTTTGCCCATAGTCACATAGGCAGGCTGGTTGGTGACCACAAAGTGATTTTAGGTGTCATCAAGGGAGGCGCTGCGGCCCACCTCCCGTAAACTCTCAATCGCCTTTTACGATACCTACAGTGAGTGGGGTGGTGATATTCCACTCTGCTGACACTACACAGCTTGACAACATAATGGTAATTTACGGTAACATCACTTTTGACATGTATTGTGAAGAAAAATATTGTAATTGCGCTCAGAGCAAATATAATGGATAATCATCCGCTTTAAAAGATCCATTCATTCTTGAGCTCTTGGCGAAATTAGAATAGCAATGCGTGCTTTAAAAAGCTGTTATTGCGAAACCGCGTCGTGTAATCAGGACGTAATGGAATTGAATTCCCGTTTCGTGTGGGGACCAGCGCTTTGGGCCCGACCTTCGAGGTAATGGCTTTTTGTTTGGAATGTAATTATATCGTTTTTCGTTTTATTAGGGGATCGGTCTGTCTATCGACATCGGGCTAATAATAGTCTAGCTGGAAATGGCCGTAAGTGGTTTTTGTGCTCCTTTATTTTTATTCTTTATTTGTGTGACTGAATCCTGACCACATACATTACTTACAGCCCCTATTTTCAGCATTGCTTATATTTAAGTGGAATTAAGGACTAGCACATACGATATTACTTTCTGTTAAAGTTAATAAAGCAAGATTGCATGTGTGCCAATTCGTGGTTTAAATTACCTAATTTAGATTTACACATTTGTTGCAAGTGGGGCATAGATTACCTCCGAAGTAGGGCTTAGTGTTTGCGTCAGCCCTAATCTAACATGACCCTAACCTATTTTTGTGGGAAATTTCATTATCACTTTCTAGACGGTACCCAGTAATGTATATTATACATATGTATATGTTTCTATACATTGATAAAAATAACACAACATGTAGATTTCAATAGCTAATGGTGCCTTATCCTGATATAATCTATTGTTTATTTTTCTTCTTGGTAAACTTGTGGTAAGTAGTTGATTTCAATTTTCTTTTATCTTTGTATTGTAGAATAACGGTTGTTGCCAATTTTCAAAGAGATTGTGATATATTTATAGCTTCAAGTTCTAAGACTTATAAATGTTAGTTTAATTTCATTAAAACTTTTGAACAAGTTGAAGCGATCTTTTCTTTATGCAAGCAATGCTGAAATAAGCTGTGTTATTTAATAAACAGTTATAGCTTTTGCTAAAATGCTATCGAATTACTAAACAACATACTAACCCATTTAGGTTTAAAAAGACATAGAGGCCAAGAATTGACAAAAGTTTAGCTGGAGAACACTTTGCGATCGAAAATCATAATTACACGTAAAGGCAAATCTAATAAAACGTCATCAAACTATAACTCTTTAAAATGCAGAATAGCTTCGAAACGAGAAGCGTTTACGAGCTTCGTTAAGTTGCGCCTTAAAATCTCTTTGATGTTAGTAGCTTTATATTGCAGTGTCAGGAGATGGTAGCTTCTTCAGTGTAATCAGTCTTAAGTAGGTAATCCAATATACGTTGCAGCTCATGCATGAGTTTATAGCATTAATGTTATTAAAGTGATCATCCACAAATTAATTACCACATAAACAAATTCATAGAACAAAGTTAGGTAGTTTCTGTGGACTGGCTTTAATGTGATAAAATGAAAATGCCATGTGTTTTTTAGGTTTTTTATTTTCTGTAATATCACCTTCCTAAGATTTATTCTGTACTAATATTTTAGTCAAGTTTTCAGTTTTTTGCTATAAAATATATCTAAACAATAACCATAACAAACAATAAAACGATGCCTTTTTGTAGTAAAAACATGAATTATTTGTCCAAACGCGGTATCTGCCAAGAAATTGGACACAATTAGTTAGATGCCGGACCGCAGCCGGCCGAAACGAAAACATCTCCGGAATATCTCCGGCTATTCATTTGGCAGAAACCAGATATTGCGCGTAATAAGTAATTAGGAAAATATCGTTGTAGCAGCCGACGGGGAATTAATGGATATTAATTTCGGCTTTTAAAAACCTTTCTACTATTTACTAAAAAGAGAATAATTCTCTTATTTGCTGAAATAATCTTACTAATATTATAAACTAGCTGATGCCCGCAACTCCCTCCGCGTTAAGGTGTTATTATGATGTATAATATTCTCTGTAAATTATGTAGCACACGTGTAATTGGCACATACATCAGATTTTTACTGTAAGTGTAATTATTGTAGATTTAATGAAATCCGTGGGTCTCGCAAATTGCGTAAAACTTCTCGAAACTTTAATAAATAAACTCAGTAGGTACAGTCAGCATCAAAAGTCGATGAACACATTCAGATTTTTGAAATCACTGAACACTATAATAAAACATAAATCACTTAACAAGATAGGCGCCAGAATTGAATGAACATCATTAAAGTTCAAAATTAACTGAACACTACTCGTCAAAAGTCACTGAACACCATTTTGTCAAAAATTGCTGATCATTATAATATCCAAAAACATCATAACATTCAGTTTATCAAAAGTCACTGAACAATATAAAATTCTTGTTTTGGTTATCAACTGTCAATCACGGCTATGTCCAAAAATAACTTGACATCATAAATTACAAAAGTAGCTGAACATTACTTTGTTTTTTTTTTTGGTTTATCGCGGCTCCGATGCTGTCAGCTGTCAGCAGCAGCGTGCACAGCACATCCATTAGACTGCCCACTATTACACACTTTTGGAGGTCCAACGCGAATACAGCTCTAGCACCGCGCAGTCAGCGATCAGCAGCAGCGTGCACAGCACATCCATTAGACTGCCCACTCTTGCTCACTTTTTCAGGTTCAATGCGGATACAGCTCCGACATCGTCAGCTGTCTATTATATAGCAGACTGCCTCCTCTTGTACACTTTTTTTTAGGTCTAACGCGGATAGGCGCAACACCTAATAGAATGTATCACGGACAGTAAAATTAAAACCTTTGTATATTGTTATCCGACCTCCATGGCATCTGCTGTCAAACATAAAAAAGCTTATGTTAATGTTATTCTATTTGAACTGAACATGAAATCGATTGTTAATGCCAAAATGAAATACCTTACATATACAATCTTTTTTTCTTGTCATATTCCGTAGTAAAGAAAGAGGTTATTATAGTATTCAGTGATTTTGAAAATCTGTAATGTTCAGCAACTTTTTATGCTGACTGTACATGCGTTTTGGATTTATTATTGAGCACGGAGTCACCTTAATGTACCTACGTTCTGTAAGTGTGTCTAAATAAATAAATAAAATAAACTGCTAAGTTTTATCAAAGTTCGCTCGGTAAATAACAACAACGCTCGGAATAAGTAACAAACATACAACTGGCAGTAATTAGATTTTGGAAATATGATGTCGAGTGAGACGAAGCCGTGGGCGGCCTGTTAGGATAAGTAAAGAATGAGGATGAACTGAGGCGAGGCGAGTGCGGCTGCATAACACATAAGTTAGTTATAACATATGATAACGTTACAAAGTTACGGCCATCAGCTACCAAATATAATACGTGCAATCTTTAGAATAAAATATGAGTAGGATAATTTTACCGCCTACTAAAAAAGAATTCTGTGGAATTATTATGAACACAAAAATTTAAAGAAACCAAACAACTTCAAGCTAACAGTTTCATTTATTTGAATAACACTTAAACCCCACCCCACTTTCCCGCATACTGAACAGTACTGCTTCCGCAGAACACTTATAATGTAATTAAGCTTTTTGCGGAGAAAAAGCTTCAGATTGTGGAGCACTTGTTGCTAAGAACTGTTAAATAACGACCGCATCAGAATCTGTAACTGAGGTTTACTGATAGAACTTAGCTGCTGCTTACACTGACTTTTAATTGAGGCTCACTGATTGTTTTATATTTCACCAATAAGTAACACTTTTTAAATATTTTTTGTAGATCTATGTTGTATTTCTTCTATTATGTCCAGCCTTGTATTTAGTTGCCATTTTCACTCGTTTTTTGGATTGAGAATTTTCATCATTGTATCATCAATCGATCCACACGGTCATAATAAAGTTCAAATATTAATTTATCAGTACGAGTATATCAGGCTATACAGGATGTTTTTTTGTGGCCACCTTTAACAAAGGGTACGTACTCTATACATGAAATAAAGTAAGTTTATGCCAAAAAAAAATGCTGGGAAAAAAAAAATTTTTTTTGAAATTTTTTTTTAAATTCCTTGATCGTGCGAAATTTATAGTGTCTAGTGTTTATGTTAGTTTTTTTATAGACAGATATTAATTATTTTTCGTGTAAAAATCCTGCTACGCGCGTCTATGTGCATTTATGCAGAAAAACGCAGTCTATTTACTCAACTTTGGACCCTAATATTTTGGAAACCAGACACTTCCCAGGTATGCTCCATGGAGAAAAATGATCGTGATGATGAGGAGATTCCGTAGTTTTCGGGAACGTTGACGACCAAAAATCATTCTGTATATAGGTACATATTCTTTTACCTTACCTTCAGAGAGAAAAAAAAAGAAATAATCATTTGTGGTGGAAATTATTTAATTATTTGTAGTTAGGCGGTATTTTTTCATTTCATACCAGCATTCCTTATCAAGCGGTTGACCGGAGAGTTTGCTCAGCTCCGGTCCTATAAGGTACGTTCACGTTGCCTCCATTTCTAGAGACAAGAGAGATATCTTACCGCAATTATAATTTCCTCTTGGTTCACGAATTCTAATTTCATGTTTGTTGATGAATACTAATGAAAAGGGGAAGTCACGTTCGGTTACATTTCACTAAAATTGCTTGGTACTCGTATCTTACTGGGTAATGAATCTTTTTTTCCATTTAGGTACATACCATTTCTTATAATCCTTGAAATTTTTGTACTACTCGTAATCTTCCACACTGAACTGTGAGTAAAGGATATACACCTTGGCTACTATTCTAATTTGTCCGCCTTTATATATATATATGTTTTTGATTGATACGAGTATACATAGTTCCACGTTTATTAGTGGTAAACTAATATGTTTACGAACAACACTTGGCCACCAAATTGACACAGTTTCAGCTAAAAGACGCTTCAACTCCCCCTTAAACTCCTCAATAGGCCACTACAGGTTCTCATTAAAACTTAAGACATTAGCATAGTTTAATTAAACCAGCAAGAGACACTGTCACGGGCAGCCAGACCCGAGGAGACCCTTGTGCTTGCTCGTTTACCTACATTTTCAACAGTATTACAAAATAAATGTTTTAAAATCTTTTTAACTGACCGTATTCTAACCTGACCGTATTGTAGAGCAACGATAAAGGAAAAACTTTTTTCCATGGTATAGTAATTCGTTTTAGGGCCGATTTTTGCAAACGTCAAATAGTCTACCAGAACATCATCAACTTCATTCTTCTGATAGGCTTTTTGACGTTTGGAAATAACATTCCTTAGAATTTCAAAATTAAGCAATATTTTCGTTACGAGGGTAGTTGAAAATTAACACTTGCATTTCTTTGTTCACAGGAAACAGCCAAAGACCTTTGCTTTCGACCACTGCTTCTATTCACTGGACGCGTCGTTGACAAACTTCGCTTCCCAGAAGACGGTCTTCGAGTGTCTTGGACGAGATATCCTGGACAATGCCTTCGAAGGCTACAATGCATGTATATTCGCTTATGGACAGACAGGTTAGTGCAAATATTACTATATGCTGTAGTTAAATATTGTTGAAACTGTTTATTCCTAAGTGAAGATTCTACACTGTAGAACATTGTTTCGTGATCTCGTTTGGATGACCAATTTGGTTTTGTCTTAATTCTCTTATAAAATGTGATAAATTGTGATTTGGGAAATAAAATTCTATTTATCGTTCTATCTACTTACGGCCAATCGCAATAAGGATCTCTAATTACCATGTGATTTATTCATATGATTTTGAGTTTTATTTACGTTCACCATTTCCTCCACTGCTGAACTCCCCCAATTTATTTATTTACGTTGTTCGGGTTAAATTAAAACCATTTGAACAGAATCAGCGTAACAAGCTGAAATAGCCCGTTATTTTCTTCATTTGGCATATTTTCCTTTGATTTCACACCCAATTTGAGCCAATGTATGCAATTTTATTCAAAATCCAATTGCCTGGGATAAATAACTGACGCGTTTCGTTACACCCCGTGACGTCGGCAAATTGGAGATTATTGTAGGAGACACGGAACTTATTTTTACAGTTTAAAAAAATCGCAATAGGAGTTTATAATTCGATTACCTTTATCTCCTTTTAGGTGGGTAGATATAAAGGAACTGTGTGATAGCTAGTTCAGTTTGCAATTCGAGTTTTGACTTTGTGAGGTTTATTTTCTGATTGTGAGGAAATATTCTGATGGTGATTTAATATTTAGGTGCGTGCAGTGTTTAGTGGAATGACTAGACATAGCTTATGATTAATCCGAAGACAGAAACCTAAGTTTGCAAGTCAGGAGTTTGGTATACTTGCTATGTATCAAATATCTGATTTGCAAACTTTGCTTAAACCAACCGTGTGGTGCCGGTAGAGTAGAGTTTGTACCACCACTGCCTGCCCGTGGGTATCGTACCTACGAGGAGATTAAGGTTTCCGGGAGGTGGGCAGCAGCGCCTTCCGTACTAACAACATAGTCTGAAAAACACTGCGGTCACCAACCCGCCAGCCCAGCGTGGTGACTATGGGCAAAACCCCCCTGTGGCAGTAGCCTTGTGGCGTGCCCTGGGGGAGGCCTATATCCAGCAGTGGACTGCAATAGGCTGAAGAAGAATGTTCTCATCACGAGTACGTTATATCGTCGCTATAATGAACAAAATCCTTTGAACCGAGGGCACATAAAGGCGAACTATAACTAATTGGACTAGTTTAGTCAACACAATACAGTGTGAAAGATAAAGGTCACGCCAATGACGATGCATATACGATTTAATTTTCAAACGGAATCTCCGCAATGGTTATGACCTACGAGTAAAATATGTGCAAAAAATATACATACTCTCTAACGAGAGAATATGTGTTTTGTATTGTGTATAAACTATTTATTTAATTTATATTTGACTGTGACAATTTCAAGACCATGCGTTCGGCCAATTAACCAAAGTCTGTCGATTGAAGTGTTTACATTGGAAAATATTGAAAACTTTTCAAATACTTACTATTCCTGTCCATTACCTACACCAAAAGAGAATAGTGCCACTAATAAATCTAGATACATCGTAATTAGTCTTGATTTAAACAATATTTATTTACCGGTGTGTTGTCTATATTTCCATTTCTACTTACGGTTCGTAAAAAAATCAATAAACGAAAATATTTACCTACCGTACCCACCTGTATCTACCTACATACTTTACCTTTTGTATTATACCCATACACGTACTCACATGATCTACTCACACGATCACTCACACGATCACTCACAAATGTAACTGACACCCTCTAAATTAAAATCCCTTAGGACCACCACCAGTTTCCATAGCAATGGAATCTCCTAGTTTGGAAACTGTCTGTTGGCCCAATTTCCACTTGTTTGGTGTAAAATAATGTCCATTGTAATAAATTCTTATGTGTATGCAATGTTGATGTTTTCGTTTTTATATGGATTTGGGTGGCAAATACATTTATTATTATTTTTATAATAAACGCATTTAATCGGCGGACTTTACCAACTAATATTTGATCTTTCGGTAGTTTCCAATACTGCAGTCTTGATAAAGACTTATAAATATCAAAATACAACAAGAACAGCGCAATTATGGTATTATCTAGTATTATCATAATTTTATTTGGAAGCTTTTCAATGGTATATGGAAAGAGCGAACGGAATGCCAACATGGTGTCTCAGTAAATATGGGAATCGTGCGTGGTTAAATGGGTTCTATAATAAAGATAGTGTAGCTTCTATGTGTCTTTAATTCTCTTGGGGTAATATTCGAGTATTTGTACGGTGTTTCGTGTCCGATTCTTCATAGTTCTTGTTTGTTCGGTATACGATATCTAGGCGAGAATGTTTTTGGCTATGGGCAAATACCCCTCATGGCAGTCTTGTGGCGTGCCCTGGGGGAGGCCTACGTCCAGCAGTGGACTGCAATAGGCTGATGATGATGATACATCAGTTATGTATGTAAATGACTTAAGCGAAAGGATAATCTTTATTGTATAGGTAGATACTTAGTTAGGTACGACCACAAATTACCTACAGCGCGTTTAGCTGTTCTTTAGTTATTGTGTGCGTTTCGACGATGTAACATATTTTTTTGCACATATTATTTAAATAATTTTATTCCTATACCTACTTTATCCGTAGACCTTAGAAATTAAACAATTGTAATAAAAATATAAATGATCTCTAAGAACATCGGAAATTGCATTGAATTGGTAATGATGCCTCAATGAATAATCTAGGTTTTCTCATTCCGATGTCTAGACAATGGGTAGCCCTGTGGGGTTATCGCCCGGACTTTTTGGCATGCACTGCGCGCGGTCATAAAACTGCAGTTGACTACTTTACTGTATTTACTGAACTACTTTAAGTTAGGCTACATTTACACTAAATGTGGATAGCAATCGCAGAGTATCGCATGTCATATACGAACATGTAGGTACATTGAGTAGTAAAAAGACAAATTCGTGACGGTAAGAAACGAACATCTAACTAAAAAGGAACACTGGAAGTTCCTTTTTCGCGATCTCCTTTAATTTTGAGATCATGTCGTTAGATGTTCGTTTCTCACCACCACGAATTCGTTTTTACACATACTTAATGTATGTACATACAGTTTGTATATTTCCGGTGAAAATGCTCTCACCATTCAGTATGCTCGATTACGTCATTGCCAGTATACCAGTACATACAACTATACCAGTTGTCGTTTTAGCATTGAGCTAAAATTTCTTAGGTACCTATTCCAAACGGAACATTCCTGGCATATTCATACCCAGTTTCAATAAGAGGGATAAGATATAAAAAAGACGAGTTGTCATGCTCTAGCAAGATTCCGATGACGGTACTTATATGATAGGTAATTTATGTTTGTATGCATTATCAGCATAAAAGTTCACTCTATGACATTTTACCTAACGGTAACTCTGTTAGCTTTGTGTTTAACTTTGAGCTCTGAATTTAAAATTATAATGTTTGTTACGGAGCTAGTTACTGACCTACTTTGGGACGCAGTTCTGAGGTTTTGAATAAAGTAGCTTAGGAATAGAATTAAATCAGCTTTCGTGGCTTTGCTGATGATTTATGAGGTGTACATAGGTATATTAAAGTTTTAAACGACGAACCAACTTACGAAATATACATATATACATGTAGTATTAGGTTAGGTACCTGTCCATCGGAATAGAGCAAGATTGCGGAGCGGAGAAACGGAAAAATATTAACCAATATAGGTTTGCAGAACTGGAGCTAAGCCGATATTTTATACAATCCTATTGCTTAAAAAGCTCCGATGGATAAGCAGGTTTATATTTTTCATGACGGGGACATGATTCTGATTTGACTCTACAAAAGACGCCTCTTTATATGGGACTTATGTCATACATTTGAAGAGATTGGACATTATTACAAAGAAGCCTAATGTAAAGTAAGTCTATTCAAAGTGTGTCATGTTGTTTGAAAAGTTTATTCTATACCTATCACCTTTCATATACATACACTACATCTTGTTCACCTATAGGGATAGGTATTTTACTAAAAATAAAATGAAAAAGTCGAGCGTTTCATATCCCTCCTAGCATGACCACGCATCGTGGATATCGTATCGTACGATATCGTATCGTCTCTATACAAAATTCAATATGGCGGTTATATTTATCGTATTTTGACAGGCTAAATGTCGATAAATCGGTTTATCATATCGTGTTTCGCAGGTCATGCTACTTGGGCAGTATTCTCATGCCTAAATAAGACGTAATTAACAAATAAACAATGAATCTCCATTGTGATTAAATAAGTTTCACAATTAAATATTATGCACAACAGTTCAGTTTACTGTTGAATGAAACTGTGGAAATCTTCTTTATTGTATTGTATTGTACTAAAAGAGAAACAATGCTTCTCTCCAGGGCAACAAGGATAGGGAGGATTTTCACGATTTATTCGTAAAGGATTTTGGCTTTCGACTACCTACCTTCTGTATTGTGCTTAATGTGCATTTTTCTCTACTTTAATTTGTGTTTTTCCGCGCTTTCCTTTCGCAAGAAGGACTTTTCTAGATTCTAAGTTGGTTATATTACTTACCATGTGCTACATAGAGGAAAACCGTTCGAATGCTTTTAAGAATAAAATCCCACAGAAGCCTATAAAGAAATTGAAATTTTGATAAATAGATGAAATTGAATTGAAATTAAATAGATAAATATGTAGATATTCTCAAAATAATTGTGGACAAATCCTTATTAAAACAGATTCGATGTGACATATTTTACTGGAATAAACAAAAAGTGTTACATCCAACATTATCTAGTTTTTGTTCGTGAATAAACCGCGGTTGTCTTGGCCCGAGATTTATGTCCAGTTTGCTGCCAGAAGCCTGTAATTTTAATATTATTTATTGTTTACTGCCGGCGAATATCTCGGTCTTGTCATGTTGTTGTGCTGACTAGTTGTTGAGTACGTACTTCCTTATACATAATTGCTTGTATTGTTGTTTGCGAGAAAAATTGAGAATCGAAATATTTTCGTAAAGTATTAGTGGGACTTAATATAATAACTGGTGAAAAGTGGGTGTGTAAATTGCACACTTCTGCCCAATCTCTTTGGGGGATAATGGGCGTGACTATATGTATGTAGGGTTGCCAGGTCGAAAAATCAAAACGTCGGACAGACCGGCCAGTTTGGTCGGACATTTGGGCAAAAAAGCCGGACACCCTACATTATTATAAGGATTTTGTGTTTTATTGTCGCTGAATACGAAAACTGACAACGCAACGTGCGCCAATAATCCAAGAATAATAACTATTATTGATAAAATTATTAATAAAGAAAATGGAAAAAATTCTTCACCCGAGTGGGAATCGAACCCACGACCACTGCAAACCGTGCCAGCCGCTATAACCACTAAGCCACCGGGTCAATTACTTATTGATAGACAGAGAGACTGCCGGTCACTCTCGGCACCTTGTTCGTTTGAGAAATGTAAAAAGAGCTAATGGAATTGACCACTTTTTGCATGTGATGATGTGACTTATTTATACATTACCAAGAATTTGTGGAGTTTACGCGCCCCATAATTGAAATCAGCAAAAATCAGCAGAAAAGTAGAAATCAGTTTTAGCATTACCATTACCACCCCCCTGGATACGTGCTTGATGAAAAGGTGACACGCACTCAAAAAGCCTGACTGTGTCCGGCTTTATCCGGAAGCCTGGCAACCCTATATGTATGTATGTATTAGTGGGTTGGATTACACGTTCGGTATTCGATTTTCTATTTATTTTGGTTATTTTCATGGTTAAGTTTTCTTTATCTATAAGTATATTCGCTTTTAGACCTTTTAATTTCATTGGGTATTTACTTTTGTTGTTTGTTAGTTACAGGTTTTCTATCAGTTTAAATAACACATTATTTAAATTATTTAAGTTATTGTTAGTGATATGTATGAACGATGAGGGTAGATGTAAACCCGGAATGGCGTGAGTTTTTGCAACCAATAAATCAGTGCTATTGTAACTACCAGCCGTTTCAGTTGTCTTCCTGAAATACATATCAGTATGTACCTATACGTTTACGCCGCATGCCGATAAACGAATGAACGATTTAATTATAATGTATATAGGTAGGTACTTACAAGTAATAACTGAACAAAATCATTACTTTAAAATCTCCCTCGGGACTCGAAAGGAACAAACTTCAGATTTTATTGACTCATAAATGGTGCTTCGAGCATTTTACTACTGTTTTTGTTCACAAAATAAGAGGTAATAAATTTTAATTTATTTACTTATCTTTGAGCGGCGTTTGTATGAACGATCTATCACGGGTTTTAACGAGTCTTTAGTATTAGTAACTTCCTTAGTTAATTTTAAAGTTAATTCTTACACTTCTTAAATTCAAATCGACAGATGTGTATACATATGAGTAAAAAGTCGATATACTTTATTCATTGCATAATTTACAAGTGAAAAGTATACAGGATGTTTTTTCGTTGCCACCTTTAACGAAGGGTGCGTACTCTAACATTAAATAAAGTAAGTTTATGCCAAAAAAAGTGTTGGGAAACGATGTAAATTTTTTTTATTTTTTAAAATTATTTGATCGGGCGAAATTTATAGTGTCCAGTGTTTATGCTACTTTCTTCATAGACAAA
>CP053150.1:10038532-10147106 GCA_014607495.2 Carposina sasakii | reverse complement strand
AAATGTTTTTATTCCCGGATAATTTCGACATTTTGTTTTTTATGTAGTCCACGCGGACGGAATGTCGCAGGCGTCCACTAATCCCTAATATATATATAGTCATATCTGTGCCCTAACCCCACGTGAAGATATTTGCAAAACTTGTTTAACAGGGATCTAGAAAACTGTAAACCAATAATAAAAAAATACCCACGCTAGCCAATTATCTATAGGTACGGATATTTTTAATGCTAATTAGAGGAAAAATGCTGACCGTATGAAATAAAACCTCCCTTCGCAACGGTCGGTTTATTCACATTTTATTACGAAACTTACGACCACACATTAAGTCACACATTTACAGAAGTTACTGTCATTGCAAAACCTTCGAAGATAGAACTCGCCAATGGGATAGTCAATAATAACTTCGATTCCTGTTATTTTTACTTAGGTATTCATTATAATCCCAATTGATTTATAGAGGCACTCGCATATAAATCTTGATCTTCTTTTGTACATACCTACTAACACACATACTATATAGACATAGTTGTGTTCCCGAAATGGGGTAGCCAGAATCATAAAAAATATCCCACAGCCACGTTTATCATAGCGAAGACGCATGTAAATGATCAGTGAAAATTTGAGAGAACGCCCCCGAGTTCCAGTCGAATCTTACGACATGTCCATACTTACGGAAGGAGATGCAGCTGATCTAGCTGAGGTATTCTAGTGAAATAGGAATTGAAGAAAAAAGCGGACAGGGTAGGAAAATTATTAGCAGCTACGTAGGTACATTTAGTTTCATTATATTATAGGTAGGGTCTATGGGAAATCTCAGCAAATTAATAATATTTAACTACCTACTATAAGAACCGTGAATAAAATCCATTGTCCTTGTCTCTCGCGGAATCCATCTCTTGCTGTAGCTGATATTACTAAGATTAATGACTAGATACTATGTAGGTAGGTACTGTGTCTATACTACAAAATGTTTCACAGCAATGTATGTATCTTTATTATCTATCTATATTATTATTTTGTGGGAAACCAACATAGTACTTAGCTCCTTAGTCGTATAGGTCCCACGCACGACCAGAAGTTGTTCAAGTTAATAATAAGTAGAGTTGTTATACCTTTGTTCTCTCACAATTTGCGATTAATTATACGCATTTCTTCCTGTACTCAAGGTACAAGGCTTGTAATAAAGCTGGGATAGAACCGGATGTGGCTGTAATCCACACACAATGTAGTTAAACTGTAAGGTTTTCTCATTGATGATCAGTTCAGAAGAATATATGAGATTTTCAAAGAATATGTGGGTAGGTTAAGGTAAATAATAGAGACCTATCGTTGTAGTAAAGAGTCGAAGTGGATATATAATATTATGTTTAATAAGTTAACCTTATATTAATAAGTATACCTAGTACCTACCTACTATAAGTATTTTAAGATTTTTAAAAGTAGTGTCATACATAAGCAAGACAAGATATTTCCCAACTAGATTATAAAGTGATTATTGGATCGCTCTCGCCAAAAGTCAATTTGGTTGAAATTTATAGTAATACACGTTCCGATGAAATTTAACAAAGAACATTTTTCGAAAATAATGAAAAGTCATTTTATACGTTAATAGACCTATTTTATGTTCCCATATTTTTACTCAGTTTTTAAAAGCATGCATTGTAGTTTATTTTCAGGAAATTGGTATCCTTTTATTTTCAACGAGTTTCTTGTAGCAAGCAATGCCTATCTATAGCGTTATGTTAATCTACCAGTATATAGGTAGGTATAGCAGTAGATAGTTAATACAAGAGTCAAGTGGCGGGCCCCGTGGGGACAAACGACTCGCGACGTCACACTGCGTTAATTGTCACGTCATGCGAACATCCTTTATATCAAGTTTGCATCTTTTTAGTTGCTATTTTTATCAAAAGCAATTTTCATTGCATGTTTTATTTAACGCATCGACAATTTTGACGCAATAATTATTGTGTGAAGTTAATATTAACGAACGACCGATCTTATCTTCTTTGTTTTTACCTACCTACTTCCGATGCAAAAACATAGGTCTCATAAATTTTACCCCACTGTAGCTGTAACAATTGCACCGATTGCAATGCAGTAGCAATACGAAGAACTGAGACTTCCTACTTGATACTTTTGAGGAGAGGAGAGTTTAAATCCATCTTCCCACAACCTCTCGTACCTACTTTTTCGATCTACGTAAGTACGTACTGATCATTTACCTACTACATATACATTATGATTATGATTTAGAAGTCTTAAAAATTTCTGTTAAATTGGCCTTAACAGAAATTTTTACCTACAATCAATCATAGCCTACAATACAACCCAGGGCCATAGTCAACTAGTACCAACCTAAATACCTAAATGGATAACTACTTGACAGTTTTTATTCACGTCGGTTGGTGGACACGGGTCAGCGAAACACAATGAGCCACTTCCTGCAAGCGGGCGACTGAGCAAGGACATGCCAGCCGACACGCAAGCTAGTGAATGCACTCATTATCTGCAATACAATCCGCGCCTTATCTCGGAATCACTCACACCCAACCAGCGGAATCGTGAGCAATCACATTTATAACAAGACTGACATCAACGTCTCTAGCATTATCTACAGCTTGACAATCAAGTACGTAGTACATTAGGAAACCGAGGTGTAATGATCGTAGGCCTGTTATGTAATCTAAGGCATTATTTAATTGCCCCCGTAATTGAATCACACGCTTGGGTTAGGGACGTCAAGTGCATTAGGCTGGAAAACTCTGTTGACCCGAATCTCTAGTAAAATTAGTGATTCGTCATGAATGCTATGGTGATTATGTCGAAGTGTGGCCGACCTCGTGGTAATTGCAGTGACATTAGCGGTTTGGGCAACAATACGATGTTATTAAAGGTACATACCTACTACCTATTTATGACTGGTCATGTATACAATTTTGTAGTTTTGTATTGAACTATGGACTATACAGCTCTAAAAACTCCTTTATAGGTTTCTCACCTGTAAGCTTTATCGTTAGTTAAAACAGTTAAAGTAAATGCAGCAAGTTTCATTACACCCAATAATGCACAGACAGACGAATGCGACTAACCAGGTAGTAATTAAGATATGGTATTATAAAAAAATTACTAATATAATGAAGTACCTACTTAAATACCTTACCTGGCAATGAAAGCTCACAACTTACAATGAAAGGCTCATTACCTACTGTTAAATTTTAAATGTAGACCTATACAAAATACACTTATCTGCATATTAAAAAATCTAAAACAAATTTGCATCCGGATATTAAATAAATTTTCTTTCATTCCGAGTAAACCTTATACGAAATTAAAAAGTTAGAAAAAAGTAATATCCATCACAGCGTCGTCGTTTTCAACAAAAAAACGATATTAAATTTGGAGCTCAACGAACCAACAGACACGATGGTAATGACAAATGACGCTCAGTGCGTCTTATCTGGGTCTCTGAGGAAAGTAGCCGAGCTCGGGGACGCGGACGGTGTCGTTAGTAAGCCCCATCTACTTGATAACTGCAAGCTCCCTGCCTCACAGCGGAGACATATTGCTCGTTATTATCACAGATATAGTAAACTTTATGTTTTACGGAAAAATCTATAATGGTAAGTAACCTGTCAAAGGATCGAAATGGGCGGCATCACGACGGAAAATAATGATATGATTATCGCTATTTTGTTTACAAGGTCTAAGGGATCTGATTGCAAGGACTCTGTAGATGTGCAGTTTTTCTTTCTTACGATTTACAGTTAAAATTGTAAAATAATAGTCTCTAATGCTTTTGTAAGCGGTAGGCCACTATGGCCCAAAATAGCATGCCTAACTAGACACATTTCCGAAAGAAGTCTTAAGATAAGTTGTTCAGTAAAAACAAACATGGAAGAGCTTTTAAACAGTGAAATAGCAATAACTCTATCAAAGCCGATCTTGATGCTGTAGCTCCCTGGTCCCAGCGGAAATATCTATTTTTACCCTTATCGAAGATATTGCAAACTGCACCGGTTTCGAAGTGTTTCTTTTTTCGCTGACTTTCGCGTTTTACCAGTTGGATAATGATTTGCTGAGTTAAATGTCTTGAACAGTTAAAGAATATTTATATTTCAACTAACATTAATAGACCAAATTTTATTTAACTTTTTTTTAGTAACATTATTAGGTACCTGCGACGTTTAAATGTGTCCGAATTTTATTTAGAACATGGAAATAAAACCTCGAGGCTTTCATTAATTCTTCCTAAGTTGCTTTCAATTTGTATGAATGTGATCTGCCTGGGGCACTCAGACAGTGCAGAAATGTAGATACCTTTCCCCACTGTAAGCTGTATTCAGTACAATAGGCGGAGATAGCGACGTCTTTCGCTAAAAATATATTGTCCCGGTCGGTGGCACCCACACCCGACACTGATATGCAAATGCTCTCCGGCAAGATCGTAAACCGTTCCGTATAAGGTAGCATAATTCGGGCCCTGTACAACTAAAGTAATTTCGGAGCTTTGTTCACTAAATATTATGTTTAAGGCGAAATTGTGGTTTTTTCATTTTATTTCCTTAATTTTTTATGTAAGTTGTACTTTTACCTACAGCTGAAGTTTCCATATCTCAGTTTTTTAAAGTATGGTTGGTATTTATAGACCTTAATCACCTTTTTGGAGACTAATACAAAAGATGCTTGCCTGCATAAATTATATTCATAACTACTAAACAATAACTCCATATATTATTTTGTTGGATTAAAACTCTGTACGAGTAACTGGAAAGGATAAACCAAACAATTCCATAAGCCAGATGTTAGGGCAAATAGCATCAATCCCACTGGGTAACGTGTACACCGCAATTACCTGCTCTGGCTATCAGCCATCTTCGACTATTCTTGCTTATCTTTCGCAATATGTTGTTCACAGAAGAAAGTTGGACAGCATAACGCCAATGTCGCCATAGGCAAACATGGCCTGTTAATAGAGCTTATTGTTCTAAAATTGGACTTGCCTGCTTAATACAAAAGTCTAAAATTTTAAAATGTTTATTAATTTAAAAAATATTAAATTATAACAACATACCTAAACTTCTATAAGAATTAGAAAGTTAAACTTTAGACATATCGAATCTTTATTACATTTCTTATCTTAAAGATAGAGACTTTTGATATTTATCAAAAATATTAATTATTTTTCAGAGATTCAGTTTCATGATTCTTAAATTGATGTTTCATCTTCCTCTTTGATATAAGTGCTCTACCTAAAATTTTGTAAATACTTAGCCTTTGTGAACAGAGAGTTCGCAAAAAAAAAAAACTTTTTGGGCAAGAAAGAAAGAACCAAGCAACCCCGACTCCAAAATATTTACAATAGCAACCCATCTTCAAGTTTCTTACCTGCAACTCCGCGAGGGGTATAAAATCTGAGCATTGCTTGTGTTTGTGCCACATGTGGTCATGGTCTATTCATTTTTGGAACTTTGAAATAACAAGATTCGCGCCAGATTTCGTTTTATGTTTGTAAATGTTTTTATCCAGTGAAATTATTTATCGAAGTACCTATAATTTTAGTACTTACTGTAAACAATAGTTGCAACCTAGCTTCAAGATTTAACTCAAGTCTTTAGAATATTTCAAAAATAGCTAACGTATAGCATAAGCTCCAAAAGCTCATGCTTACATTAAGACTTCCCTTGGCTCTCTCACTTGTCGCAACGATTCCTTACTAAACTCTAGCCTGCTCTACCCCCCCAATTTTTTATTCGTCAAAGTACGTTTCTATTTTATGGCCCCTCATTTAGAAGCGTCAACACAAAACAAAAATATTGTAGTAGAGAACTGGCAACAACGTTGAGAAACGTGCATCGACGCACGCGCATGTTGAAAAAGGTAAGAGAAGCTTGTTAGGCAGTCGAGTAAGTTGGAGTTGGAGGGGGCGCCTCTATCGCCTCAGTGCCCCTGCCGCTTTGCTGCATAGCCGGGTGTACGCACGCCGCCCGTCCACGTCACTGTAAACACTCCCTTCGAATACAACTACTGTTGCACTCTCCTCTCCTACTTTGGAACCGGTTGAGTTGTGATTTCTGAAGTGTCACGGAGATTGTGGTGATATTGTGATCAGTGCCCATTCTTAAGGATAAATTTATTTGTGAATTTATGGTGGTAGCGAGTGAATAAGTAGAAAGATTCAAAATTTATTTGTGATGCGGTGACCTAAGTTTATTGGATTACCCGAACACGAGTTGTATTAACAACAGTGGTGAGTATTGTCATAGTAAAAGATTTATGTTTTAAAGGGGATAGTAGATTTGGTGGAGGCGGAGGCGTACAAAACAAAAATCATAGCTTTAGGGGAGCAGAGGAGAGACACGCGTGTTGACCGATGCATAAGAAGCAAATATGCCTGCAGCCCGGCTTGTCCCCGAAAGACACAAACGAACGGCCACAAAGACTAATGCTACGGTAGAAAATAAAGTGAATTAAAAAATTTTATACTGAATTAAGTAACGACATAAAAATAAGGTCTAATTAAACAACGCAATAACGTAGACATAAGATTTTCTAAAATAAAATAAGGAGATCGATTCAAATGGGAACTTTTTAAAAATTCTTATAAACACGCAGGCGTTATAATGGCAATTTAGATAATATTATAGTTATCTAACACGAGCAATAAACTAGGCATAGAGGTCAGAAAACAAACAGATCATTTTGCTAAGCCTAATCGAAAAATTACTTATACCAAAATAAAAAGTAGCCCCTCACAACCACGGGAACACAGAATAAATACAACATACGTTGAATGATAAGAAATCGCAGTGATAGAGGAATCAATTACTCAAACCGAGGTAATAGACGTTTGTTAATGAATGGAAGATATTATCAACGTCCTGCTTAATTGCGTATGCGTCATAACATAATAGTCACGAGATAAATAACAGCACAAGCAAGCGTGCAGAAATATGATAGCGATGAGAACGCCAGATGCACTAGGTAGTGTACTTGACATTAAGTCCAGAACTTAATCGTTAAAAGATTAAAATTTTCTGCATCTGCGACACTAGGTACACGTAATTGAACTAATGCTAAACATAATGATCAGATGTATTTAACATTTCGATCTTTCCTTCCGAAAATAACAAAGAGTATCTCATCTGTTTTTTATGAAATCTGTAAGGAACTAATCAGAAAACTACCTAATATACACGAAACTACAAAAAACTTACTATAATACTCAACTTTCTACGAAATACCAAAGAAATCATAAATAGATATTTAATAGGTTCCAATCATAGATATAATTGAAAACATGATTGAAACCGATAGATTTATATCGTCAAAAATGGAGTAGAAATGTTAGAAACCAGTCAATTGATATTGTGTAAGTAAGAACTAACTGAATAAACAGCCAGCCTATAACATATTAAACATAATAGCAATACCTTACAATATTACTTTTTACATAATGTGGGCAAAACAACTTCACAGAGGTTTCTTTATGTAAGTATCTTATGGTAGGGCGATATTGTGGTTATAAAAGAACCACAGCTTCCTAGTTGTGTAGGATGAGATAGCGTGGGATCTTCGCCAAGCATGGCCAACGCCTAAGGCTCGAATGTCAACTTCTTAGTATTGTGGGTCTGCCTATAGCAACCATGTTATGAAGCCCTGCGATAAAAGCTGTATGGGCCAGATAATTGCACCCTGTATAAAAACCTGTTCGTGAGAATGTTACATCTACTCTTGATCTGAGCATCTACTACATTTAGAAAGGAATCTAAAAATCATTTGAATGTATAATTGCTTATTAATGTTTTCTATGTTTAGGTAGGTACTTGGTGTTTTAGATTATTAGTCTAATTGCATACTTAAATGACTCAACCTAGGACCCAATGACATGACATCTCCTCTAGTACTAGAACAGACACCGATGCGAATAAATGTAAGTACAAGTTAGGAGTAAGTAGCTCTGACTCTGAAAAAGAGATACTGTTATCCCAGCTACAAACATTGTGTACTTACCTATGTATACCAATGATGGCAAAAAGACCTATATTTAGTTTTACTTAGTAATTATGAAAATT
The DNA here is from genome assembly GCA_014607495.2 of Carposina sasakii. Lineage (NCBI taxonomy): Eukaryota > Metazoa > Arthropoda > Insecta > Lepidoptera > Carposinidae > Carposina > Carposina sasakii. Next base: position 10,139,028 of record CP053150.1, on the reverse strand, counting down.
TAGAAAATGAGTTTCGCAGAAAAACCATATTGCACCGACCCCGTAAATAATAATGGAATAAGGGCAGAAGGATGATAATGAAAAATCAAATCAAAGTCAAATAACCAGTAGGTAAGACAGCATAACAAAAATACAATAACCTAAAAAATTTCTAACTATTCAATCAGGCAAATCGCCAATGTAAGGCTTGTGAAATATACTGACAAATCTAAAAATTTCCTAACACTTATTGACATTGTTCCAATTTAGCTAACATATTGTGTTTCTCCTGACTACCGCGTATTTATTTAGGTTGTCTACAATGGCGGCAAAAGACCAATAAATTGCACGTTACCGTCGTAATATATTGAAGCAGAGAATTTCGTGGTACCGATGAATACGAGAACGCACCACGCACTACACAATCGTCAAATAATTTTTGTGCAAAGCGAAATTTGTTTAGTGAGCTTATAAAAAAAGTTACCAGTAGGTAGGTATACCTATAAATTATCACGGTTATGAAAAAACTTGCTTTCTTACAATAATAAACTATGAAAACGATACTCGTAGAATTAGGTATTAAAGCTGTAAGAAACCGTATGTATTCGTTACTGAGTAACGGGTACTGCATCAAGTACCGAGTAACGAAACGTTACCAGGAATTCGTCTCGTTACTCGCATGTCGTATCATGGGTATTTTTCGTATAACACTGTTTCGGATCGCAAGTGGTGTATTGATAAGTTGTTTTTGATCGTATGTTCTACCAATGCGCGTGATGCGGTTTCATTAAATTGCTTTATTTCAAAGAACGGTGATTAGGTTTGTTAAAAGTAATTATAATTTTTTTTTTTAAATCGTCGAAGTTTTTTCTGTTTTGTACTATGTATCTTTGTAATATGATTTATGTTTGTTGTTAAAATTTTCTAAATAGAAAATCTAAAAATTACGTCGCAGTTCACGTCGATTCGACTCATTGCATACTACATACTATACATATGCGGTATCAGAAGTAAGAGTTCGGTAACGATACGATAGTAACGAGTACTCATGGTGAAAGTAACGAATACATACGGGTACGCTTTTATTCGTTTTACTTTTACATCTCTATTAGGTATGGATTTTTTTTCTTCAGAAAACACCAAACAATACGGAAGGCATCAAGGCAGTTAGTTAAAAATTGCATAATTAAACACTTTTAACTAATCTAACAATGAAATACCTTTGTGCGAGTTAACTCTACATAAACTAAATTTGTAGAGAATAAAGTCGGAAACGTCCCTCCCTCGTAACTTAACCCTTTCTGTTATTTCACATCTGTTAAATTAGAACCTCTCCAACTACATTTACTTTTTAACCCTTTTATAAATGAAATTGTATTAAGCGTTACAATTCGGAAGTTCAAACATTCACTATGGGTGCGCCCACTACCGGGCCCTACACCCTCCACTGACCCTCGGATCTGATAACTCATAACTGCGAAAACAGGCACTTGCACTAACTACAATCGCCACGAGAAACCAGATCCGAGCACCTAACATGTAAGACAATACATTGCACTATTCCGAAATCAAAAACTAGATAAATAATCTACATATGTTTTGTAATGTATATATAGGTAATGTGTTGGGTTTTACAGTTACATAATAACACTGGTCTACATCAAAATTGCCTTCTACATGAAAATATACTATATTGATTGTATTTCACTCGTTGAACATAAATATACAAGTTAAAATTCATAGTTAGCTCTTATTGTGCATTTATGCCTTATAAATGTAATAGAGGGTAGCGCGACAGATTTATCACATTAATGATGATAACTCAAAATATTTAGTGATTACCCGTGGAAATTTTATTATTTCACATTTTGTTTGTTGCATTTAACGTTGACTGTGTTTTGTTCAAACAGTTTAAAACGTCAAATTGTTACCGTTTTTTTGACATTTTTAGTGAAAAAAAATCTAAGTTTTCGTTATGTCGCGTAAATGTGTTAATAGTGCAGACAATTTTGCTAATTTTGTAGTAAGGTGACCCTTACTAACAAAGATTACATAAAAAAAGATTGGAATCCTAGACTAAGCCTGAATCCTGGAGAAAAGAACGTCAAGCACCTTCCTCTAGTTAATTCCAAAAATTCTTCTACCACCTTTACATATCAAATTGGGACTAATGAAAACTTTGTGCAGGCTCTCAACAAAGATGGACCAGCATTCAAATACCTGCGAAGTAAATTTACACGTATAAGCGACGCCAAAATTAAAGAAGGAATCTTTATCGGACCTCAAATAAGAAAGATTCTAAAGGACAAAACTTTGATTCAGTTTTACAGGCTTTGAAAAAGAAGCATGGAATCTTTTAGAGCAGTCGTTCATGGTTTTTTGGGCAATAAGTAGAAATGACAATTATGTTGAACTTGTGAACAATCTCCTTCAAAAGTATCAACAGTTGGGTTGCAATATGTCCCTAAAAATTCATTTTCTTCACTCTCATCTTGATTTTTTTCCCTTCTAACTGCTGCGTGATGTAAGTGACGGAACATGGTGAACGATTCCACCAAGATATTCTCGACTATGAAAAGAGATACCAGGGCCGATGGATGCGTCAATGTTAGCGGACTACTGCTGAATTTGAAAAGAGATACCCCTAACAGTGATTACAAAAGACAAACGAAAAAGAAAAGAAAATCTTAATCAAATACGTATTTTTTTTTTTATTGTAATATTTCCAATTTTATATAAGTAAAAAGCAAAAAATAATAGTAAATAATTATTAAGTATAGTTTTTTTTTTATAAAATGTTTTGTACTTTAACGTGTTACTAAAAGCCAAATTTTGTATGTTGGGTATATTTCAAAATAAGAGCTAATTCAAAAAACATATTCTTGTTTTCCTATTCAGTAACCTCAAAGCAATATAAAAAATAAAAGATTCAATGAAAGGCTACACAAAAAGTTACATTTTGTAGACCAGTGTAATTAGTGGTTTAATTAAAGTTACTATTTCTAAATCCTGAGCATGCCTACGGTTGTTGGCGAAACACCTATTTATTATTTCATGTTTCAATATTGATGATCGTATCATTTGATCACATAAATTATTACAAACCTCTCTCTGTACTTATTCACGCTTCTTCAAAATCGGCAAACTTTTTGTTCTCTCATTCAATTAGAAACTGATTCGCAATCTAAAAACTAAAACAAAGGATGAGCACAATGTGGGCGAAACAATCAAAAGTCGATGAGGCGCAGGATGTAAAACAAGTTAAGTGACAATAAAAAAACTATGTTTATGATACCTTACCTACATAATTGGGAAACGTAGGTGTAATTCCACAAAAAAGATTATCGTAGGAATATAAATTTATGTAATTAACATTCATAATCGAATGAATAAAAGGTTTGGCTTTAGTGATGAAGAACGCAATATTGTAACAAAAAGTTTTACGCTATCTACAGGTACCTTTCGAATGATAATACGAGTAATGAGGAATATCAATCAAACAATGATAAGGATTAGGACTTTAACATAAAATCTGGTTGGCCGATTACAAATTAGGACAAAATACATTATGATAGGTATGAAGCCAATCCAGCAAATTATTTTTTATTAATACATATTTGTGGGGCGAAGAAGCGTAATTTTATGTTATGTAATAATGTACTTATGTAATATTTTTAAGACGGAGAAGGTCCTTATGGAGAGAACCATGTAAAACGTTGCGAAGAAAAAATTTAAAAACTTAATTACGAAATTTACCCACACATGAATATTAGAAGCTCAAAATATGGACAAAAATAAATATTATTAGAAAAGGTATGATACAAAAATAAGATATGACACCCAATAAGATATAGAAGCCTAAGAAGGCATCCGGATTATATCAAGACGTCAGATTAACATGAATGGCACCTGTTGGGGTTGATAGACTCCGCCATATGTAGCAAAATCCTCGAAAGCGCTAGCTTAAAGCATACTGGTAAATACAAGCAAACTCAAAATAAATGCATTTATTGAATAAACTAAAGGTGGATGGGCAAAAATGTATGGAAGAGTCCCCACCGACAATAACGATCAGACGTATATTGTTGGATAGCTCTTTTGTGACTATCCCAATTGTTACTATAGAGTGGTTTCCAAATCGTGTCGTGCAAAATTATAGCTTAAAGACTTCTGAATTTTTGCGTAAAAGTTAAGACGGATTCAAGTGTTTGTTACCTGCGCCTTTTTAATTATCAGCTTTAAACGCTGGTCTTGCCTACATTCTAAATGATGTGATAGTCGACAACCAATAACATGTCTTTGAAAGGACTTATGTTACAGGATGTTTGTCTCAACTTTAGCTCTTAATATTTTGGAAACCAGGGACACTTCCCAGTTATGCTTTTATGCAGAAAATGCGTATATTCTCAAAAGTTGACGAAAAAAAACACCTGTTATTTCTATGTACGTCAATAGACTATTTTTATCAATATTTTATGTTATTATTTTATAATATATATATATAAATATATATATATATATTTTACAGCCTGCTAGACTTATTACGTCCGTGTGGAAAAAATCCCATACTGATATTGCGTCCACCGACTTACTGCGTCCGATATACGGACGCAAGATTATTTTCATTCGAAATCAACACTATTCTATAGCTATAAGTACAAGGTACCTCATAGTAAAAAATCGTTCGGGCGCAGTTTTACTTCCAGAGCGTCTGGACGAGTATGTTGTAGTTCACCAATTGTCCGGTAGAGGCGCTGCGTCGCCGTATATTTTTTTAGTGAATATTTATTTACATTTTGCCGATAATTATGCATCCGGCCTATTTTTTCGCGACGTTGCCCCTCCGTGCTTCCGACGTTGTAGATTTTGTAAGGAAAGGCGACGTTGCCATGTGGGCACTTTGCGACAATAATTGGTACCTATTTATTTTCTTTACTAAGCGCGCGTGGATTTTGCGGACGCCACATCTCGTTGGAATTTATGGAAGCAACAAAATATTAAATTGTGTTTTGGTGAATACCTACTTCTTGCATGATGAAGCGAACAAAAAGGAGTCAACGTATCGTGAATTTAGCGTTACATAAAGGTTAGTAGTACAAGCTTGCATTTATCTAGTTTTCTATGCAATTGCACACATACATACATTACATTATTGGTACTTATAATTACTTACTATTTACTGATTAACAATTCAATTTCTAGTCAATTATTTAATCAAAATAGGTTCATATGTAGGCACAGGTCACATAAAACTTTATGGCGGTAGTGATTCAAGTAAAATTTGGATATCAGCGGGTTGACAAGGGGCGCATGATGGCCACGAACTAGAATTGCACTTACAGGTGTCTTCCGAGCCGCCATGAAGTTTGGTTTGAATTATAAGTAAGTAGGTAGGTACATACAACCGCTTTTTGATTGTCAAAGAAGCTGCTAGGTACCTACCGTTTCAGATTCTATAGGTATCATAATCAGCCGAACGTTCCCACTGCTAGCCTAACACTAACTTTGGCCTCCTTCTCCGCCAAGTCCAGGTTAAAGATAGATACTTATCACATAGCTTTCAAATTTTGAGGTTTTAGGACATGGCGGTTTCCTCACGATGTTTTACTTCAAGGTCAGAACGTCCGTATATGTAGAATTCTAATTAGTAGGTACATCGCATGATCTGGTCTCGAACTCGGACCCCATGGCACGGCTCCGAACTTTCTAGCCACCTTTAGTAGGTATAGCAAATTTAACCGGCAAAAACACCTTATTGTGTACTATAACCCCTAGTGTGGCAGTCTATTTTGGATACGTTTATTTGAGTAAAATACATTAGTAATCATTTATTGGCGTTATTGTTTCCATATTACAAGTGTTAAATTACCTGAAAGCCATCCATATTTATCAGAATAACGAATTAAAATCACGCGACCAGGGTTTATTGACCCTAAAAATGGCGCCAGTCAAACATCTGTGAGGCCATCAAGGAGGAAAGTCAAAATTGTCAAAATTTTTGAACTTTCAATTATGGGTCGCATGGAGAAAGTTAAGTTGTTAGTTATCATTAGTACCTACTAATGATAACTAAGTATCATTAGTACATGGTATAAAAGTAGGTACTTTCACACCATGTTATGAAATTCACCATGTTATTAGTGAATTAAAAATAACCCTGTAGTTATAATATAAATAGGTAGGAACCATCTATCGTCACATTTAAAATAAGTACCTAATTTAACAATATTGAAACGTCATAATGTAAGTAGGTAATACTTAGCGATTGATCGTATTTTTTAACCGACCAGACACGTTCCTAAAAAAAGAGGTACTTACACGATTTCGTTTTATGTTTGTTAACACAGAACTCCGTCATAAAACAAAATATTTGCTAAGATCTGCTTCCAGATCGGCCTCATGAGTTTTTTAATTAAATTGTTTAGTTGTTTGTTTCTCTCATTACAATAACTGAAATAAGGTGAAAGTAAAAAAAAGTGTGTGGTGTGGTGGCGTAAAATGGGAAAGGCCTATGTCCAGCAGTGGACGAACACAGGCTGAAGATGATGATGAAAAAAATGTGTAACTATTTTCGTTTCTTACTTATGATTTCTTCGGTCGGTTTTACCTTAAAAGTTATGATACGGCGTAATTGAGCCCTGCTGATTTCGTTCCGGTAGGTGGGTATAAAATAAAGTACCTACTGATTAACATAAAATAAATAGGTAGCAACGTGAGACATTTTTACACATAAGTCTCTCACACCAAAATAGCTTTAAAAAGTTGAAAGTATAATACCTATTTTTGTTTTTGCAGCAGATGGAAAAAAGTAAAAAAATGAAGAAGACTTCCAAAGAGAAGTTCATTCTTTATGAACGAGGTACGTATTGTGATTTTATTATCTTACCTTATTTAACAGTACTACATTGGTAGTATGCTAATAATAGAACAGCGCTTCTAATAATTTTGTCTGGGTCGCCGGTAATGATAAGACCACGTTGAAGTTGTATAATGGAATGCTTTAATCAGTAACTTACCCTAAAATATATAATAACACATTAACAATGAACAAAAGCAATAACTTAACTAGATTTATGTCATGTTGACAAAATGCATAGCGGGGGGTCGGGGCACTTGATACGTGAATTCCTGGCGCGAGTGTTGAGTGGTGGCTTCACCTTTCGACACAAATGGTACCAGGTTCTAATTCGTTGTAATATTTGATGTTATTTATGTAATCTTGTTATAGCGTGTACGTAGTAGCTACACTTACTTATTAGGTGTACAAACAAAATACATAATAGATTGCTACAAAGTTTGTGAAATATCTTGTTCGTCTTAGCTTTTTTCCGTATCTATCAGGGGGCGTATCAAGCAAGAGGATGAAAATTATTCTGCACATGAGAAATAATAATTTCAGAGGTGCAGACCCGGGGTTTGAACCACCGAACTCGATGAGTGTCGGACGCTCTAAATTAGATAAATTACTATTAATTTATTTTGAAACTGCGCCTTTTTAAAACGTATTTTACCCATCTATAGAATATTCACAATTTAGCCAGAAAAGAGCTTAAAACCAGATGCGTATGTAGAATATTTTAACCTAAAAAGAGCTAAAAAAACCAGATGTGTTAGTATGTATCTATGTTTTAACCTGAAAAAGAGCTTAAAAAACTAGGTGTGTTATGTATGTATGTAACCTGAAAAAGAGCTAACAAACTAGGTGTGTATGTATCTATGTTTTAACCTGAAAAAGAGCTTAACAACTAGGTGTGTTATGTATGTATGTTGTATAGTGAATGTTTTGAACCTGAAAAAAAAGATTAACAACTAGATATATGTTATGTGTGAAAAAATGTTTTTAACCGAGAGGAATATTTTTATACTAAGTTTTCCCGTCCATGTACACAATAACTTGTCCTGTGATTTGTATGAAATATCTGAAAACAATTTTTTTTATAGGAATATTCGGAATCGGACCCGTTTTCGGCTGATGACGAATGTGATGACTATATACCGTCCGAAGAAGAACCGTCCGAGGAAGAAAATGAAATCGAAAGCCATGATAAACATTTTTTGCGAAGATTCAACTAATTATATTGCGCCAAGTACTGGCAAAAATGAGGCCAATCCAACTACAGTAGAACTACAATCACAAGGAACAGACTGCAATAATGTGCCACAAAAGAGAAATTATACAAAAAAACACAGGATTAGACTCTTATCAGCCAGAAGAAGATATCATGCTTCCAACTACAGAAGAACAAACAATCAAGGTACAGATTCTAATAAAAAAGGTCGCAATAAAGATTTTTGTTTCTATTGTGAAGCACATGTGCTAACTTTGCAAGACATATAATAGAAAACATTACCTTGAAGTTGGTGTCCAAAAGATCCTAGCTTTTCCAAAAAAAAGTAAAACCCGAAGAAGTCTCATAACCGATTTGAAAAAAAAAGGAAACTACATCTCGAATGTGGTAAGATGTGAAAGACCAATGAGAATGGAAAAGGTACAAATGAAAGTGATTACTTGCCATGCCCAAAGTGCCTAGGATTCTACTACGCACGGAAACAGTTATGGAAGCATAAAAGAAATGTAATCCAGGGCCTTCAGGAAAAAATGTGCAAGCTGAGGCACAAAATCTTATGTGTCGTCTCTCGTCGCATACTCCTTCGAAAAAACTCAATGAGGTATTTGGTCGAATGCGCGCTGACAAAATTTCATTTGTGGCGAAACAAGACCCGATAATATGTGAATTTGCAGAAAATTACATGAAAGTACATAGAGAAGATCACTTTATACCTGTCACTTCTAGAAAATGATGAGAGAGTTGGCGAAACTTTTAATAGAGACACAAAAGAAAAAACCTGAAATCAAGACATTTTTTGATGCACTCAAGCCTCAAAATTACGACACATTAGTAGCGGCTACCAAAGTTGTAGCTAAATACGACGAAAATACGGATCGTTACTGTTCTCCGACCTATGCCATGAATATAAGTACGACAATTAAACAATGCTGCAACATTGCCATCAAGAGAATTCTCAAAACAGAATCCAGTGTAAAAGCTGCTGAAATGCAAGCCGATCTAAGAGTTCTCGTCCAATTAATTGAATCAAGCTGGAAGTTTGACGTATCAAGTAATGCGGCGGATGACTTGAACCTTAAAAAATGGAACAAAGTAACTATTTCCACTAGCAAGTGATCTAAAGTTACTTAAGGACCATCTGTGCATAGCCGCTCAAAATGCGTTGCTCAATTAACACAAGAAAGAAATTCTCAAAAACACAGCGGCTTACAACGAATTACTAGAAACTGTTTTCTGTCGTGCTCTACTTCTTAACCGAAGACGTCCAGGGGAACTACAGAGACTTTTGCTTAGTACTTATGTAGAGAACGAGCACAATGATAACCAGTACGAAGAATTTGATCGTACTTTGACTGCAGCCGAAAAGATTTTGGTAAAACGATTCAACGAATTGTGATTCGGGGTAAAAGATCAAGAGGGGTCCCGGTACTTTTCAGTACAGACGTCAGCAAGATCTCGACCTATTGTTCCTTGAGAAGTAAATACATTGATGCAAACAATAAATTCCTGTTTGCAAAACCATCCAGCATGACAAACTTATGCGGATATAAAGTCTTACAAAAAACACGTGAAATTATCCGGGGCAAAAAATCCTGAAGCTATATCTTCTACAAAATTACGGAAACATTTGGCAACCTTGACACAACTTTTCAATATGACCGAAAATGACATTGAACAGCTTTCTAATTTCATGGGTCATACAACAGGAGTACATAGACGAAATTACAGATTACCTGATGATATATTCCAGACTGCAAAAATATCAAAATTATTAATATTGATGGAGGATGGCAAAGCGGATGCATATAAAGGTAAATCTTTAGATGAGATCAATATCGACATGGAAGAAAATCTAGAAGGTGAAGGAGTAGATACAAAAGACGTCTTAAACTTTGCTGAAACTCAAATGACACTACCAGAATCAGAAACTATCATGGCCAAAGACATGCCATATAATACACCTCAAGATCCCGGAAACCACAATCTGAAAACGCTACATCCACCTACCAACCATGGCGGATGTATCCAATACTTCAAGATCTACAAAAAATAAAAGAGTATTGGTGCCATGGACGGCTGAACAAAAAAATGTTGTAATTAGCCATTTTAAAAAAACACATATTAGAGCCAAAAAGGCTCCAAAGCGGCATGAAGCTGATGCCTTAAAAGCTCTCCACCCAGAATTACTACATAATAAAGACTGGCTGAAAATTAAAGTTTTTATCCAAAATAGTTATAAGAATATTAAGATTGTAGTACTATTCGATTCTTTTTTGATTCTATTCTTTTAACTCTTTGACATTTTTAAATAAAATGTTTGGTAATACTAATTTTACTTTGTTTTATTAACGATACACTTAACTTGCCGTCATACCACCAGGCAGTCTATTCGATCAAACAGTTTGCGCGCTTTGTGACGCTGGTCATCTCAGAGACAAAGAGCCGCCCACACATGCCAAAAGTTTGTGTCGATAACTAAAAAGGCAGTACTGCAGACTATTTGATCAAATGCACTGTACATACCCTGGCCTCGTATACCCTCTCAGTCAAACCCCTATGCCCCTGGGAACATCCTCAATCAACCGTCGTTCACTCTTAAACACCCATATTCACATCCCCGTTCACCCTCGAAAAAAAACCCCATTCTACCTAGCCAAACCCCCGTTGACTCTCAGAAACACTAGAGGTGTTTCTGAGACCCTCGCCTCCACCCCCGCGACCATTCTCATTTAACACCTTCATTCATCTGAAATATAATAATCATGTTCTCTCCCGGGAACACCCACTCCCAGCTACACTCCGCATTCCATCCAAAACCCCTTTCCCCCCAGTCAGTCCCCATTAAGCCCTCGTCACACCCCTATTCGCCCTGGGACACCCTGTAAAACCCTAGGCAGAGTCCCATTCACACTACTGGTCACATCCCGCTCGTTTCATAATATCAAAACTATTTTTCAGTCTCACGTGATAACGTGGACACACTGTCTAAACAAAACTTTTTCCAGGAGCTAGTTAGATACGCATAGTAGACCTCTAATGTAGTAAAGAGAAGTTAGGTATATAATTTTGAAGACGCGCGATTGTGCCTATGTAATAAAGACCTAGCAAGTGTACTAACGTAGTAAAGTTCGGTATAGGTATATCAGAGGACGCGCGATTGTAACGTAAGTAATAAAGACGTATCAAGTGTACTAATGTAGTATAGAATAATTCGGTATATATCAGAGGACGCGCGATTGTACGTAAGTAATAAAAGACGTATCAAGTGTACTAATGTAGTATAGAATATTCGGTATATATCAGAGACGCGCGATTGTGCGTAAGTATTGAAGACGTATCAAGTGTACTAATGTAGTAAAGAATAATTCGGTATATATCAGAGGACGCGCGATTGTGCGTAAGTAATGAAGACGTACCAAGTGTACCAGTTAAGAAAAAAAAAATATACAAAACATATACGCATGGAAGTGAAAATGTAAATGACGCAATAAGTATATCACAGTAAATGGACTGCGAATATCCACGATCTTACTCTTTTTAAAAAAATGAGTTCTGAAAAACATGATACGTGTTATAGAAGTCAATATTCACATAGACTTTGTTAATAATGACAGTGGAAGTGATGGACGCCATATGTCGGTTCTCATCCTGGACGTAATAAGTATTATTGTTTTATATATATATATATAAATATATATATATATATATATATATATATATATATATATATATATATATATATATATATATATATATATATATATATATAAATAAACAATAATATATATATATATATATATATATATATACAGGGTGTAACAAAAAGGGTATGTTAAGCGAAAAGCTATGTAAATAGCCCACTATAGAGAACCTATCCACAAAATTTGAGATCCGAATTTGTCTCAAATTTTGGAAATAGGTTCTCTATAGTGGGCTATTTATACAGCTTTTCGCTTAACATACCCTTTCTGTTACACCCTGTATATATATTGTTTTTTTTTTTGTTTTTTTTTATCTATAACTTTTTTCACACAGCGATTTTATAATAGCCCTAATAGAAGCAATTAATTGATATTCACAAAAAGAGCTTTCCAACGATATACGTCTGGTCGTTATTGGTCGGTGGGGACATTTTGCCCATCCTCCTTTAAAAAAAATCCTGCTCGAAATTCTTCAGTTATTTGAACATTTTTGGGTTTACACTTCCGAATATTACTGATGAAAGTGTAAACCTTTTTAATAAGTTAGATACAATATGTCCTTTTATAAAAACTTGCTCATAGATCAATACGAGTATATCATTATTTAGACTTGTTTAGAAAAGAAGTAAAACCTTGTCTACTGAACGTAAACGGATAAAATAATCTAGGATGTACTTACTTGTCCATCTACAAAAAAGTTTTTGCCTTGGGATATCCAATGCAAGTTGCCTTTCCATCCACCCTAGAGTCTAGATAACGGGTTATGTTTCTCACGATCAGGAGTATAATAAAAAATATAAAATGCGAATCCTGACCAATGAACGGATGCAAACTGCGTTTGTTTCAAGATTATCCCGTGTGACCAAGAACCAGATCGGAAAATAATATGCGAGCGTTCAACTGTTTATTATTGTGTTTGTTTCAATATCCACTACCCAGTCATTAAAACGAGTCACTTAACTATTTTTATCATAATTATTATCATTTTGAGGACGTCAAGTCACCATTCGCGGCGATATAACTCGATTGTTATCAATTATTGAACTACTTTTGCAAACAATTAATGTCATACGTTATACATCAACAACTTCATGCATAAAGTGTTATAAAAAACTATTTCCCATTCCTTCCCATATCTTATAACAAAAAGGTATTTATAAGGATTCACATTTAGCAAAGCACTGCATTGTTAAAGAGTATAATATTTTTGTTGTTACAGATAGCAGTAGAAGATGGAGCATTTAGAGAAGAGGTATTAATCAAAGATGGCCGTCGTTCGTGCGGTCTTGGTCCTCCTTGCGTCCACGGCTCAGGCATGGATGCCAGACGCGAGCGCGCGGATACACATCAAATACGGTAAGTTTAATTTACATACATCAGCCTGTTGCTGTCCACTGCTGGATGTAGGCCTCCCCTGGGTCCTACAAGTACTAAAATAAAAATCTGCGAGGAGACGAAGGTGCCACAAAACAGAGAAGTGTGGACCCAAAATGGGGAGGCCTTGGCCCAGCAGAGTGAGGCACAATAATCCGGTGAGATAAAAATGGTGTCCGACTGGCGCATGAAGGATTCACGTTTACCATAAAGACGGCAAAAAATATCTGTAGTTTGTATGGGAGCCCCCTTAGATATTATGTAGATATATTATTTAAAACTTTATGATTAAACATTTTAATCAGTTTTTAATTTATTTATTTTTATTTTATTTAACTGTCCAGCCATCACGGTTCATGAGATACAGCCTGGTGATAGACGAACAGTGTAGCCAAATCAATAGAGTTCAGTCTAGAATCTATCAGGTACAAATCTCTTAAAAACACGTGTCCGTAAATTCATAGTAAAAAAATACTAAGCGCAAACATAAATTCACGGTTTACGAGTATTACCTCATTTGCCATAAACTACCTTCTAAGGTGTATCTTTTTTTTAATTCATTCTCTGTACGGCGCAAAATACGGGTTGGGCTACACGTCTACGACAATAATACAGGTGGAGTAACTACCTTTTCATGTGATTCCATTGGACACGTGAGAATTTTTGGACTATTGTTATGAAAAGGCGAATTCATATTGTTAGTTAATCGCTTCACAATAGGTTTACTATAAATTCGATACGATCGAAAGAGCTTACTGCGTTACATATAAAAAGTAATCGAATCTTGAAGCTCGAAGAAATTTAATAGTCGCTGAAATCCAAGAGGTAATTTGAATTCTACAGCTACTACGAGTATCTTTTAAATTCTGGGAAATCATATGGCTACCATTAGATTATCAGTATTGTATAAGATTCATTACGATTTTTAACTGTCCAAGAGAATTATATTATTATTTGCGCGAAAAAAGAAGAAAATATTTAAATGGTATAGAGCCTAGTTTATATTTGAGTGGACGGAGGTGCTGTCAACTCCACGAGCATGTAATGGCGCATGTCGTTGTGTCGGGTAGGGAAGGCCAGTCATAGCGAATTCCACAAAAACTTGTGGTAACAGTGCCTACTTGAAACAACCAATAGGGTATATGCATGATTTTTTTTATTCTACGTGAAAAATGAATAAACTTTGCTCTTGGAATAGCATGTCTAAGTTTAACCGTTTTGGATTTACAGCGATTCAAAAATACGAGTCCGCAAAATGTTTTTGCAACGCTCCGTTTGCTTCATACTAAAATGGCACAGACTTTGACGCCATAGTACACAACAGTCTCAAATTAGTATGGGATAAAAATGCAATCTTATTTTACAAACGTAATATGTAGGTATAACATTTTTGTGTATAGTTGTCAAGTCAACAAAAATTGTTTATTAATAGGTACAGATATTAATAAAGTTATTAAGGCGCTCCAATAGACGAATTTTAGGTATTTGAGGGGGTTGAGGTAGACGTAACTGCGGGGCGCGCCCCGCAACCAGCGCAATCTGCCGCGGACGTCCTTATTCTGTCGCCATCCGTATTCTGGTTGAATTCGGGATTAATTGCCGGGATTTTAATTTCTTTCCTGTATAATCAATTTTGTAACTGGGTTGCTTACTGCGTAAATTGTAAATATTATTAAAAAATTTACAGGGTGTAGGTGACAGCCAGGCAAATACTGGAATGCTGAACAAGTGCTATAGGGTTGAGTTACACGACAATATTATAACTCGCAGGAAATGCATTTTTATTTTGATTATCCGTACCTAATGTTTGTTTTCCGCGCCAATTGTATCGGGCGATATCGACTAGTTAAATGGGCTTATTGGTTATTGTGTGATACATAGCTGTTTTTTTGGATCACTTGTGACTCTCTATTAGGGTTGATCAGGTTTTTGAACGTTTTGAGCGTAACTGGTTTTTTTTTTAAATCGTCTATTGGTAAAAAAAATTTTTAAGCCATTTTCTAAGGCCGAATTAAATAAAAAAAACATAACATAATGAGTGAGATCAACACTAAAATATCGTTTCATCAATTCGATTCTGAAACTTCACCGGCAGCTGCCGCGGCACGCTCGTTCCGCTCGCTCGGCTCGTGCGTTGTTTGTCATACTCTAACCTAACCTAACTTATTATTTTTATCATTGTATGAAAAGGGAACTGTTACACCGACAAAACGTCATTCGTCTTATACTAGTTGTGCGCTAAGGTTAATTTGATGTGCAGTCAGTATTTATGATGAGATTGTAGTATTTTTGTACCAAAAGGTATTAATTTGTCTTGAATTCGAGGAAAACAGTTTATGTTGGGCTGATATTATGTATTTTCGAATTATCTGCTATAGTTGTTCTGTAAAACATTGAGTTTATTTGTACTAAAATAATTTAATTGCTGTAATGAAGTATATAAAGGGCATACTGTACAAGTCAGTGAACAAGAGGGTCTTGATATTTTGTAGGCGATGGGCTGACCATCTGTCACTACTAACCGAACTTGTATATCTCAACTATACCCTCAAAATTGGTCAGAAGTGGCACCATGTGGTTCTATCGGCCCTTGGTACTCAGCCTACCCTGTAAGGGATAAAGGCGTGATTATATGTATGTATTTATACTTTGATTAATGCTTTTATATACATTTAAATTATATAAAAGATGAGATTAGATTGATGGGCGATTATTTATTTGATGTGCAATTAAAAAATATCTCCTAAACAAATAACTATGACCGGTTATAGGTTGCAGTTGCTGGATAATACACATTATTATTTATAACTCTTCTACCCCAAAGTGGTATTAAAGTATGATCTTCAAATTCTTCCTTCGGATTATAAATGCGAAAGTAACTCTGTCTGTCTGTGTGTTACGCAATCACGCCTAAACTACTGAACCAATTTAAATGAAATTTGGTACAGAGATAGTCTAGAGCCTGACAAAGGACATAGGCTACTTTTTAATGCAAAAAAGAGATGTAAGGTGTTGAAATAAAGGATGAAAGTTTGTATGGAAATTACGTCATTTTTTAAGCTAGAAGCTTTTAGGCTTTTCATTAGATATAAATAAATACGACATTCAAATTTTTTAAAAGAATATCCCTGAGGGGCTAAAAATAGGGGGTGAAAAATTTTGTGTGATGACATCGGAAAAAAGCTTAGGGCTCAGAAAATAAAAATATAGAACAGAACAATACAGAGAATTAAGTAAGAAACTTGCCAAGCACTGCGCGCCATATGCAAAAAAGGAATGTAAGGGGTTAAAATAGGGGATGAATGTTTGTATGGAATTTACGTCATCTTTAAAAGTTTTGTCTCACTGCAAATATGCGAGTACAACTTCATAATGATTATCAAGCAGGATATGCAACAAACAGCTCTTTTAAAAATCGTAAATATCGTACTAAAAACGTCGCATATAAAAATGTACTCAAATAAGCTTAATAACTTATTTTAATGTACATGTGTTTTACTTGCAAAATAATTAGCCTAAAAAAAAAAAATACTGCCGAAAGTCACTATTTCACGCGGACGAAGTCGCGGGACAGCTAGGGATTCGCGGGCAACTTAGGGATTTATGTTCGAAACAATTTGAAATCATATACATATACCTATATACATAATAGTCACGCCCATTATCCCCCAAAGTGGTGTATATACAGGGTGTAACAAAAGGGGTATGTTAACCGAAAAGCTATGAATATAACCCACTATAAAGAACCTATCACCAAAATTTGAGACTAAAAATCACATATTTATTTGTCCAGATAGTATGGAGAACACCTAACCCACTCGGGAATATTATGAACAT
This sequence comes from Carposina sasakii, assembly GCA_014607495.2. Taxonomy (NCBI): domain Eukaryota; kingdom Metazoa; phylum Arthropoda; class Insecta; order Lepidoptera; family Carposinidae; genus Carposina; species Carposina sasakii. The sequence continues at coordinate 10,122,068 of CP053150.1, read as the reverse complement.
ACAATCTTGAAAAATAAACATGCGATTTCTAGTCTAAAAAATTCGGGATATGTTATCTACAGTGGGTTTTTATAGTATTTCGCTTACCATACCCCTTTTTGTTACACCCTGTATATACTGCTACTTGTTATATTTGCTTTTGATACTAAGTTATTTGCAGTTTAATGTCATAAAGAGGACTATACTAACTAACACACGTAAAATTTTGCACAAAATGTTCGGAAAAATCCCGGATTTTTTCCCGGGATTTTGTGGATCTAAAAAAAAACTAAGTAGATACATAAAATTATACTAGGTCATAGAAATGGTACAATAGACACGTAACATAATTACCTAGTTATGAATATCATTTTTAAATACGAAATCACTACATATTATAAAACAAAATCGCTTTCTGATGTCTGTCCCTATGTATGCTTAGATCTTTCAAACTAGGGAACGGATTTTTTTGATGCAGTTTTTTTAATAGATAGAGTGATTCACAAGGAAGGTTTATAATGTAACTGGGGACCCGCCTCGGCTTCGCACGAGAGTAATGCACTCTCACGCGGGCAAAGCCGTGGGCAGGCGTTAGTACAATCTAAAACATACTATAAAGTATCTATGTAGGTAGGTATTTAACGTTTTCTACGTAAGTCTTTTTTACGTAAGGTCTCTCTTTTTTAACTTTTGTTACACTACGATTTCCCAAGTCTACTTACTAAATAAATATAGTATTTTATATTATGTATTTGCGCGCGAAAAACAAGCACAGAACCGGCGTTGACAGTGGTCACGGCGGTACTGAATGTTCCGAGCGAGACTGGCCAGTGCAAGGATTAGAACACAGCGTAGTTGTAGATGTGTTTTTTTATTAATTGTTAATTATCTACAAAATTTACAAAAAATGTACTTTGGCCATAAACTAGATCTGATAAAGCGCTATACAACTATGCAGGTTTCGTGTTGATATTCACAGTAGTTTTCAAGATATTTCGCTTATAAAAACGTAAAAAAGGTAATTTTCAAATCGAAATTCTATCGAGAATTTTTTAAGTAATTGAGTTTCCACGTTGGCCACAAACTAGATAAAGATTTAAATAATAACATATAAAAAAATTAGAGCTGTGGTAATCGGACAAGTATTTAAAAAATCGATTCTAAAATGCCTCTTTTGTCTGATAACACCGCCTTAATAAATCAATGAGATACTCGTAATTCAAAATATGAGTAAAATTGTATGTTTTTACTCCTTATGTGTTGTAATTTTATTTCTTTCTATTTTTTAAACACTGTAACTTTGGTATTTACTAACCGATTGGTGCTATTTTTGCACTACGGTTTGTATTTGTAATATCTTTCGAATAAAATACATATAAAAAATCTTTTTTCGTGTCAGACGCATATTCCCTATTTCGAATATAATCGTAATCACTAATCACAGGAAGTTTCTAATAATTTAGAAAGAAGATTGCAAAGGTTATATTATGCCATACCTGTATTAATTTTACTTTAAAATAGTCTTGTAGATACAGAAATTTACTACGGAATATAAAAAATCATATAACAACGTACTAAACGATACGGTTAAAAGGAAATTAATTTTGATGTTAATTCAAATAAAAATCATTACAAGTCATAAAGACCAAACCCTAACAAAATTATTGTAAGTATGAAACATAATTAAAACAATTGCTTTATTATTACAGGCGATGAACCCGCAGAGCAGTTCCTGGGCAACGAAACGGCACCGGATCACTTCCGGATACTTGACAAAGATGACTTCTCGATCATAGTCGGTGGAAGGTAAGATTATTATAACTATTTTTAAAAAGCCGACTAGTGCGAGTTGAACTCGCGTGAAGAGGGTTCCGTACGATGTTACCTATCATGTTTTTTTAAATCTGACAAAAAGTTGGTACGCACAATATTGAGTGATTTACCATGTTATTTTAATATCATGGACTTCTTATAGGTTTTCCTATAATCTATAAGGAGAAAACTAATTTCTGTATTTTTTTCAAAATTTTAGGTTCAGTATTTTCGGAGATAAGGGGGGGGGAATGGTCAATTTTCGTCTATTTTCTTGAATAACTTGGAAACTATTTATTTTAAAATTACAAAAAAATACATTTAAGATCTTCTCAACAAGACCTTTCATTTGATATGCCACACGATGCAGTTTTCAGAATTTTTTTTTTTAATTTTCCCCTTCCCCCCCAAAAATGACCCCCCATATACAGATTTCATCTGCTCACGTCACACCTCTGTGTTTGGGTCACAGGAATTGATATGTGTACCAAATTTCAACTTAATCGGTCTAATAGATTCGGAAATAATTGACTGTAAGCGACGGACGGACAGACACACGAGTGATCCTATAAGGGTTCCGTTTTTGTATTCAGACGTACGGAACCCTAAAAAGTGATCTTTTAGCAAAGGTAGTTAATAAACATAGCAAAAAAAACGAGAGACAGGGTCAGGTTAAAAAATACGAAACTGAAAAAAAGGTGAAAAATAGTTATAAAAACAGCAAAAACACATACAACTGAAAAAGCACGGGTTGATCGTTCCGTTCCACTAGATAAAAAGTTACAAGTTGTGTGCTTACAGCATTAATCGGTTGTTGCACTCAGTTTTGACGAGCAACTCGTGCAATGAAAAAACTTTTGATTCCCTTTTAAATTGTACCAACATAATATAGTGTGGAGGTACATAGTTTTTAGTAGTTTGCACTGAAAACGGATAAAAGCGACAAAAAATTAAAACTTTTTTTTTTTTCAGGAACACCGTGTACAATCTGAGCCTTTACGATTTATCAGAAAACGTTAATCAGGTAAGAACAAAATATAAATTACAGTAGGTACATTTATCGAAGGTCAGTCACACGAAGACAAGAAGTCTTACACAAAAAATAGAGCTTCACATAGAATTAAACGAAACGGTAGCAAGTTAACGGTTTCATATTCATTCAGTTGATTGCTGTGTAAACAAGGTGCTGCTGAGTACCTATTTACTTAAAATCTGGGGCGAAGCGATAACGAAGTCTGCGAAGGAGTAGCTGTAATGTTGAGTTAGATTGATACGATTGTAGTTTTTGCCAAGTTGAGCTTGTCTGCGAGCGGCGACCCATATCTCGACGACAACATATCGCGTTGCGCCGCAGGTTTATGTATCTAATCTTGTGCAAACAACTAGTTCCTCGTTGCTTTCTGTTGCACTATACGTTTATTCTTAGTTACGACCAGTTCCACAGAGCCCACTGTTTGTTTACCATATCGCGTAAATGTTTCCCTCATGGTTAGTAGTAGGTATGCCATTCTTTTGGTTTTTAGAAAATTCCTTTTAACATAATTTTAGGTATAACAAAAGTTGCTAGATGTAAATCATGTTCTTTACGTTCTCCTACAATATTATAAATCAAAGCAAAATCTAGTGCCAAATAGACTTTTTTGAAGGTTTTATATACAATTTGACCACGAGAGCATGTAGTATTCTCGAGCGTTGAGAGGCTTAGTTGAAGTATTCGTTTTGATCAATCACAATGTGCATCGGATAAAAATACGCAGCCCTCGAACGAAGCGGCCAGTTGGCAATGTTGGCACGCAGCCAAAACATCCAGACGTAACTATAACCCGACCAAAACTGAACTCAGATATCGACCTAATATTGTCGCTGTACCACTATAATCAACATTAGGGGTCGGTTCATATCTGACGGAACATGCGTCGCGATTTATCGGTCGCGTAACACCAGAACAGACAAAATGTATATAAAAACACTCGACCATTCACACTCAACCGATGATACGTTAGTGCGTCGAACGTACGTTTGCCTGTACCTGGAGATACGCTCGACGCATCTTCCATCAGATATGACTGATGGAAGATGCGTCCGACAGAACCGACCCTGCTACCCTATACATTTTCATTTCTATACGTAGGTAGACAAAGTATTTGCGTGTTTATATTTATTATAAATAGCCAATGCATTCTGAATATTATGTCTTACCTAATGATGCGTATTTTTGAAAAACACATGATCGAAATTTCTAGAGCATATTGTGGCTTATAGCCTAAAGTGCAATATGTTCCGTGCCGTGTAGTGTCCGCCCACAAAGATTGCGATCTCATTGCAAATACAAATATTACATTCTCCCAACAATATGGCCAGAGCATAATTCGATACAATATGCTGCTATAGTCCTATTTACATATAGGTACTTACATAGCCGGTTATGTCGAAATCAATGTAGTTGTTACATTATGCTTCGCTAACCGGTCTTTTTAAAAAAAACATGGTTCAACCGAACTTGCTGCCGGCTTTCGGTTTATAGAACATAATACATTGGTGTCGCCTCAGTACTTGAACCATTTGCGAAACAAACGACCCCCACGCCCTGTACAAATTTGCACCGCTGCTTTATTATTCTCAGACTGACACCCGACTTTAGCCTAAATTGTAAGTATAACTCTAAGTATAACTCTTTTTTGCTAAGGAAGTTTTTTTTACAGCGACTGGAATGGCAATCTACTGGTGCCCACAGAGAACTATGCCAAGTTAAAGGAAAATCCATAGACGAATGTCAAAACTACCCACGCGTGGCTGCGCGATCACATGGCAGATTGATAGTGTGTGGTACAAACGCATTCAAACCCTTATGCCGAAAATACGCGAAACACGCACTGAACCACCACCTCGAAGAATTTGACGGTACCGGCCGCTGCCCTTACGATCCGCAACATAACTCCACCGCAATACTAGCCGGTAAGTAAGCCAACAGTTTTAAATGCCAATAATAAACCTTTTATAAACCAATTTCCTTCCTGGTTCTGGTCTGCTTTGCACGATCATCAGTGAAGATGGCACGAAGCTACAGTTAGTTAGCTTAAGGGTTGCACCGAACACGACTTGCGACGACCACGATACCATCAATTTATTACCTTTACAGTTACTATTTTGTACCGCTATTACTCCAATGTGGGGAATACTGCTCCATTGTTTCAGTCTAAAATGTCTTTATATAACTTGGGCTTAAACAATTTGAAGTAGGACGTAAAAGACTTTGTAGGTTTTGTAATATTTAATTATTGAATGTAAATGAGGGTCAGCTTAAAGATTAAATTAAATTATACTAGTTGGCACAATGTAGATAATTGTTATTGAGACAAAGTACCAATTACAATTTAAAATTTTAAGGGCATCAAAGTATCATGCCCATATTTGCCTGTATGATCCCATTGCTGGGCATATTCCACTATTCCACTCGATTGTTCATTGTGTTTGCCATTTTTGTAATATGTATTTTAAACAAATAAATTATTTTTTATAGATGGCCAGTTGTACACCGCAACAGCAGCGGACTTCTCCGGCACCGATCCACTAATCTACCGCGAAACAGTACGCACTGAGCGTTCTGACCTGCGCCTACTTAACGACCCTTCATTCGTAGGGGCCGTGGCGTCTACCAGCCATGTATACTTCTTCTATCGTGAAACTGCTGTCGAATACATGAACTGTGGCAAGGTAAATACTGTTTTACTACTTGTTGGTTTTAAATATTTATCTCTTACAAAACATTTCCATAATGTTTGTCAATTTCTCGCAGGCTGTGTACTCCAGAGTTGCAAGGGTATGCCTAAACGACAAAGGAGGGCCGCACTCATTCAGCGACCGATGGACATCATTCCTAAAGGCTCGACTCAATTGCTCTATGCCCGGAGACTATCCATTTTATTTCGATGAAATCCGTAAGTTTCACGAATTTTTGTAAATACTTTTTTACAAGCAATCGTTTTAAAGTCCTCGTATATTTTCTGAAACTAAAACACCATTTTACATACTTATTCCAGAAGCAACCACGGAGTTAATAAACGGGATGTATGGAAGCGGAAATAGCAGAAATGATATAGTCTATGCAGTATTTACCACTCCTCAAAATGCTATAGGAGGTTCTGCAGTGTGTGCGTTCGCTATGAGAGATATCTTAGATGCCTTCGAAGGAACTTTTAAGGGGCAAGAAAACATGAATTCCAATTGGTTACCCTTAGACAAAGATAGAGTACCAGAACCCAGACCTGGGTCTTGTGTAGAAGACAGTCGAACGCTTTCTGACTCGGGCGTTAACTTTATAAAAACTCATTCGTTAATGGACAAAGGCGTGCAATCATTTTTAGCGCGACCAATACTTTTAAGAGTTAGTTTACAATACAGATTTTCTGCAATAGCAGTGCATCCTCAAGTGCAGTCCATGAATGGTAATAAATTCGATGTTATGTACATCGGTACCGACGATGGACGAGTGATAAAGGCAGTGAATGTAGCTGCCAATGAAGGCGTATTTGATGATAGTATGGATGATTACAGCAAGAACCCTGTAAGAACCGCTGTTATATCGGAAGTGCAAGTCCTACCCCAAGGAGTACCTATTAAGCAAATGCATGTAGCACTTACTACAGAGAAACTGATTGTTGCCTCTGGAGATATCATAAAGGCGGTATCTTTATCACATTGCAGTAATGTACAATCTTGCAGGTATGTATTATGCAATACTAGTTAAAAGGGTTTACAATGTTTGCATTTTATAAAATACGAAAATCTCTCACTAGCCTTACCAGTTTGTACTAAATTGACTATTTAATTTAACTTGTTTCAGAGAGTGTGTATCATTACAAGACCCTCATTGCGCATGGGATTCCAAACAACAACAATGTTCATGGGTAGGGAATAGACAGTTTCCTAATCCAGAAAGATTTTTACAAAATGTAGAATATGGAAAGACTGATATATGTAATAAGCTTCCAGCCCTATTACCGGGTGATCGACATAGTAATAGAAATCCAGGCACTAAAAAGCCATCTATGGTTGAAACAGAACCACATCACAAGACCGATGATATTCAAAATGAAATATTAATAGAAGTTGTAGAAACGAATCTGATATCCGAAGAGAAGAATACTAATAGTAACAAACATGAAACAGGTATGTAAAATGATCAGTAGCATATTAAACATCAACATAATATGAAAATTTAAGTAGGTAATATAAATAAAAATATGACTTACCAATGACTTCACCAATATTTTTCAGACTTATTAACAGTAGAAGCAGCTGAAGGCAACATCTACAGCGCACAAGCATTGTTGACAGCTGTAGTCGCCTCCTGCTTGGTGACACTGATGGTGGGATTCGTCATCGGGTATCTTTTTTCGCGGCGATTTCGGCACCCATTTTTTACCGATACCTCACCCTTCAATGAACAACACAATCATTTAAACAGGTCAGTTAATCTCAAAAATAAATCTTATATTAATAAGTAACTTTCATAAATATTTCCAAATATTGACGCATTAGTTTTTTTTACAGACGAATTTTTATGATATCCCGAAGTGAGTCAATTATAATCCCAGAATGTCGCTACTTCACGTTTTACATTTCTATAAGCTAGCACAATTTGTAAATACAACCTTGCTGGGATTTTTAGCGTTGTTACAATCTGTTTGTTGCGCTTGTTCACATGAAAAACCTTTAGCACAACTAATACGATTCAAATAGAAAACCTACTCAAATGGAAATTATTTGCAAGGCAAAAACTTACCTACTTTTCAAATGTTTCAGATTGAGCCCTTTGGAGACGCCGCTGAATGCTAATTCAGCGTACATGCCACCTCGCTCCAAAAACGTAAACCTGGTGGCAAACGTTGGACCTCTGGTCAAGCAGGACAATTTACATTTGGATCTCGGCAAAGAGCGGACACTCGACTTGCGAAACTCCACAGAATCCCTTGACAAGGATCTCAAATGCGGCACCTTGCAGAAAGTTAAAAAGACTTACATTTGAAAATTACCGCAACAGACAATGTACGGTTCCATTGCTAAGTGATAAAAACTATGTGTGAATGCATTGTGCAGTGTGTGCCAAGTCTACCGAGCGGCTCGGCTAGAACGTTTGTTATACGTAGTGTGTTACGCTGATGCTGTTGATCCTTGTAAATATTATCTAGCTATATTGTACAAATGCCAGTTGGAAATTTTTATATGACTATGTTTAGGTAGTCAAGGTTGATGCATTTACAATTTGTGAATAGATAAATCACCCTCAGGGGGTATATTATATTGAGTCAAAAATACTAACGGAAGTCAGAATATGAATTGATTCCATGTTATTTTTAACGCAATATAAATACATTATTACATTTATTACATTCCATTATTTAACTAAAATCATGTAAAATGCTGCGCTTTGTAAATAAATATAGTTAAATGTGTATATAATGCGACGAGTAGAGGTCTTTAGGGTAGGGTAGGGCTCAAGAATCTGTTATGTTGCGGTTGACATAGTCATTCTGCTTTGCAACTGATATTTTATGTAAGAGAATTCTATATGAAATTATAAAGTAGTGCACTATTTATATCTAAAATCGTTCTTAGATTGCCCATTTGTATAGGACCCCGAAATATCGCACTATATCGCCCAACAACATATGTCTAAACAAATTCCTCAATTTTCCAAACGGAGGCTTCCCAATAACCAATAGGTATGTAGGTACTACATGTTGCATAGTGCGGGCACAGCGCACCTAAAATGGCTGGCCAAAATTATTGATATTCAGTGTAACTTGGTGTAACCAAAGGCTAAATGCAGTACTGTGACAAAAGAAATTATGTAATACATTAAGACTTTCAATTTTTTAAATTCTTTTCATAAACAACAAAGGATAGGAAATTTGGAAAATGAGTGAATATTATCTCAAAATCGTGTACCTACTACAAATGGCCAATGATAATAATAATAATTTTCGAAGCAGACATCTAGAAAATCTCGTATAAATAATATGAATGTTAATAATTCAACAATTGCTGTGCTAAGTGCATAGTGCCTTGTGTAGGTTGCCAATTTAGTGCCTAAAGTAAAGTTTAGACGTCTAGACCTTGTTGGATATGATCGCAGAAATACTTGTTTAAAATAACTGTTAATTATAAGAATTCGGTTTACATAAAATTTTACTTGAGTTAGCTACTCAAAATATTAGGTATTAGATATATTAAAAGCCTTAGTTCTATTACAATGTTTAATGCCTATTTATTATAACTTTTGATACTCAACATTTCCACATTTGTTGCATTGCATGTTGCATGTATTAAAAATTTATTCTGTGCAGGTATATGTATATAAAAAGTATGTCACTATTTCTTTATATAAAATGATCCTACTTATCCTATACCTAGTAATTACTAGATAGGAACTACTAATTATATTGCAAAATGCTAACTTTCTAAATGCAACAAATTATAAATAAGTACCTACCTACTAAATGTGAGTATCTACAAAATGAAATTATTAAAAACCTATGTATACAAATATTAATGAATGAACCATATAAGTTTCCCACCGTAAAATTAATCAAAGTCTTATTATATTGTGTTAAGCAAAATGCCTGTTTTACTATGTACATACATTTTTGAAAAATAAATAATCATTAAATATAATAAGTAGCTATTTTGGAATTCATTTTCTTTTTTACATGTTGACTACTTTCTTATCTAATTAGTTGAAGCATTAAAATTATAAACAATATCTCATATTTTAATTGTGCTGTTATTATTAGTATAAATTATATGACTTTTGTAAATTTTCCTCCAATATACATTACAATAATTAATTGAAGAAAACATTTTATTTATATTTTTATATTAAATTAAATATCAATAAATATGTTAATTATACGAAATTTCCTTAATAATGGAAAAATATAAGTATTATGACATTAGGTGGTTGGTTTTATTTATGAATTAAGTTCCTAACTACCTAAATTGTTACCCAGAAGTTATCATATCTAATTAAGTGTGGTGGTGGTTTTGATGTTTTTTTTTTTTGGAAATTGTTTTAATGAGTGATAAAACCTGGGTGTCATTCAATAGAAGATCATACTCCACATGATATGATTGAGTTAGAGCTGCATCTTTAACAGAGATATCTCAAAAACTTCGTGATTTAAGAAGAATTGACACAACAATACCTATATATTTTCTAAACTAGTCCTCTCTATAGATTGATATGCAATAATAATCTGGATAGCTGTCTTTTAATTTCTGCAAGACTTATAGAAATTGATTTAAGTAGAAGATGAAGATTAGTGTATACCTGCATAATTTTAAATGGTAGATTAAGTCAAACAATAAAATAAAACCATTTTGCTTGCACTATGATTGATCCATTTCATCACATCTATCTATATAATTAATGTAATCACATAAAAATTGTCTTTTCTCATGAGCAGTTTTCACAATATCTGTATCAAAAGTAACACCACTGTCACAGGTAACTGTTTCTTCCTTCATTTCTGAATTACCTTCATGTAAAAGTACAAAGTTGTGAAGTACACAAGCTGCATATATAAATGTTTGGGCAACTTCTGGTTTGTTTGTCACAAGATAATTGACTCTTTTAAATCTCTCTTTCAGCATTTCAAAAGCTTGACCAATATAAGATCGAGCCTTCCAATGAGTCTCATTAAACTTCATTTCTTCACTAGTCAATATTTCATCACTTGTGAAAGGTGTCATTAAGTTGATATGTAATCTATACTGAGAGTCTGATAAGATGTGGTTATCGAAATCCATGATTGTGTTCAATTTCAGAGCTAGTGGGCTTGACTTATAAACCTTGTTTTTACGAGTTTTCCTTGTTGGTCCCACAAATGTATCAATGAACATTAGGGACTCATCACACACAGCTTGTAGTAAGAGAGTGCCTTCAGATTTGTCTTTAACACCACAAGTGTTAAGCCGTAGAGCATCCAAGAAGCCTACACAATTAGGTAACTTAAACTTGCTATTAACTTTTATTCTTGTAAGGTGCTGTTCCTCAGCTGATGGCCAGATTATAAAATTCAACCTTTGATCAGATAGTATAGAAGCAATTTCATAACAAATTCTACTGACTGACCTTTTTGTTCCAAATGTTTCTTGAATTTCTTTGAAGCAATGATTGCTTGTGAGGAAATATAGAAAAATGTGCACTTTCTTATCTATTGGTAAGCCAGAGCGATCAGGTGGTGAAAATTCCTTGACAAATTTTATGAGCTCCTGAAAAAAGAAGTAACTACAACATTATGCTCATATTCAATAGGAACCCTTAGGAAGAAAAATCTGGAGTAAAAAAACTTGTTATAAGATACGTCGTCGTCGTTGTCAGCCTATTGCAGTCCACTACTGGACGTAGGCCTCCCCCAGAGCACGCCACAAGGCTCGATCTCCCGTTTTTGCCATCCAGTCACTACCAACCGCCCTCTTTAAGACATCAGTTCAGTCAATCAGAAACCGTGATCATGGTCGTTGGGAAGTCCTTGGATGTAATTAAGAAACGTTAAATCTATACTATAAAATCTATGGAAGAAATTTTACTCCCAACTTACCTACCTGAACAGTACTTTTTTTCATATTAAACTTTTTTCTGTAGTGCTCATCAGAGTAATATAAAACAATATCTTCATAAAATTGATTATTTGATTTCACTGGCTCTACAATTGTTCCCATTTGTTGAGAATATTCTTTCTTCATTAACTCACTAAACATAAATATATTTTCACTGTTGTCATTAATAACATTAGAAAGTGCTATGCTTAATCTATTTATAGAAGAAACTCCATCACTATCTAAAAATAATTCTGTAATAAATTCTTTATCGAATTTATCCATTCTTATCTTAGATTCTTACATTGCGGTCGGAAAAGCAAAAGATAAACTATGGCACAAACTTTTGGCTCCGTGATCTTTGGCACAAACTAAACTATAAATCTTAGATTAATGATAACTCGTCGCTCCGCTCGAGAGCAAACACGCCAGATTGACAATTTCAGAAAAACAGTTAAACGTAGAACTTTTATTTATTATTTACAGTTTTTACATTCCTGTTCCAGCACGCATTTAATTTTTGTTTGTTTGTTTAGTTTATCCCGAAGGAAAGGCAAGGGGAACTAAGCCCATACAGCCATTTTCTTTAGTAAATGATTTCTGAATTTATGATGATAATGATGATGATGAATGGAAACGTCGGGAAAATCCTCAAGAACAAGTGTAAAGTTAGTCAAAATGAAAAATTATTGTAGAAACAACTTACATGCGCCCATGAAGAGATCGTAATCCGGCTAAAGTTTTACTCGGCTTACCTGCGTATAAAACCATGCACACGCACTAGATTCACATCACAAGTAATCAAAATATAATTTATCTACCAGAAAACATCACTTTACGGACACATGCAAGCCATTTACAAATAAATTTTGATTTTCACAAGAAAATTACACCTGCACCCTTCCAGCTTTTCCCGCCGAATCCAGCACGCATTTAACTTTTCTTTTTTTTGTTTTGTTTAGTTTATCCCGAAGGAAAGGCAAGGGGAACTAAGCCCATACAGCCATTGTCTTTAGTAAATGATTTCTGAATTTATGATGGATGATATTGATGATGAATGGAAACGTCGGGAAAATCCTCAAGAACAAGTGTAAAGTTAGTCAAAAGAAAATTATACCCGCTCCCTTCCAGCTTTTCCCGCCGAATCCTCGATAATTATCACTATCGAATTATAATTCGTACTGCTAAACGACATCTTTTTTTTTAGAACAGCCACAAATACATCTATTGGTATATATACAAATTCCATTTCAGTTATATTTTGTGTTATGTTGTTATTATTATGCTTTATTGTACACAGTAAAGTTTTCACAAATAAAGTTTCTTTATTGTGTTTAATTTATTTACCTAAATTCTCATTGCAATATCTGTTGTGAATATTACATTCCATCCAATAATTTAATTCTTTTAAGGGTATTTTAGTCATAGTATGGAAACACCTCTGTCAAAACTATTGCTATCTAAAAGGGGCACGCTGGCACTACATCTGTAGTGTAAATAAATTTTTTTTAACGAAAAACCGACTTCCTCCCAAAACTCGAGCTTACTAAAGTCAAATTTTACTAAAGGGAAAATATATATTGCGTTAAGCCGTGTACGACGTTTAGAAGGCATAATATTGTCAGATTTATATGCCAGCAAATGATTAAATAGGCCACATGACAAAAGACAGAAATGAGTAGGCTTTGAAACTTTACGTCTGACAATATATAAGCAACATATAATTACACTCCTTCTTCCCGCCCTGTTCCCAATCATTTGGGGTCGGTGCAATATGTAGGTACTTTTCTTTCAGTCATCCCTATTATCCGTCATCTCGTTATTCTCATGTCTACCTCTTCCTCTATAACAATCTTACTTCGGACACGGCTTAACGCAACATATAAGGCTTCCCCTGCCATAGGGGGATTTTGTTACTAAAAAGTTCCACTATCTGTTTTTCGGCGGCTCCATCATCAGACCCTCGTTTCCTTTATATTATGTGTAGCTGACCAAAATTCTCAATAAAAATCTAAAAACGGACTACTCGTGCCTATTATATTTGAGGATATCCCTAGATTCCTTAGAGATTCCATCATCAGATCTTATGTTTTATATGTAGGTGACTAAAACGTTCAGTAAAAGTGTAAAAACAGACTACATGTGCCTACAATATTCCTGGAAGTATACCATGACCAACTATAAAAAAAAAAATGAAATCGGTTCATAAATGACGGAGTTCTGAGGTAACACCAGGGATTTGGTATCTCCTCGGTAACACACATAAAATATATAAAAAAAAAAAAAACCATACAGAAAAATTGATAACCTCTCTTTTTGAAGTCGGTTAATAATCTAAGCAATAAACAATAGGTAGGTACCTAGCTCCGTGAATGCGGCAATTTTATCATGTTTTTTTTGTTTAGTTTATCCCGAAGGATTCGGCGGGAAAAGCTGGAAGGGTGCAGGTGTAATTTTCTTGTGAAAATCAAAATTTATTTGTAAATGGCTTGCATGTGTCCGTAAAGTGATGTTTTCTGGTAGATAAGTTATATTTTGATTACTTGTGATGTGAATCTAGTGCGTGACCATGGTTTTATACGCAGGTAAGCCGAGTAAAACTTTAGCCGGATTACGATCTCTTCATGGGCGCATGTAAGTTGTTTCTGCAATAATTTTTCATTTTGACTAACTTTACACTTGTTCTTGAGGATTTTCCCGACGTTTCCATTCATCATCATTGTCATTCATCATAAATTCAGAATACATTTTACTAAACAATGATTAGGCTGTATGGGCTTAGTTCCCCTTGCCTTTCCTTCGGGATAAACTAAAAAAAAAAAAAAAATATCCCGAAGGAAAGGCAAGGGGAACTAAGCCCATACAGCCATTGTCTTTAGTAAATGATTTCTGAATTTATGATGGATGATAATGATGATGATGAATGGAAACGTCGGAAAAATCCTCAAGAACAAGTGTAAAGTCAGTCAAAATGAAAAATAATTGCAGAAACAACTTACATGGGCTCATGAAGAGATCGTATTCCGGCAAAAGTATTTTTCAGCTCATATAGATAAATATAAATAATTTAAATAAATGTTTTACGGTTTGCAGTGGTCTTGGGTTCGATTCCCACTCGGGTGAAGAATTTTTTCCATTTTCTTTATTAATAATTTTAAAATATTTTAATATTAATTTTGGTTAGTTAATAACATTTTTGTGATAATTATTCTCTGAACTTTAAACAGTGGCGAAACTAGTTGTGGGACCTATTTTATCTTTGATTGACTGATTGTGGAATTACGTACAAGCTCTCACTCACTGTATTAATTAAATGATGTTTACCGTTACTACAATATTTTTGTTCTATTCAAATTAAATCTTAAAAATGGGCATCGTTCTTTCCTTTATTGAATGAAATAAAACCACGGAGAATGGTCCCACAGCTTTGTTGACATAATGACAAATTATTCAGAGGGACAATTTTTAATAGACTATAGTATTTTTTTATCCAGCACTTTTGGACCAATAATGTATAAAAGGTAAAAATATCATCTCCTTTTAATATATTTTATATTTAAATTTCACGATAATTCTATAAGATTTGACAAATCATTATACTTCTCAGCATCAATAATAAATTTATCGACTATTTCGCCACATCTAGGGAAATAACATTTTTATGGCAACATTAATTTTATGTCATGCATACGTCAAGTCGATATTTTATGCCTGTTTTTTCGCCTTGCGTTTGTTTTTTTTTTTTTTATTTTTTTAGTTTATCCCGAAGGAAAGGCAAGGGGAACTAAGCCCATACAGCCATTGTCTTTAGTAAATGATTTCTGGATTTATGATGGATGATAATGATGATGATGAATGGAAACGTCGGGAAAATCCTCAAGAACAAGTGTAAAGTTAGTCAAAATAAAAAAATTATTGCAGAAACAACTTACATGCGCCCATGAAGAGATCGTAATCCGGCTAAAGTTTTACTCGGCTTACCTGCGTATAAAACCATGCACACGCACTAGATTCACATCACAAGTAATCATAATATAACTTATCTACAAGAAAACATCACTTTACGGACACATGCAAGCCATTTACAAATAATTTTTGATTTTCACAAGAAAATAACACCTGCACCCTTCCAGCTTTTCCCGCCGAATCCCTTGCGTTTGTTTGGAACCAGTGTTGCCAACCCCAGCACACGCTAAACTGTAGATATACTAAAAAAAACTGTAGAAAACTGTAAATATCAAATTAATACAGTAAATCTACAGCTTAATATTTTTATAATTTAATGATGGTAATAAATAGAATACATTTTAGAGAGGCAATTAAAAACAAGAAAATTCATGTGATTATCGAAGTTTTAATCAAATTTAATATCAAAAGTCATAAAGATAAAGTAAAAATATGTTACCTTTTTTACTTTTTGCGAGCCATCCACTAAATTTTTCATCGTCGAGCCAAGAATCAATAAATTTTTGCTCGTATCTCACTGCTTTCTTTTTTCTTGCTGGGGATTTGTCAACATCCGGCAGTTAATCCCAGTCTTTCTGTCGATAACTCCTTTGTATTGTTATCCACTGATGAAAAAGAGGTAGAAAGAGCTATCGTCTCCCTAAAATCAGATAAGGCTGTTGGATGGGATGGCATATCTGCTGGTCTATTAAAGGAACACAGGCTCATTCTTGTTCCACCCCTGACTCACATAATCAATCGTTGTCTGTTGGTTGGCGTCTTTCCTCGGCTGTTGAAGATGGCTGTAGTGCAACCGGTCTACAAGAGCGGAAATCGTGGTCTACCTAATAACTATCGGCCAATATCAATCCTTCCATCGATTTCCAAGGTATTTGAAAAGATACTGAACACTAGACTTGTGAACTACCTAGAGAATAATAATATATTGTCCAATTCTCAGTTCGGATTTCGTGCAAAGAAATCTACTACGGATGCACTACATACTGTCACTAATTATATAACGCAAAATCTTGATGTGGGGAGGAAGTGCATGGTTATTTTCCTTGATTTGGAGAAGGCATTTGACACTGTTTCAGTTCCACTATTGGTGCGCAGGCTGGAGAGTATCGGAGTTCGCGGTAAACAGCTTTCACTGTTTTCCAGTTACCTTAGTGACCGAACCCAATGTGTTAAATTACCTAACAATAACATAAGCTCCTGTTCTCCAGTCACCTTTGGTGTGCCACAGGGAAGTATACTTGGCCCAACATTGTTCCTCATCTTTATTAATGAATTATGTAAAGTTGAACTTCAGGGGGGCATCATAGCTGCTTTTGCAGATGACACGGCGCTTCTTTTCTCTGCTAACACATGGGACAGAGTGTATGAATTGTGTCAAGCGGGTTTTAATACGGTTTGTGCTTGGCTCAGGATGAATCTCCTAACACTAAATTGTAAAAAAACCAAGTATATGCCTTTTGCCATTAAAAATTCTTCATTGCCTTTAGATGATATGCTTGACATCTTTGCCCATAGCTGCGGTTTTCCCAACCAGTATCAATGTACCTGTGACGTATTGGAGAGAGTAAGCAGCATAAAGTATCTTGGTGTTACTTTTGATACTCAACTGACATTTCTTACTCATATCCGAATTCTGTGTGGCAGAGTGCGTAAGCTGGTGTATGTCTTCTCTAAATTACGATACGTGGCAGATAGGCAAATTCTAAAAGCGACATATTATGCCCTATGTCAATCGGTGATACTGTATGGGATTGAAGTTTGGGGCGGGGCAGCGATGACTCATCTTTTGGAATTGGAGCGCGCTCAGAGATGTATTCTAAAGGTCATGCATTTCAAGCCTTTCTTATACCCAACAGATGACCTTTACCAATTTAGTGAAGTTCTTACTGTTCGCCAGCTGTATGTGCTTAATATCGTACTCAGGCAGCATACCTATACTACTGTCAATGCTCAAGACAAAAGTCGACGAAATCATCTAGTCGCTCGATCAGTACCCACTAAAACTCGCTTTTCAAGGAGATTTATAACTTTTATGGGACCGTACTTATATAATAATATGCACCATAAACTACGTATATATGGACTCAATAGGTGGTTGTGTAAGAGGAAGGTCTTTACATATTTGCATGCTCTTTCATACTTGGAGACAGAACACTTATTACATGTACCTTCGTAGGTTGAATCTTGTTCGTAGGTGCAACTTTTACATAAACGTATTTCACAAAAAAGGTTAAATTTCAATTAAAACGTTTTTTAAAATGTATATTTTTAAAATCTTAGCTAAAACTTCTATAATAATATTTTAATCTCACTCCATTACTATCACAATATATGAGATCTGATACTGCACAGTGCTAATTTTATTATTATGTATGTCCACTATTTTGTAAGGGGGCCTGGTGACCTGTAACACGGGTCTCTGAACCTACACAGGCACCAGTCTCCCATGAATGACAACTGTTCCTCCCTTCAATCATCATATTATGTTCTGTGCCATATTGTGTCATTTGTGGTGAGAAATAAATGAATTTATTATTATTATTATTATTATAACATCTGACTCACTATCATTACTACAGATTTGCATAATCGTAACTTTTTGCTCAACTTACGTTTACCGAACAATAAAGAATTTAATCTGACGAATGACGGAATGCACAGTCAAGTACATATATATCTCGATTGTCAAAGCATCCGCGGGGATTCTCCAGTAAGAAAAATAGAATGTCAGTAAAACAGACATCGACCGAAACAATCTACGACTGTCCAATACTAACGCCATCTATTAAATCGATTGATGACTATTACCTCAGGTTCGATGATAGTTGGTTTTACTGAAGCTCAGTGCACGGACTACCACGTAGCAAATAAAGGTGGCGCTAGAATTATAAGCACAAAACTGTAGATATCGAGGCCTAAACTAAAAACTGAGAGAATTTCCAAAAAACTGTAGATCTACAGTTAAAACTGTAGGGTTGGCTACACTATTTGGAACACACCTTCTATAGGTTATATTTCTATTGGTAATACTCATTACACTAACTATGAATAGTATAGATAGGTACATAATAATAGAAATACATAACAATAGAGTTACATAATAATATTAATAATAGGTCATATTTTCTATTTACATAATACTGAACTATTCTTAAGTAACAAATGCAAAGTTGTTTTATTGTTTCAATAATAGCATACATAATTACTTAACTATCTATTACAACTACAGCCCACACAACATGTCTTTCCATCATGATAATGGTGATAGATAACTATTAATTTTGAGGTGTGTCAAAATCCATCACTTTTTTCCATACTAATATCTTATTATTGGAAGGCATTTCTATGGTATCAAAAAGCAATAACCGATTCTTTTTTCCTAGTTCAATCAAGTCTGTTATATCTCGCAAGCCCCATAAAGAGTTCCTTGATTTTAATGAATTGTTAAAATCAATATTGCTTTGAGGACAAATAATACCATCTTTACTGTATGGGCCATAAGTTATCATAAGACCACTTTGTTTCAAATAAATTCCAGCATTTTCAAAAAGTCCAATTGTACACTCATATGGACTAATATGAATCATATTTGCATTATACAAATAGTCTATGGAATTTTCTGCAACACCATATTGTATCAATTTACAGCAAATATCTATAGTTAGGGGTTCCAAAATATTTTTTGTCACACTTTTTTTTTTATAATAATGAATGCTTCCTAACAAGCTTTCATCGATATCACTTGGTATAAATTTAACTCCTGGAAAATGGGGAGCGAAATGGTACACATGCTGACCAGATCCTGATGCTATTTCCAAAAAAATTGGACTTCTACTGTGAAGTTTATCATCATCACATGTAATAAATCTCTTTAAAACTTGTAGGATAGGTTCCTTGTTTCTTGTTGCAGCTAGATATATTAATTTTTCACCTATCATACTGAAAATAAGAAAAGTTTATTAAAACTCTTGATCAGGAGTGGCAGATTACTATGATTATTATGTGCTGTTGATATACCTACTTACAATCATAAATTTAATATGTTAAGTAACTACCAATAACAGTTGATAAAACTTTTATATAAAGTTTTAATTAATTACTAATTTAAACATGATTTAAGCCAGAAAAAAATGAAACCATTCGACATATGTACAAAGATAAAATTTGGTATGTATGTTTGTTAGAGGGTGTAAGAGTAAGAAACCACTAACAACGGATTTTCCAAAATTCTCATGGGAGCAGGACAAACTGAAATTCCAAATTTTTAGAGGATATTTACTGATTATAAAATTATTAATAAAGAAATGGAAAAAAATTACTGAGGCAAAGCGAGGGCGAGCCACTATATTTTATAAAAATAAGTAGGTATTCCAGCATGCTTTTTGAGAAGAAAACGGACGGCAAAAGCCGACGTTTGCTATTGATGATTACAAGTAGGTACCACCTACCTGATACCTTTTATTTCCCTTACCTTTCATTTTCATTGCTTGTAGAGGTAAAGCTCGTAGTTTTCGACATCAGTGGTTTTATGTTATGCTCATATATTTTTTTAACAAATTGTAATGCAACAGCCCTGCTTACCAATATCATTAAATTCTATTGGAAGTACAAAACTAATTGAGCACGCGCCTTTGTTGGCTTTAGCATCTCTACTTTTGGTTCCGTGATGTACTATCCTTATGGACCCTAAGAATGAAGCACAGGGGTGCGTTTAAGTAAGCCGGCGAAATCTTCAACTTTATTAAAATATAAATGGCTCCGTCGACTATCGACGATTCTTAGCCGGTTAAAAATTATCTAGCAAGCAATAAGATATATACTCTGACTCATTCATCTGAGACTCTACTCAAAGAATATACTTACTCTCTGACTCTCAAGGGATCGCTGAACGGAGTAGCATCTCTACTAAAGCCCTCTACGCATTATCCTCTTTGGCATTATCCATCCGTGCTGGACGTCCTCGCACGATGCATGACGCAAAACGGTAATGCGTAGTAAAGCTGTAACAAACCGTATGTATTCGTTACTGAGTAACGGGTACTGCATCAAGTACCGAGTAACGAAACGTTACCCAGGAATTCGTCTCGTTACTCGCATGTTTCTTATCATGGTATCATGGGTATTTTTCGTATAATACTCGTACACTGTTTCGGATCGCAAGTGGTGTATTGATACGTTTGTTTTTGATCGTATGTTCTACCAATGCGCGTGATGCGGTTCATTTAAATCGCTTATTTCAAAGAACGGGGATTAGGTTTGTTTAAAGTACTTATATATTTTTTTTAAATCGTCAAAGTTTTTTACTGTTTTGTACTATTTTGTTTTATAATTTACTACTTTGTAATATAATTTAAGTTTGTGGTTAAAATTTTCTAAAATCCATTGCAAATTTGGTATATTACGTCGACAGTTCAGATTCGACTAGTTACCATACTACATAAGTACATACTACAGTTACTATACCATATGCGGTATCAGAGGTGACGAGTTCAGTAACGATACGATAGTAACGAGTACTCATGGTCAAAGTAACGAATACATACGGGTACGCTTTTATTCGTTACTTTTACACCTCTAATGCGTAGGCTTGCCGGACGACAATAATTATTATTATTACCGTGATGGACTCGCACGTCAAATTTTTTGTCAAACGGGCCCCCCACTACTCCTCACACGACATGCGGCTGGATAGTATATAGCCCTGACGTACGTCAGTTCAATCGGGCATTGTGCGTTCTTGGTTGAATTTTGGGTCCTACCATATGCATTAACATTTCCATTAATTCAAAATCATGTCTCAAATATGCGTTAAAATCTAAGATGTTCAAATCTTTCATTATGTTATTGACTTGAGTGTATTCAAGACGTTTTTTATAAACTTTTTTCATCCAAAATCTTTTCTTTTTGTTACATTTCCTTTTATTTAGATTATGTAAGTACAGCTTTATCAAAACACCCATTTGTTGGCACTTTGATAGGTAAAGCCCTCTACGCATTATCCATCCGTGCTGGACGTCCGTGCACGATGCACGATGAAAAACGGTAATGCATAGGCTTGCTGGACGACAATAATTATTATTATTACCGTGATGGACTCGCACGACCAATTTTTTATCCAACAAGCCCCCCACTACTACTTGCACGACGTGCGGCTGGATAGTGTGTAGCCCTGACGTACGTCAGTTCAGTCGGGCATCGTGCGTGCTTGGTTGTGCGTAGACTTGACGTCCGTCAAATAACCAGTGCGTGATAAATTTTTGAAGCGTAAACACGTAAACGCTTTCAAAATGGACCGATCGTCACTTTTTGCTTTTATAGAGAAGTACAAAGCGCATTCTTGTTTATGGGATATCTCTCATGTCGACTACATGAATAAAAACAAAAGAATTAGTGCACTGGAGGATTTAATACCCCTACTGGGTGAAACAGCGACTATTGACACTGTACGAAAAAAAATCGATGTTTTGAGAAACTGTTATACCAGAGAATTAAAAAAAATAAAGGCATCTACAAGAACAGGATCATCATCACAAGATATTTACACGCCAACTTTATGGTATTTCGACGCATTATCGTTTTTGTCAGAAAGGGAGGTTTCCAGGTCAGGCGTAGACAATATTAATGAACCAATAAGTATAATCCGTTATTATAATTATTATAATCCGTGCTTGCCTTAGCTACACTACAATGTTATTTTTTGGCACTGTTAGGTATTTTGTAAGGATATAATACCTATTTATATACCAATAAAATTGTAATGACTGTTTGTTGCCATAATAAAATAAAAATATATTTATCATAATTATCTTAATGATTAATTATTAAAACAAACGACTTGAGTTCTTAATTAAAACAACATTTTAATTATACCAAAGATAATAATTACATGATGTGGAGAGATAATGTTAAGAAATCATGCGATCCTGAAACCCCACTCTTCCTTCTTCGTTAAAATATCTTCTCAGTCCTTCTCTCACTGCGCTGCCCTCTTCGTGAGAATAAACAAGTTTTTCTTCGTAATCCAACAATTGATAAAATTCGTGATAATCTCCCCTAATTACACTTCCAGTAATAATATTTTCTCGACTAATCAAAGTTTCTGGTAAATCATCTCCTTTTTTTATGTTTATTAAAAAGTTGTGGAGGGCACAGCATGCTAATATAACATGATCTAGATAATCGACGTCAATGGCTATAGGATTATAAAAAAGTCTGAAACGTGCTGATAAAATCCCAAAGGCATTTTCAGATACACGTCTAGCGCGTGATAATCTGTAATTAAAGATCCTGTTTCTGTAATTATTTTCGTCATGGCGAGAGTATGGTACAATTAGATTACCGAGCAAGGGAAACCCCGAATCTCCTATAAATACGTAGGGTGCAGATACTCTTGAATTAGGCAATACATCGTCTTCTGGTAAATTTAGATTTTCGTTCATTAATTTTTCATAAAATGACGTGTTTTTTAAAAGTCCTGCATCGGCAGCTCGGCCGTTCATTCCAGCATAAACATAAATAAATTCATAATTAGCATTAACTATTGCAAACAGTATCACACTAAAATATTTCTTGTAGTTGTAATAAACGCTTCCAGTTTTACGTGGCTTGATAATACGGACATGTTTACCGTCCATGGCGCCTATGCAATGCGGAAACTGCCATTTATTTTCAAAGTCAGCTGCATTTTTTTTCCACTCCATGCTAGTTGTTGGAAACTGAAACAAATTTTATAAATGAATTACCAGTATTTGTTTATGTAATGTGTGTTTATTTTTAACTTTATTGGTTGTTACATAACTATACACTCAAATATTTTTTCTGTTCTAGGTAAACACCGGAGAAAGTTCAAGCAGTGATCGCCCAACAATTCAACGGAAAAAGCGCGACACCAAAACTCAAGATGAATTAATTAATGTAGCTAAGAAGTTACTGACAGACAATTCAAACTCTAACCAAAATCGCAATACATTTGGTTCATATTTGGAAACACAATTAGAAAATGTCAGAAGTGATCAAAAATTTATAGCAGAGAAACTCATGAGCGAAATATTGTATCACGCAAGAAATAATAATTTGAATGAATCTTCTACTATTGTCACCAATAATGTTCAATCAACTTATCACCAAGAAATTCATTCACCATGCAATCTACAATCAAGTACATCATCACCAATTGATAATAATTACCGACCAATATCCCACGGGTATTCTTCAGTTATATCTTCAGCTCAAACTCCTAATAATAATCATCGTCTAGTATCCCAGGGATCTTCATACACTGTAATATCTCCAGTTCAGACTCCTAATAATACTCCTATACCACCACTCTCTCCAGGAACAAGTACACAGACTCCAATTAATGCACACTGCTCATCATCCAAGCAGTCCACCTATACTGTGATTAATTTACCTCGAGCTACTAAAGCTTCTGTACAAAACTCCTTCAGTCAACAACATTCTTCACTTTTATCACCAGTGTTTCATGGTCCATTGAATACTAATTCTGTTTACACTCCTTCTACAAACATCATTTCTCAAAATCTTGAAAGAACTATACTTACTGATCAAGACACTGAACTATCAGAAGACATCCATCAATCAGAAGATATTCAGCTACCAGAAAGTACATTAGCGGACTACCCAAACATAGTATTCGCGACTGATTCAAATACTTCCACTTCACTTTCGCAATCTTCCCAAAGCAACCAGAATTTGTTAAATCAACTTTTGATTTTTCGTCGAAAGTAATCTACCTAGTTATGTTACAACTTAATAACTAATTAATAATTATTAGCTATGGTTTTGTTCAAGTGATTAATAAATGTTTTAACCATTAACATTACTAATTATTTTATAACATACCTTTAAATACTCGTCCTTTAGTGCTTGATATATTGCTAAACAGGTTTCTGGAATAATTTCACTCAACAATTGAGGTGAAATAACATTAGAAGTCATTAACTCCCTATAAGTTTCTCCTGTTGCAAGGTATCTCAGAGTAACAACTAAACGCTCTTTTACTGATACACTGTCTCTCATTCTAGTATTTTGCCGTTGAATTTTGGGTCCTACCATATGCAATAACATTTCCATCAATTCAAAATCAAGTCTCAAATATGCGTTAAAATCTAAGATATTCAAATCTTTCATTATGTTGTTGACTTGAGTGTATTCTAGACGTTTTTTATAAAAAATTTTCATCCAAAATCTTTTCTTTTTATTACATTTACTTTTATTTAAATTATGTAAGTACAGCATTATCAAAACACCCAGTTGTTGGCACTTTGATAGGCACGGTGGCATTTTGTTAAATACGTGTGCTCGAGTTAACGTTTCGCGAACGTCTAGCATGATGGATAGTTTGCACGATAGTGCGTATAGCACAATCGGGCCTGACGGTCGGGCACTGCTGTCCGTCAAGATGGATAGTGCGTAGAGGGCTTAATGTGGCATAGTGTAGCGAATGTCTAGCATGATGGATACTTTGCACGGTAGTGCGTATAGTACAAATCGGGCCTGACGGTCGGGCACTGCTGTCCGTCAAGATGGATAGTGCGTAGAGGGCTTTAGTCTGTGAACGGAGTCCACAGTAGTGGTAGCGAATATAACGTATAGCTTTTTAAAATAACATGCTATTTGTCCATAGCGCAATAACCAATGATTTAATTGACTCGTTCCAAGTTAAACGCTATAACGATATGCGCGCTTTACGTGTCGCGTACGTATGGCTCATCGCGCCTTCGACACGCACATGCATAGCGCGTGACGGCCGGCGCCGGACTATCAACAGCTATATGAAATCGCGTCAAATAGAAAATAGCGTATTCGTGACTTGTCATTGGTTACCAACAGCTATATGAAATCGCGTCAACTAGAATATAGCGTTTTCACGACTTGTCATTGGCGGGATAAGAATATAGCGTATTCGTTCAGTCACTCATTCGTGACTTGTGATTTGCGCGCAACTCATAACGTTATAACGTCACGAAAAAAATAGCGCACTATTTGCATGTAGCATATCACTTTCACGCGTTCCGAGAATATAGCTTTTTTGAACACCACTAGTTCACAGACCGATCACAAACTAAGTAGAGATGCTGACGCATCCACAGACTAAGTAGAGATGACGGAGTCACAGCAGGGATTTGGTATCTCCTCTTAGGATGGATTCCAAGCTCTGAACAAGAAATTGAAACATGAAAAAATGACAGCCTCCCCCCCTTGTTTTCCCACAAGGGATCCCTTACACAGCAAAAAAATACCCTATAATGTAAGTAAAGACGTTGAAAAAGGCATAAATATAATATTATCATGAAAAACTTGGATTCGTTTTGAAAATGTTTACATATTTAATAGAGTAATGAAATGTATTTAATGTAATTTGTATTATAAATAAAGTGTACATAATAGGTATAGTAAAACAAACCTTCGCGGTAGCAAAAATTCTGTATTTTAAGGAATGTTTTGTTGCTATGTAATGGTATCCCTGGGTAGCACATGACAATTTTGTCAAATCATGTCAAGTCGATTTGTTTGAATCGCTTCGCATATTTGTGTGGACTAAATAAGATATTTTGGTGGTATTGATATAAATACAGTAGTGAAATGTATTGTTCGTGGTTGCAGAAGCGAGTGGCATCCAGGATCCAACTTATTATATCACTCGTAAGTACAAAATTGAATTTCCAAACTATGGCCCTAGGCAAAAACTTAAACGGCAAATTTTAGGCAATATTCACTCTTGCTTTTTTAAATATTTGTCACAAAACTTTATTTAGTTAGTTGCTTATCCTCATAATCCCAATATTTGCTTCTGAAGCTACTTTTTAAACATTTTCTGTGTATTGTATATTTTTGAGTAGGGTGCACATACTTTTCCATAACAAGAGACCGACCCTACAATGAATTTATTTTAAAATGTTATACTTTTTATTATCATATATAACATTATAAATGTGAAAGTAACTCTGTCTGTCTCGCTTTTACGCCTACTGCCGCCATTTACTGAGCGGATTAATTTTAGTGATAATTTTCTCTGCGTAGCTTTAGGTGGACCCAGAAAAGGTTTAAACGCCTAGCTTGGTGGCGCCTGTCACTGTAACATTTTGTAATCACTAGTTAGTATAGGTGCTAATATTTAAATTTTCAGATAATCAAGGAAACCCACGTATGGATTATAGTAACGTTACAGCTACCGAAATATTATATCACTGGATCAATTACTGGCAGATAGAGCACAAAAAATTTGTCGTTCATTACAAAAACATTTATCGTTCTTATGCTCAGCTTCAAAGAACGATGGAAAAACTTGTGCAAATAAAATAAAAGATATTTAATGGTTATTTATTTAATAGTTGTTAAATCCCTTTAATCTAAATAAGACACTAAAACACTTAAAACAACGTTTCTTATTTGTACGTATGCAATAGTGGTACGAAATATAAGTATTCATAATTATGTACTCGTAAATATACCAATTTACATTCCAGGTCTTTAGGATCACGGACAATATCACAATGGCTTTTTATTTTTTATTTTGTAAATGTGTAATGTAAATTGTGCAAATTTTATGTGACCTATTTTTAGGCCAATACAAATTCCATTGGGTTCTCTGCAATTATTCCTACTTTTCTTTAGAAACGGATAATCTAATCTTTACTTATTAATTATTATGTATCCACCATAAAAATTAGCTGTTTAAAAGAACTCAGTGATCTTAAAAAATGCAAGCATTACATTGATTCACGTTTATGCTACTTAGCAATACTAGGCATTTCCTTACTAGTTAAAAGTGCTATTAAATAACGAAGGGCACTAAAACAGCCCAAAGCTGTAGAATGGAATTACGCTGCATTATAATAGCACAAGTTTATGCTATTATGCAGCATTAGGCATTATCTTACTATTTAAAAATGCTATTGTAGACCCTTAGACATAAAAAACAGCTAAAAGCTGTATGGCATTTACATGACATAATGGTTTATGTTTATGTTACTAAACAGCATTGAGCATTTATATCCTACTTAAAAATGAAATTGTAGAGCCAAATGTACTAAAAACAGCTGAAAGCTGCAAAGCTGCTTTGTGTATTGATGCACTAAAACTACAGGCATTACAAAATCATTTTGATATGCCATTATCCACCCCTTATAAAGTGTAAAGCATCATAATGGTTTCAAAATGCTCATATAAAGCATCAAGATGCTCGGTAAACTCATATAAGAGTTTCTACGAACCTTAAGTTCTACATAAGTTAATTATCCGTTTGTTAAAATGCTTCCTGTGTTACTTGGGTTGTTCGTGGTAGAAATGTCATTGAATGAAATGTCCATTAAAATTAAATTGTGAGTACACTACTTTTTCCCCGTCTAGTTTTTCAAGGTCAAATTGGTCAAATTTTCGGGAGGCAGTTTTTAGTAAGAAGCGCTGTTTCCAGCTTGTATACATTTCTATGAGTCACAGTACCTATGTCAATGTCAGCTGACAAATTAATTTTTTTTAAATGAAATTGTAGGGGAAGCAGTAATGATTGGCCCTATGGACTTTAAGTGCTATTATTAAGGAATTACTATGTTAGAGAATGTTACAGATATTTTAAATAAATCTACCATTTTGTTAGTAAAACTGTGAAATGATTAGTTTTTACATGGAACTATTGGCAACTATGTTTAAAAAAAGTTATCCTTCGACATGTCTCATTCATTTTGAAATTGTTGAAATTCTTACGGATTCGGACTAAGAACGGGTTAGTTTTTTCACCTATAACTTATTAATTATGAATGCTAGAAGTTAAACTTATGTTTTCTTTAGTTTAAAATAGGTATCAAATGGGTAAAATGCTGTTTATATTGTATATTTATCCGTTAAAACGATTTTTTTGGGGGCCAATCAATGTAATATAAGTTTTCTATGAAGGTGGAGTTGAATGGCATGGGGACTAATCATTAAAAAAATGGTTTACAATTTTACTTCTGTTTTTATGACTTTATTAAATTGCAACTTTAGAGTTGTTTTGAAATATGCTCTTAAAACTGTAATCAACCTTCTGTAGACAAAATTTGGCACTGCCAATCATTGTACTTCTTTCGTCATTGGCACTGCCAATTATTGTGATCCACCAGGGGCCAATAAATGTACCGACTTGTAATGATTTAACTTTTATCTACTAGTGATGCCCAACTTGTGGTTAGGCTTAGTACCGATCTAGCTCACCTATCTAGGTACCTAAGTATTTAGGTAGGTAAACACTTACAAAAACTTCGTTATTGTTCACTTTAAATTTGGAACATTTTACTTTAGTCACTTAATTTTTTTATATACTTTATGTTTTAATTGTATAAAAAGAATAATCCTTTGAGTCTTTTTTCAGTATTTCTGTCCATTACATCGAAAACTGAATGGGTGGCTACTGGTTGTACCTACTTTCTTAGCTGCCCCTTATTATTTATTGCTCACTTATATGTATCTACCTACTAACAACTAAGTATTATTTTGATTTCAATATGCCAAAACCACCAGCTGGAAGAAAATATGAAAAACGATATACCGAGGAAGATCTTTCAATGCCATAAATGCAAGACTTTTGGTTACCTATACTTACCTACTTGTTCATAGTTTACATTAAAATTTTATTAAATAACTAATAATTTTATTAAATAATTAATAATAGGTACCTAAGTACCTACCTAGAACTGTACTGAAAACTTTAATGGCAGTATTTTTACTTATTTTTCTGTTTCCTTCCCATCACTATTTCGTTTTGGAGTACATTCATTGGCACCTCACATGTATAATGAATGACATGCCGATCATTGTACTTTAACTGATGCCAATGAATATACTCCCAAGGGCCAATGACTGTGTTTTTGGGTCAATTTTCACTTTTTTGGAAATTAATGTACGAAAATAAAAGTTTTGTTGGTAAGATCGGGTTTAATATAAATTTTAGATCCATACATAATTGAAATAAACCAATTCTTTATCGGTTTGATGGCTAACTATAATGATATTGAATTTCAAACTTGACAATTCCCTTAAAGGGCCTTTGTACTGCTTCCCCTATTAGGCGTTACAATTCGGAAGTTCAAACATTCACTATGGGTGCGCCCACCACCGGGCCCTACACCCTCCACTGACCCTCGGATCTGATAACTCATGACTGCGAAAACAGGCACTTGCACTAACTACAATCGCCACGAGAAACCAGACCCGAGCACCTAGCATGCAAGACAATACATTGCACCATTCCGAAATCAAAAACTAGATAAATAAAGAAAAATAGATGAGTTAATTCTGTGTAAGTAATGTGTTGGGTTTTAGAGTTTCATAATAATTAGTGGTTAACTAATTTCTATAATCCTGAGGATGCCACGGTTGTTGGCGAAACATATGTAGATTATTTATCTAGTTTTTGATTTCGGAATGGTGCAATGTATTGTCTTGCATGCTAGGTGCTCGGGTCTGGTTTCTCGTGGCGATTGTAGTTAGTGCAAGTGCCTGTTTTCGCAGTTATGAGTTTATGAGTTATCTATCAGATCCGAGGGTCAGAGGAGGGTGTAGGGCCCGGTGGTGGGCGCACCCATAGTGAATTAATTTTTTTTATTATTGTTTATCCCAAAGGAAAGGGAAGATTCGGCGGGAAAAGCTAGAAGGGAGTGGGCTGGGTGTAATTTTCTTGTGAAAATCAAAATTTATTTGTAAATGGTTTGCATGTGTCCGTGAAGTGATGTTTCCTGGTAGATAAGTTATATTTTGTTTACTCGAGATGTGAATCTAGTGCGTGTGCATGGTTTTATATGCAGGTAAGCTAAGTAAAACTTTAATCGGAATACGATCTCTTCATGGGCTTATGTAAGTTGTTTCTGCAATTCTTTTTGATCTTTACTAATTTTACACCCATTCTTGAGGATTTTCCCGACGTTTCCATTCATCATCAATATCATCCATCATAAATCATTTACTAAAGACAATGGCTGTATGGGCTTAGTTACCCTTGCCTTCCCTTTGGGATAAACTAAACAAAAAAAACCGAAGGAAAGGCAAGGGAAACTAATGTTATGGTAACAAGTCGAATCGACGTGAACTGTCGACGTAATATACCAAATATGCAATGGATTTACTATTTAGAAAATTTTAACCACAAACTTAGCTTAACAAAGAATAGTACAAAACTTTTAAAAAACTTTGTCGATTTAAAAAAAATATATAAGTACTTTAAACAAACCTAATCCCCGTTCATTGAAATAAGCGATTAAAATGAACCGCATCACGCGCATTGGTTGAATATACGATCAAAAACAAACGTATCAATACACCACTTGCGATCCGAAACAGTGTACGAGTATTATACAAAAAATACCCATGATACCATACGAAACATGCGAGTAACGAGACGAATTCCTGGGTAACGTTTCGTTACTCGGTACTTGTTGCGGTACCCGTTACTCAGTAACGAATACATACGGTTTGTTACAGCTTTAGCTAGGAGTAAATGTGTTCTGTGGTTCTGTGCCTAGAGCAAAGAGTTTCTGCAATAATTTTTCATTTTGACTAACTTTACACTTGTTCTTGAGGATTTTCCCGACGTTTCCATTCATCATCATCATTATCATCCATCATTATTTTCAGAAATCATTTACTAAAGACAATGGCTGTATGGGCTTAGTTCCCCTTGCCTTTCTTTCGGGATAAAACTAAAAAAAAAAACTAGAGCAGAGAATATACTACTCTGGGGATTCGGCGGGAAAAGCTGGAAGGGTGCAGGTGTAATTTTCTTGTGAAAATCAAAAATTATTTGTAAATGGCTTGCATGTGTCCGTAAGGTGAAGTTTTCTGGTAGATAAGTTATATTTTGATTACTTGTGGTGTGAATCTAGTGCGTGTGCATGGTTTTATACGCAGGTAAGCCGAGTAAAACTTTAGCCGGATTACGATCTCTTCATGGGCGCATGTAAGTTGTTTCTGCAATAATTTTTCATTTTGACTAACTTTACATTTGTTCTTGAGGATTTTCCCGACGTTTCCATTCATCATCATTGTCATTCATCATAAATTCAGAATACATTTTTGTAGGGGCAAAAGTGGAAAATAGGATGGAAACGCCTACCTTCGAAGTGGACTGTATCTGGTGTTGGTAGTTGCGCAGGCGCTTGGCAGTCCAGTTGGTAAATTTGCCAGTATTGTGGGTTTCCTCCTTCGCCTATTCGTACATAAGGTAAAAGGGTGACACTCGCGAGGTATCCCGATGATTTGCCTTCCTGGTTGACGGGACAATCGGTATGTCGACCGAACCGGGGTAGATACTCCGACGAAATGCAAAGACGCCAGCTCATTGACAGCTGACGTTTGGGTATATATTTCTTTGTTTACCCGCGTTTCCATTAGGGCAGGAAAGGATTAGGAAATACAAGGAATTGACACGACAAAGCGCGCCGAATATGAAACTTATACCTAACAATTTTACTAAACAATGATTAGGCTGTATGGGCTTAGTTCCCCTTGCCTTTCCTTCGGGATAAACTAAAAAAAAAACTACTCTGGCCCGTCAGTTCTCTAAGTAGTCTGGGATATTCTTTGGATTTCGGCGGGAAAAGCTGGAAGGGAGCGGGTATAATTTTCTTGTGAAAATCAAAATGTATTTGTAAATGGCTTGCATGTGTCCGTAAAGTGATGTTTTCTGGTAGATAAGTTATATTTTGTTTACTTGTTATGTGAATCTAGTGCGTGTGCATGGTTTTATATTCAGGTAAGCTAAGTAAATCTTTAGCCGGATTACGATCTCTTCATCGGCCCAATGTGAGTTGTTTCTACAATTATTTTTGATCTTTACTAATTTTATACCCATTCTTGAGGATTTTCCCGACGTTTCCAGTCATCATCATCAATATCATCCATCATAGGCTGTATGGGCATAGTTCCCCTTGCCTTTCCTTCGGGATAAACTAAATTTAAAAAAATCTAAGTAGTCTGGGATTCGGCGGGAAAAGCTGGAAGGGTGCAGGTGTAATTTTCTTGTGGAAATCAAAATTTATTTGTAAATGGCTTGCATGTGTCCGTAAAGTGATGTTTTCTGGTAGATAAGTTATATTCTGATTACTTGTGATGTGAATCTAGTGCGTGTGCATGGTTTTATACGCAGGTAAGCCGAGTAAAACTTTAGCCGGATTACGATCTCTTCATGGACGCATGTAAGTTGTTTCTGCAATAATTTTTCATTTTGACTAACTTTACACTTGTTCTTGAGGATTTTCCCGACGTTTCCATTCATCATCATTGTCATTCATCATAAATTCAGAATACATTTTACTAAATAATGATTAGGCTGTATGGGCTTAGTTCCCCTTGCCTTTCCTTCGGGATAAACTAAAAAAAAAAAAAAAAAATCTAAGCAGTCTGTGCTCTGGCCTAGAGGTTTTTGGCTGGCCTTATTTCTACAACAGAGGGAGAAGGCATGATTATAGAAGTCGTAGTAAAAAAAACTTTTTAATATAAAACGAAGGCAAAGACAATGTTAATTCACAGCCAAATGATTAATCATAATTGAGAAATTGTACCGTGTGAATAATAGGATTTTCCTCAGCTAATACTGAAATAATCTGTGGTTATTGTGCCTAATCAAAGAATACTTACTCTCTGCCTAATTTATGGAGATGGAATTCGGCGGGAAAAGCTGGAAGGGTGCAGGTGTAATTTTCTTGTGAAAATAAAAAATTATTTGTAAATGGCTTGCATGTGTCCGTAAGGTGATGTTTTCTGGTAGATAAGTTATATTTTGATTACTTGTGGTGTGAATCTAGTGCGTGTGCATGGTTTTATACGCAGGTAAGCCGAGTAAAACTTTAGCCGGATTACGATCTCTTCATGGGCGCATGTAAGTTGTTTCTGCAATAATTTTTCATTTTGACTAACTTTACATTTGTTCTTGAGGATTTTCCCGACGTTTCCATTCATCATCATTGTCATTCATCATAAATTCAGAATACATTTTACTAAACAATGATTAGGCTGTATGGGCTTAGTTCCCCTTGCCTTTCCTTCGGGATAAACTAAAAAAAAAAAAAAAATTATGGAGATGGAGGTTAGAGTATATAGATAGTGTTCTCTGCACAGGTTCTCTGTGGGTGGAGGTTACATACTAGATACATACATCGTCTCGTCTTCAGCCTATTGCAGTCCACTGCTGGACGTAGGCCTCCCCCAGGGCACGCAATAAGGTTACTGCCACAGGGGGGTATTGCCCATAGTCACCACGCTGGGCAGACGGGTTGGGAACCGCAGTGTGATTTTCGGACTATGTTGTCAGCACGGACGGCGCTGCTGCCCACCTCCCGGAAACCCTTAATCGCCTCGTACGATACCCACGGGCAGGCAGGGGTGGTACAAACTCTACTCTGCCGGCACCACGCGGCATACATACATGTTACAATAATTCCTACATTCTGTACATACCTAACTAGAGTTGGTTGTTGTTTCATATTATTTTTATTTACTTTTGGATGGATTTAAAATAATTCTATGCAAGTAGCATAATGAATGATTCATGACACTTCCATTGCAAGGGATATTAAGCCTTAACATAGTGAAGATAACATTTAGGATTTGGTCCCTGTCCCTATTATATGTTACAGTATCCTGACGAATAAGAAAGAAAGAAATTATTTATTCAGCATTCAAAAATGTTTCACAATACAGCCAAACAGAAAAACATAATTATGTTGAAATGGACCCAGCTCAGCATACAGCTGCAGACCAAAACAGATGGCCTGCAGCACTGGTTTTCAGCTGGACCCGTATATTAGTGTTCCAGAATACACTATAAAATATAAATCAAATTTTCAATATGGTAACTACATAAATGCACAAGCTATTTATACAATTAACCTGCTGGTTAATTGGGTAAACTATAGAATCAAAACATATCTTTACATTTATTATAATGTAAGTATATAAATATAGATAGATAAAATACAATACAATACTATACATACAGATAAAAAAGAAATAAATAAAAGTATTTAAGAATAAAACATATATCAAGTTCACAATAGGCAAAAGTTTTTTCAAAATAATAAATAATTATAATAGAATTGAGTGGGTAGTAAGTAGATATTACGAACCAGAGAATGTTAAACCAGAGAGTTGCAAGTCAAAAATTAATTCCTTAAAATGCTTCTTAAAAATATTTATATTTGGAAGGTAACGTATTGGGGGAGGTATATTATTCCATATTTTTGATGCAGTATATTTAAAACTACCCTTAAAAGCTGTTGTACTGTGTGGAGGAATAGCGAGGCGAGCAAGACGAATAGATGAAGACCAGGAAAGTTTACTGTATAAATATGATGGTGAACAGTTATTAATTATGCCAAATAACAGGGATACGTAGTGAAAAGATCTCCTTGAGGACATGTTCAAAACTTTGGCGTCATTCAAGTAAGGCGAAACATGACTCCTAGGTGGTATATTAAAACAGAATCGGGCACAAGCATTCTGGACACGTTGTATAATATGTGTGCAATGCAAACTTATACTTTGGCTCCATGGAGATAATTATTTTTATTACCTCCATGTTTGGCTCAATTATATTTTGTTAAAGTGCAACTTGTCAAGACTGGTTTCACAAAACTACTTGAATCTTATTCCATGGCTGGACTATACAGAGTGTAACAAAAAGGGTATGAAAAGCTACGTAAATAGCCCACTGTAGAGAACCTATAAACAAAATATGAGACTCGAAATCACATGTTTATTTTTCCCGATAGTATGGAGAATTTTTAAATATCTCAGGAATTTTCATACAATTTTGAAAAATAAACATGCGATTTCGAGTCTCAAATTTTGTGGATAGGTTCTCTACAGTGGGCTATTTACGTAGCTTTTCGCTTAACATACCCTTTCAGTTACATCCTGTATATAATCTACCATTATAAGCATGCGCCTAAATCTAAAAGAGTAACTAAGGAAGTTGTCAACTCAATTAAGGAACTTGGGTATTCTCACAGATGATAAGCAACTTATTACTGATCATCGACATAATCTGTGCTGGCAGTGCTAAGTGTGGCTGTGGGATCTCCTTTGTGATCCTGCAGTCCTGGCTACCATATTTTAGGAAGAGAGCTGTATGTATATGTACTTTCTCACTGCTTCACACTCTTAACTTTTCTATACCTAGATGTAAGATAGCGGCCGCCCACGACCATGTCTATGTGAGGGGGCATTGCACCCGTGCGAAGCCGGGGCGTGTTGCTTTATAGCCTTGCTTGATAGATGGACTATCTAACACTGAAATATTTTTTTAAATTGGACAAACAAACAAACTCTTCAGCTTTATAATATGTATTAGTATTAAATAAAGGATTTCACACATTCCAACAAAAGAAAACTATACTACATAAACCCTAGAAATTTATATTCCTTGACCATTCTACAAATATAACTACACTACAATACAAATACAAGCAACAAGTGCGTTTCACCCTTTGACTATGGATCACCCTTATAGTTCCGATGGTTGATGGTGCTAGTTACTATGTGTATGACGACATTTTCTGGTTCACTGCATACAAAAAATATTACTCCCGAAATCAGGCATAGAAAATATTAATGAACTAGACAATAGGTACATATGAATTAGTAACATAAAAGTATCAAATAGTTTTGAGAGGAAAGATTAATGATTGGTCTTCGCTCCGCTCAGCGCAGCTCGCTAGCTTCGTTCTAAGTTTGAGACTTAACAACTGCAGGATTTTTAACATTTAAAATTTTAAATATTTGCAAGCCAAGTCATTGAAGTTTAATGTACCTACTATACTACAACAATCGCGCGTGTCCGTTCGCCCAGCAAAAAGTATTGCCTTTTCAAGAATTTAATGATGCAGATAATTAGTGCCCTATATCGTATGCCCGAAATTTTTAATTTGTGCGTCCAACGGCTTAGAATTATTTAAGAAAAACTGATACTGCACGAACGTTCGCCCAGCAATTTTTTTTTAAATGATGGGTCTAGCTATATAATCAATATGCAAAAAGATAGCTTAAATACGATAAATGTGCCGTGAAAGCCAAATTTGTGCCTTTGAACATTTCAGATATTTCGTTTTTTGCTGGGCGAACGTTTTGGCTATTGCTATATATCGGAAACGATTAACTGCACAGTCATGATTTCTTGTATATGTATATGTAGGTATGCAAATATCATGTATACCATGATTTTTAATAAATTGCCCGTAGACAACGGCACATCGGCGACCTTTTGAGATTGTAATAAATAAATTATTTTACACCCTTAATGTTAATTTTTATATTGATTTCTTTTTTATAGACAATAAACAATGAATATGCTTATGTACTATCTGCACCTTTTGAGATAAATTACACCTTTGATTAAAACATGTACAATGGGGTAGTTTCCTATGGTTAAATGAATCTTAATAACATCTTATTCTTATCAGAATAAATTATCAAAATCATACCTATCTGTAAAATTACAATTTAATTATGTTTCCAAATGAGGCAGTAATAAGACTTCAAAATTAAGTGGGCAAGTCCATTTTTCAAATGTTAAATTAATTGAAAATTACAACATCACATGTCCACCTGCATCATTTACAGCAACTTTTACTTTGTGACCTTAATTATATACGAAATTTAATATAGCTCTAGAACAAAAGTTCTTTTACGCGCATACAAGTTGCTTCAAGAGTGTCGTCACATCGTGGTAGCCGTTTATATAGAGCGTTTTTTTAACAAGTCTAAAATTGCGATTTTGAAATCGTTATATCCCGGAAAGTTTTCACGCTAGCGAAGTTTTTCTTTCGCAAATGTTTCTTTTATTTTATGATCTTTCGATATAAATACAAATATAAAACTGTAAACGACCCTATTAAATTAATCAAATATAAAATTTCGGGCACATTTACACGATATATGGCACTAATTATCTGCATCATTGACTTCTTGAAAAGGCGATACTTTTTGCTGGGCGAACGTACACCAATCGCGCGATGTGTTTCGATAGCTACAATAAATGATTAGATAACTATAAAAATGTAGTAATTAGTGACCGAGAAAGATACAGTCAGCATGAGCGCAAAAGAGATAGCAATATTTTATTTTATAAGCAACCGCACTGAAGTGCACAGCACGCTTGTCACGTGGAAGTAGGTGCGCGCCATTGTCATAGATTATGAAAGCAGAAAGAACACTTGTAGTAAAATAAAATACTTATTTCTATTTTTATTATTCACAATACAAACACTAATAAAAGTATTTTATTTAGAAAATAAAAATGCTCTTGTATTAATTAGACAATGAAAAACAATTGAAACAAAAATGCCACCGCCCCCTCGCACCTTACGATATAAAGGCCTTATAATTTTGTTTCTGAAGGTCAAATTGATAAAGTTTGCATCTGTAACGGTATTTTATTTTTGAAATTAAAGCAACTTAGCTTACTATATACATACCTATCTGAGGTAGGGGACCGGCAGGATGAACCTCGTGGAACCTCAGAACAATAAGGATGGACGCTTTTTATAACTATCTGTTAATATAAGTTAGGTAAAAAAAAGGATAACTGATTGGAATAACAGGTTATTTAGAAATAGGTTTTTGTTTAAATCGTGAACAAAATAATAATTAAAATATGTACATTATACCTAGTTATTACTAACGGCGGCCCACGATTTCTTCCGCGTGGGGGGGGAGGGGCATTGCAGCCACCCGTGCGAAGCCGCGGCGGGTCCCTAGTTATACATACATATAAATAAACCTTCCTCTTGAATCACTCTGTCTATGTAAGCATACATAAGGACAGAGACGGCGGGAAGCAATTTGTTTTATAATAATATTAATGTAGTGATGGTGATGATGATAGTGATTGGGATTTTCAATAATAACATAAGTTGTAAAATCGCGATGGCGCATGGTGGCACAAACTTATTATTTTTGAAGCTATCTATATCTTCTATCTATTCTATAGGTACATATAATAAAATTGTAACGGATCGATGTTTGTGCACGCTAATCTCAGAAACGGCTGGACCGATTTCGATGCAGTTTTCGGGAATATATTGTGACAGGTCCCACTTAACATATAGGCTACTTTTTATCCCAGATAATTTTGACATTTTGTTTTTGCGACAATCCACGCGGACGGAGTCGCGGGCGTCCTCTAGTCTTGAATAAACGTGGCCGCGTTGAATCTAGTCTCGCTTAGGGAGTGTTTAGAAAAATAACTATTAACACGGCAACAAGGAAAAACTATATTTTTTGTTGATAGACAAATTAAGGAATGAATCGCGTTTAGCGTTATTTTAATTAGGTTTCCACCTCTACTTCAATCGCATCAAGACGCGGCGGGGCGCCGGGGCGGCACCGCCCCTGCCCCCTCCTACGCCTGCTGCCTTTCCTCTAGTGTTGTTGCCAGTTGTTGCAATAGCGATAATTTCGCTATCGATAGTTGACCTTGAAAAACGGACAATAGCACGAATATTTTAAAGAAAATATCGGCCTGCTACAATACTATCGATAGTAGAAATCAAGCGATATTATTGAATTTTGTCGATACTATGAATCTATCGATACTATAGTATATGTATGTAGGAACTTCAATAGTATCGATAAAATCGATAGTATTACGTAAAAAATGTCGATACTATCGAATTACCATACTATCGATAGTATCGCAACAATCGATATTGTTTATGCTGATACTATTGATATTATCCATACTATTGATCTTAAAGAATAATATTACATATTTTTATCAATCTATACCATCGATAGGACTATCGATAGCATAACTGAGACTTTTCAAGGCCATGATAGTATCACGATACTATCGATAGTGTAGTGTATCGCTATCGCAACAACACTACTTCCCTCCTCATCTCACTCATTCTGTCTTTCTTTTACTTCCTTCGTACTTTTTCGGTTATAGATAGGAGTTAAGTGACCAGTATTACAGATATGATAATCCAGTATGCAACCATAGAACTCTATTTAGAGCAAATTGGATAAATAAATGCGCCACTTTCTATGGACGTATTACCTTCTTTGGCTAATTATAGAACCGCCGATTGGTGAGCCCGAAGCGTTCTATGGTCTTCTATACAACAAACTATTGTTAGTTGGATAAGTATATTATATAAAATCATGCTAAAAATCGAATGGCAAGTTTATTTTTTTTTATTTATGTTTGGTTTATCCCGAAGGAAAGGCAAGGGGAACTAAGCCCATACAGCCATTGTCTTTAGTAAATGATTGCAAGTTTATGTTAAACATTTTGTTTATGTTTATTATAGGTAAACAGTGGCGTAGCTACCTAGGGGCTAGGCGGGGCAGTGCACCGGGGCCCTCAAGCTCAGGGGGCCCTCGAATCCTTACCGTGAATTCCTGGGTAGAGCTTGAATTTTCAAAAAGTAATATACATTTTACTTGAATTATGTGGTAAGTACGAGAAAAAATTTCGCGCTCGCTCATCTATTATGCTTCTTTCAGTTTTCAATTATGGGGCTCGTAAACTCTAAAAGTTCTTGGTAATGTCTATCCGATTGTAACCTATCTCATGTTTTATTTAGCAATGGTCAGAAATCCTCGGTAGAGCTTGAATTTTCAAGAAGTAATAAATAAGTTACATGGTGAATACGAGAAAAAAAATCGCGCTCACTACGCTCGCGCATGTATTATCTATCTATGTAGTCTTTCAATCACGGGACTCATAAATTTCATAATTCTTAGTAATGTCTAGTCACGTGCAATAAAGAGAAGATAGTAAGAAAAAATTGCTCAAAATCAATAGTTGAGATAGCAATGGGGCCCCCATTTTTTTATTTGCCCCAGGGCCCCTAGTTACCTTGCTACGCCACTGTAGGTAAAGCATTTGTTTAGTCAGCCTTTGCCAAAGTGGCGATAATGGGCGCTGCAGGCCTTAAGGGGGGTGGTAAGAGACCCAGATAAAAAATTGGGGCGTTGTGTAGAGGCTTGGGGAGTTATAGCTAAAAATAATTTATTCTCAAAGTGGGCAGTAGACAAAATAAGTTTGAGAACCCCTGATTTATATAATTATATGAGTAGGTATGCATGCATACAGTGGTTCGGACTTTGACCCTTTCTACGGATATGACAAAGATTGTCTGAAACAGAGAAGTAA
Source organism: Carposina sasakii (assembly GCA_014607495.2). NCBI lineage: Eukaryota > Metazoa > Arthropoda > Insecta > Lepidoptera > Carposinidae > Carposina > Carposina sasakii. The sequence continues at coordinate 10,081,558 of CP053150.1, read as the reverse complement.
ATTGGGTTAATCATGAAAGTGGAAACAGTAGGTATTTGATGTAAAATAAAACAAGTAGGTAACTTAAAATAATGATTCGCTGTCAGAGCGGAGCGAAGACCAATCATTAATCTAAGACAAGTAAGTACCTACTGTTTTAAATATGTACTTTAATATTTTACTTAGAAATCAACAACGTTCAAAAGTGAACTATACCTACCTACCAGGTAGTATACCTTTATGATTATCCCCTATTTGACTTTCTGTTCCTATATCAGACAGACTTCGGCATATACTTACCCGAATCGCTTTACCTATACAATATCAAACCAAATGATTTATTTGCCACTTCTAACAACAGTAAGAGAACAACCTATAAGGGATACTCGTCCTAAGGAGGGCTGGTGCAGTGCACTCCCACCCACGAAGATTACATAGGCAATCTATATTTCTCTATATTTATAATTATCTTTCAATTCTACTATGTTTATAAAATAGTGTCTAGGCTTTCGTCTTAAGTAAGTTGTAATCTTATCCATGGAGAAGCTTCTTCATGAATCTTATGTATCGAGTGGAGCGCTAGCGATCGCGCTCCAATGAAACGAAATTTGGTACGATTCCTAGTAGGTCTGTATTCAATAAGTGCAAAAGAGACATACCGACATAGGCCGGCGCGTGAAACAGAAGATTTCGTATGAAAAATTAGCCTTATCTGGAGCGCCGTTCACATTAATTCATAGTGTTGAGCATATGCGGCCACTAGATGTCGCTTAGCCCGAGTTAGAACGCGATATGTCCAGCTGAAAACCAGCTCTGCAGGCCATCTGTTTTGGTCTGCAGCTGTATGCTGAGCTGGATCCATTTCAGCATAATTAAGTTTTTCTGTTTGACTGTATTGTGAAACATTTTTGAATGCTGAATAAATAATTTCTTTCTTTCTTATATTTCACCTGAATTTTAATAACAGTGAGGTTGCACTTGCACCTTTCCATTCGTTAAGGGAGTGAACGCGCGCTGCGTTTCCAAACTGTAATTTTTGTGCATGCGCTTAACAGATTATTGTTAAAATGTATTAATATATTTAATTTAAATTGTATTATAAAATAAGTATTTATGCTGTAGATTCAATTTAAAAGTATTTACTTTGTTATTGTACGTAGTAGGAAGTACTACAGACATTTAAAGTTTAGTAACTTAATATCTTAAATTATTGTCTTGCTCTGTTATATTGTATTAAGAAATTACTATTATAAAGTAACGTAATAATTAATAACTGTACCTATTTCTAATTAGTAAATAAGTGATGTAAAACCATAAAAGTATTGGTATTGTTTGGGACTGGGTACTGGGAAAGGTGCTATTGGTCACCTGAAATATAGTAAGGGAATATTCTGAGTCTAAGGACACATTCTCTGGGGGACCGCCATATAGCGAGGACTAAAGCTAAGTAGTATTTTATTACTATTAAAATTATAAAGATTGTATGTCTAATTGTTAGTATAATAATTGCAATGTAGTGTGTTCCAAATATCTTTGCTATTATGATGTGTGTCTAGCTATTTCTGTAGCTATCTCTTATAAGGTTTATGTATGTTGAGTATACCCTCTCATAGCATAATGCTCCTTTTATTAATGTGTAATTGCTTAATTGTATACCTGAATAATTACCAATTTCCCTTGTGCGTTTCTTCTCAGTTCTTCTCACAAAGGTGTAATCGAACTGTGTATATTTTCAGTAATATATAATGAGATATATGTTACTGATTTACTTGTTTTATTCTAAATCCTGACCCAACTTATTAGCTTTGCCCCTTTGAAATAGAATAGATAGGTAGTTTAGTACTTAGCCCACCAAGGATATTCAATCTTGACTAGATAATATATATTTATACAAAGTAAAGTCGACCTTAGTCTATAACGCTCATATTTAAAAAAAATGTCCCCCCGTCTAAAAATATCAGGAGCCGCCCCTGGTACCTACCTACATGTTTCACTATACAGACTAGAAATCACCATGTACCTCCATGATCACATGTTTATTTTTCAAGATTAGGTAGGTACATATATGAACATTCTTAAGTTGTTTTGGAATTTTTCAATACTTACTATCTTAGAAAATTAAGTCTGGGCGGCCTTTGTACACAGGCACACAAATGGATTGTATGAGATAATTGCCTAGGTACTATATGTATTTGCGTGGAATAGGTACCTAATCAGATTGAAATGCATTTCCGGAATAGGTACCTACTAGGTACTTACATCATAATATTTACCTGGCTAGCTGCTACTTCCTTACGCCCTGTACTGGGAGGCAGGTAGGAAGAAAGAAACAGATTTTTTAAAATTTACCTAGAGCATACCTACATTAAGAATAATAATTGATCTTTATAATGTTCAGTCAGAGTGTATAAAGAACGTTGGTTGGTGTATGAATCCAAATACTTGGGTACATCATATATGCAGTAACCTACCATATTGAAGCTGGTAAAATTCCATAGGCGGACACTTACCACACGTTATAAAATCAAACTCATGATGAAGGAACTGCTATTTTTAAGGTGAGATAAGTAGGTAGGTAGGTAATCATAATAACAAATACACATGTAAGTAGGTACAGGTACCTACTAGATTGGCACATTTTTTACTGCTTGGCTTTGGATGAAAAACTGCTGTTCAATTTTATTGTCAAACACTCAGTTTAAATAAAATAATGTAAGTAAGTATTTAGAGGACTAATTACATCCAAATATAAGCATGTAAATGTTTAATGAAGACATGAGCATTTACTTTGACACAAAATGTGAATATTTGGAAGTACAATATCTGTGCGACCACACTACATGCCAATCCTAATATAATGATACTTACATAGGTAAATGATATGGGTTAGTTTCATATTATTAATTTTCATAGGTCACAAAGATCTCCTCCAACTCCTTCCGCTTCTGTCTTGACAACCTGATTTTGTCAGACCAACACTTTCTTTGCCTTTATATCCTGATTGTTACATCTTCTACTTTTGTTATTTTTCTAATGTTGGTTCTTAATAATTGGTAATAGCTACCTACCTTTTCTTATGTTAAAACTTTTCAAGTAAGTAAAGAAAACAGGACAAATACCTACTAGTAGTATATTTACCTAATAGTTCCTTTGAATGGTGAGAGCACTTTAAGAGCACCATTCAAAGGTAATTCTAAGAATGGTGCTAGTTACTATGTGCATGACTTTATTAGATGCAAAAGATCAGTAATGTTGATAGCTTATCGCCTCACGCGCGGTAGGATCTCATGTAGCTGATGTATTCTAGTAAGACCCGAGTCGGCACAGAATTCAAATCATTGAATATTGAATTGTATCAGGCGTCACTATTCGGAAGTTCAAATCTCTATTGAGGGATCGCCCGCCACCGGGCCCTATACCTTCTCCTATCATTGATCCTAGATACATAATGTGGCTGCGTCAGTGGTCTGACCGAGGAATAGACGCACGACACAAGTTACGAAATTAGTTGCATGGACGTTTTAGTCACTGGCTCTTGTTATTAAGTCAATTACCTCTTTAAATAAATCCTTGCTTATTATAACTTAACAGCTAAGTAAACAAATAATCCTAACTAAGCTTATATTATTGTTAGATTTTCTTGACGAATCTTTCTCCTAACCTAAAAAACAATAGCAGACCAGAAGAGTAAACAAAGCAACGTGGACGTTAAATGTCAAAAAAAATTATAGTAAATGTTGTAGAAATAGTGGAAAATTCGGCGGGAAAAGCTGGAAGGGTGCAGGTGTAATTTTCTTGTGAAAATCAAAAATTATTTGTAAATGGCTTGCATGTGTCCGTAAGGTGATGTTTTCTGGTAGATAAGTTATATTTTGATTACTTGTGGTGTGAATCTAGTGCGTGTGCATGGTTTTATATGCAGGTAAGCCGAGTAAAACTTTAGCCGGATTACGATCTCTTCATGGGCGCATGTAAGTTGTTTCTGCAATAATTTTTCATTTTGACTAACTTTACACTTGTTCTTGAGGATTTTCCCGACGTTTCCATTCATCATCATTGTCATTCATCATAAATTCAGAATACATTTTACTAAACAATGATTAGGCTGTATGGGCTTAGTTCCCCTTGCCTTTCCTTCGGGATAAACTAAAAAAAAAAAAAAAAGTAGAAATAGTGACAAACACACACAAAGCTAAGTATACTTTTACTTTTTGTATGGTACAAACCGGAGCACCAAGTAATAACAAAGTGTACAATTGAACGTTGACTAAACACAGGATACTCATAGAATGGACTTTCATGTCATTCATAAAAGAACACAAAGTACATCAGATTACAGTGATTACCCTCTCTAGAGTATAATCATAGACTAGGGCTCGTGGACGATTTCGGAACGAAATATTTTTGTATACAGTTACCATAGAAATGTATACAAGCTGGAAACAGCGCTTCTTACTAAAAACTGCCTCCCGAAAATTTGACCAATTTGACCTTGAAAAACTAGACGGGGAAAAAGTAGAGTGTACTCACAATTTAATTTTAATGGACATTTCATTCAATGACATTTCTACCACGAACAACCCAAGTAACACAGGAAGCATTTTAACAAACGGATAATTAACTTATGTAGAACTTAAGGTTCGTAGAAACTCTTATATGAGTTAACCGAGCATCTTGATGCTTTATATGAGCATTTTGAAACCATTACGATGCTTTACACTTTATAAGGGGTGGATAATGGCATATCAAAATGATTTTGTAATGCCTGTAGTTTTAGTGCATCAATACACAAAGCAGCTTTGCAGCTTTCAGTTGTTTTTAGTACATTTGGCTCTACAATTGCATTTTTAAGTAGGATATAAATGCTCAATGCTGTTTAGTAACATAAACGTTATTTACATGAAATAATGGTTTATCCATTATGTCATGTAAATGCCATACAGCTTTTAGCTGTTTTTGATGTCTAAGGGTCTACAATAGCATTTTTAAATAGTAAGATAATGCCTAATGCTGCATAATAGCATAAACTTTTGCTATTATAATGCAGCGTAATTCCATTATACAGCTTTGGGCTGTTTTAGTGCCCTTCGTTATTTAATAGCACTTTTAACTAGTAAGGAAATGCCTAGTATTGCTAAGTAGCATAAACGTGAATCAATGTAATGCTTGCATTTTTGAAGGTCAACTGAGTTCTTTTAAACAGCTAATTTTTATGGTGGATACATAATAATTAATAAGTAAAGATTAGATTATCCGTTTCTAAAGAAAAGTAGGAATAATTGCAGGGAACCCAATGGAATTTGTATTGGCCTAAAAATAGGTAACATAAAATTTGCACAATTTACATTACACATTTACAAAATATAAAAGGATGGTCTTAGCCATTGTGATATTGTCCGTGATCCTAAAGACCTGGAATGTAAATTGGTATATTTACGAGTACATAATTATGAATACTTATATTTCGTACCACTATTGCATACGTACAAATAAGAAACGTTGTTTTAAGTGCTTTAGTGTCTTATTTAGATTAAAGGGATTTAACAACTATTAAATAAATAACCATTAAATATCTTTTATTTTATTTGCACAAGTTTTTCCATCGTTCTTTGAAGCTGAGCATAAGAACGATAAATGTTTTTGTAATGAACGACAAATGTTTTGTGCTCTATCTGCCAGTAATTGATCCAGTGATATAATATTTCGGTAGCTGTAACGTTACTATAATCCATACGTGGGTTTCCTTGATTATCTGAAAATTTAAATTTTAGCACCTATACTAACTAGTGATTACAAAATGTTACAGTGACAGGCGCCACCAAGCTAGGCGTTTAAACCTTTTCTGGGTCCACCCAAAGCTACGCAGAGAAAATTATCACTAAAATTAATCCGCTCAGTAAATGGCGGCAGTAGGCGTAAAAGCGAGACAGACAGAGTTACTTTCACATTTATAATGTTATATATGATAATAAAAAGTATAACATTTCAAAATAAATTCATTGTAGGGTCGGTCTCTTGTTATGAAAAAGTATGTGCACCCTACTCAAAAATATACAATACACAGAAAATGTTTAAAAAGTAGCTTCAGAAGCAAATATTGGGATTATGAGGATAAGCAACTAACTAAATAAAGTTTTGTGACAAATATTTAAAAAAGCAAGAGTGAATATTGCCTAAAATTTGCCGTTTGAGTTTTTGCCTAGGGCCATAGTTTGGAAATTCAATTTTGTACTTACGAGTGATATAATAAGTTGGATCCTGGACGCCACTCGCTTCTGCAACCACGAACAATACATTTCACTACTGTATTTATATCAATACCACCAAAATATCTTATTTAGTCCACACAAATATGCGAAGCGATTCAAACAAATCGACTTGACATGATTTGACAAAATTGTCATGTGCTACCCAGGGATACCATTACATAGCAACAGAACATGTAGGATTTACTAACCTTGAGGACCTTATAGAAGCCCTAGGAGCTCAATCCGAGGACTTTTTAGTTTATCACAACATATTTCATTTTCACTTTATCTCATCACCTGATCATTCCTCGAGGATGCGCTTTTCAGATACATAATATTATACAGTTTCCCTTTTGATTTTATATTTAAAACACAAATTATCCAACAAATTCAAACCAAAACACAGAAATTGGTTTATTTTGAAACGAAAAGTCATCCTTTTGGCAAGCTCTTGTCATGTCACTTTTTCATTATATTACTCTTTTCGTACACTCAAATCTTTACAAAACTTCATGAAGAAAAAGAATTCATTTCGAATTCAAGAATTTGAAAATGGAGACAAAAATTCGTATATAAGCCATACAAACGGGAAAAAGTCAAGCATTCCGTCGGCTACTCAGCCAGAGTGAAGAACGGAATTATAAGGCCTTGTCCCGGGGCCGCCTGCCCCGGGACCCTTGCTGCACTTCGCCGGACTTCTACAGCGCGAACAAACCGCGCCCGCGTCGCGTTCAGTAACCGCGCTCCGCGTCCACGGACCTATACAGCGCGAACAATCCGCGCCCGCGTCGCGTTCAGTAATCCGCGACCGAGAAGATTCTTCTGTCCGATCCAGTACCTACAACGTCTGCACCTGCATCTACAACTGTGATCCGTTCGTCGGGTCTGGTACCTGCAACTCCTATCTGCAACTTCTACACCTGCATCTACAACAGTGACCCGGTTGTCTGGTCCGGTACCTGCAACTTCTGCACCTGCATCTACAACTGACCCGTTCGTCGGATCCAGTACCTTTAACTCCTGCCTGCAAATACTACACCCGGGGGCGTGACTCCTGGAACGCTGTCGACCCAGGACCCTCAAGAGGACTCTGCTCACCGACTTCCTACACTTTTACACTCCACATTCCTTCATCCACGCTCTACTCATCCTCACTCACCTTCACGCATTATTCATAGTGATCTCTCTTATATATGGTGTTAATTTGTGTTGTAAATAAATTCGTGTAACTCATATTTTCTTTTTATTTCGTTAGGTAGGTATTATATATATTTATTAGGTAGGCTACAATTTCTTCATAACTGTGCTATACGACAAACATTCCTTAAAATACAGAATTTTTGCTACCGCGAAGGTTTGTTTTACTATATTATGTACACTTTATTTATAATACAAATTACATTAAATACATTTCATTACTCTATTAAATATGTAAACATTTTCAAAACGAATCCAAGTTTTTCATGATAATATTATATTTATGCCTTTTTCAACGTCTTTACTTACATTATAGGGTATTTTTTTGCTGTTTAAGGGATCCCTTGTGGGAAAACAAGGGGGGGAGGCTGTCATTTTTTCATGTTTCAATTTCTTGTTCAGAGCTTGGAATCCATCCTAAGAGGAGATACCAAATCCCTGACAGTTACATAGATTATTTAGTTATATACTGAGCAACTAGCGCCGACATTCGAAGAAACCTTTTGATGAAGAATCTTTCTTATTAAGTACCTACATTTCCTATTGTGCGTCGTGACTCGTGCTTCCTTAAAAGTAACATGCCGCATGCCGGTACAACTGGTACTAGTTAGAAGATTTTCAATTTGTGAAAATATCAATACCAATTTCCATCCCCATGTACCAATTCGATTGTCGTTCACAAAACGAATAAAAAGTGACATTCCAGTTCTTGGCTGTATGAATTGGCTGCTGTCTTTTCCCTTACATTCATTTAAAAAATAAAATGACGTTCCATCATCGTTTGATTACTTTGACAGGTTGTATTAATAAGTTTTTCGGGATTCGGCGGGAAAAGCTGGAAGGGTGCAGGTGTAATTTTCTTGTGAAAATCAAAAAATATTTGTAAATGGCTTGCTTGTGTCCATAAAGTGATGTTTTCTGGTAGATAAGTTATATTTTGATTACTTGTGATGTGAATCTAGTGCGTGTGCATGGTTTTATACGCAGGTAAGCTAAGTAAAACTTTAGCCGGAATACGATCTCTTCATGGGCCCATGTAAGTTGTTTCTGCAATAATTTTTCATTTTGACTAACTTTACACTTGTTCTTGAGGATTTTCCCGACGTTTCCATTCATCATCATTGTCATTCATCATTAATTCAGAATACATTTTACTAAACAATGATTAGGCTGTATGGGCTTAGTTCCCCTTGCCTTTCCTTCGGGATAAACTAAAAAAAAAAAAAAAAAAAAAGTTTTTCGGAGGTTTTTGGGATATTTATCACATATTAATTTTCATTATTTTGTTTGTTCGTGTTTTGTTCTCTAACATATTTTTTGTTATCTTGAATTGAAAATTGAGTTGTAAGAGGTCATTGGTTGTATTTCTCACGGGTATTTTCATAGAATATGGCTAAAAGATCAGCCTCTGAAGCTTTTGATATTGAAGAGAATGTTAAAGTACAACGTGAAGGAAAGAAACATTCCTTAGATTCTGATGAGGAGGACAGTGGAGCTGAAGAAGAAAAAAACAATGTACTCAACGCTGAGTCTATTGAGGGTGAAGAAGAAGGTGTTGCTGGAATGGAAGGTGAAGTAAGTCAACATTTGTGAATAAATTCAAGCATTATAGGTGCTTCTTCAGCCTATTGCAGTCCAGTATTGGTGACCGCAGTCTGATTTTTTGACTATGTTGTCAGCACGGGAGGTGCTGCTGCCCACCTCCTGGAAATCTTTCATTGTCTCGTAGGATACCCATGGGTACGCGTGGGGTGGTACAAACTCGACTCTGCCAGCACCATGCGGCAAATTATAGGTACACTCACTATGCTGTAAATTTGTATAAATATTTTCTATATTAAGGTTGATTCCAGCAGTCACACTTAAATCTAAACCTAATCTTAATTAGTTATATCTCTCTCCGTTCTTAACATGAATGGCTGAGAGAGAAAAGGACAGGTAGGATCCATAGAAATATTAGTTTGGTTGTTGGATAATAGATCCCGACTGTTCAGTTGTTATGTTCCATTATTAGAAAATATTTTATTATCTTCAATAGTATTCATTCAATAATAGGTATATCATAGAATTCTAGACTAATGGACATCCAAGTGCTTGTTTTATTCTTTTCAGTTTTTTATTATGTATATAGTTTGGTTCTTTTTTATGCAGTCGGAAGTTTGGATTTTTTAAATTGTTTTTTTATTTTATACTTTTTAGTTATGAGTACTGCTAATAGGTAAGCTTCAAGAAACATGTTCGGCAGCAAGAAGTTTCATCTATTCATCGTAAATTTCTACTGTCTAAAAACTTATATTTGAGAATGGTTGTTACACGAATCGAGTTGAATCGAAAAATGTTTATTCAATGATACCCCACTTGATATAGTACGTCAACTTAATTTTTTTTCATTTTCACAATATAGCGTCCATCCAGTAGTCGCCATATTGGATTTTCACTAACGTCATGTCTTCAGTGACACTCACCGGACTAAGAGGAATCAATTGACATGTCAATCATAAAAATCGCCTGAGGCGTTTGGTCTGTGTAGTGCTTCAAAGGAACATACAAACATAGACTGTTAAACACAATACCACTCCTTTGCATCGCACAGTTGGGTAAAAAGAAAAAAAATATATATATTAAATACTACCTAGGTATTTAAGTTTTATTAGTGACTATAAAATTCTTGTGTTGCTGTGTTACCAATACAGAAATCTGAAAATCTGTTGTAAACTAATTTTATACCCCAGCTCAACTCCATTAGCTAGTATTCTATAAATTTACTTGTATTTATTTTTTTATTTGTATTTCTTTTAGATAACAATTACACCATTTAATATGAAAGAGGAATTAGAAGAAGGCCACTTTGATACACAAGGGCATTATCATTGGAAGAAAGAGAAGGAAATAAGAGATGGTTGGTTAGACAATATAGATTGGGTTAAAGTAAAGGGTCGGCCTGAGGATAAGTATAAAGTACACAAAGATGATACAGAGAAAGGCCTTGGTGATGATTCCAGTAGTGAGGATGAACCTGAAGAAAAGTTTGACCTACATAAAAATTATGAAGAACTTTTTCAACATATGAAACCTAAAGAAACAATTGCAAAAACTTTGCAACGAATTGGTAAGTATTCCAGAATTGTTGAATATTTCTATAATAATCCCACATCATATTAAAGTTCTACAGCCTGATACACACCCATGGGCGTACCCAGCTTCTGGCCTAGGGGGGCAAATCAGATTTTTAGGTCGGATCGTCCGTGGCTGTTTTGTCATACACACTACGTAAACACACCTACATGAAACATTAGGTATAGAAGTGTGGTGTGTAGGGCAAACAGCCGCAAATGCTTTTATTATGTCTAATAAAACAGTATTTTAATGTAGGAACATTTATTGAGCTAGGTAGCCAATATATTGAGTGTCACATAGTTATTAAACTACCCCATACTTAACGTTCATCTTTTACAAATAAAAGATTATCAAGTACCCGCACAATATATAAATAGCAATACACAACATATTTCCCCCCTAAGTAATAATACTACAGCAGGACTAAAATATACAATTGAATCAATATTGCTTAAAGAAACTATCCATGAAATACACAAACTATTTAAGAAATCAACAACCTACATTACAATAATTAACACAAGAAATGATTTTGGTTTTCTGGGCGTTCATAAGGCAACTTAGAATGTATATAAAGCTTATTTTTAATCTTGCCCCCGGAGTGGCTAATCTCTGAAGTACTAGGAATCCCAAGCATGTCAGCCCACTTGTCAGCGCTAGGTATCTCAATCACATCATGATACTCTTGACTGCTCTCAAGTTCCTGTGCTTGAGGTTCCTCTTGATTATATGATTTAGGTATATTGTCATTGTAAGATTCAGGTATTTTATCAGCATCAGTCCTTACTTCTGCACTTTCTTCCTCCCCTCTGTTTTCTTCTTGTAATGTTGTCTTAACTAATTGGTCTATATGTCTGTTAACAAATGTACCATCTGTACTTTTAATTTTATAACTAGATGGACCATCTTTGTCAACTACAGTACCAGGTAACCATTTCTGTCCCCTGCCATAGTTTCTATACATAATGGTTTGTCCAACAGTAGTTTCTCTATGCTTTTTCTGGCTATTGCAAACTATTTGTTCTTCTGTTCTTTTAAACTGAACATTATCGGGATGAATAGTGTCAAGAAGTGTTCTCAGTCGTCTTTTCATTAGAAGTTCAGCTGGACTTTTATTTGTCGACGTACATGGTGTAACACGTAGGCCCAGCAATAAATTAGCCATTTTTATGTCCCATGACAAGTTATTCATTTTCCTTAGTTTGTCTTTAACTGTCTGAACCATCCTCTCGGCTAAGCCATTAGTAGCTGGATGGTATGGTGAAGTGGTTACTTGTTTAATTTTATTGGCCGATAAGAACTGCTTCATTTCGGAGGATACAAACGGAGTACCGTTATCGGAAACTATAACTTCGCATAAACCGTACAATAATATTCGCAAGTGTTTTATAACATTTGCAGAAGTCATGTTACTAACAATAAAGACCTCGGGCCATCTTGAATGTGCGTCAACAATGATCAAAAACAATTTATTTTCAAATGGCCCGGCGAAATCTATGTGTATCCGCGACCATGGCCTGGTGGGTGTTATCCACTCGTGGCTCGTTTTAGGCGGCATATGACGATTCTCAAGGCACTTTGTGCAACTGCCGAATAACTGCTCTATGTCGTCGTTTAAGTTAGGCCACCACACGTAACTCCTCGCCAACGCCTTCGTCTGTACGATGCCGCTGTGCGTCCTGTGTAGCACTCGCAGCGTGGCGCAGCGCAGCGGCGGCGGCACGACCACGCGGCTGCCGAGCAGCACGCAACCGTCTTGCTGCGATAACGACTCGCGGTGCAGCCAGTACTTTCGGAGCTCCCCGTCCGTGACTTTGTTCGGCCAACCACGCTGTATGTAATGGATGACGCGAGCGAGTGTGGTGTCCTTATTAGTCGCATGAGCAATCTTTTCAGCGTCAAACGGATAGTCTTCTGGGGCTTCTGCCATTAATAGAATTTCAGAAAATTCCTGTTCTGGAAGTTCCGGCACGGGTTGCGGCCAACGGCTGAGACTGTCGGCGCTGCCGATCTGTGATCCCGGCTTGTATATAATGTCGTAGTCGTGCGATGTAAGAGCGATAGCTATTCTAGTCAATCTAGGTGACAACATATTAGGCATAGCTTTTTTAGGATCAAAAATACCCAGCAGTGGTTTGTGATCAGTTACAATAGTAAAAGACCGTCCCGTTAAATAATTTTGAAATTTTTGAATGCCAAACATGATCGCAGTAGCTTCTTTGTCTAGTTGTGAATATCGGCGCTCATGTGTATGTAGCGTTCTTGATCCCATAGCGATTGGAAATTCACCGCCCTCTTCAGCATGAGAGAGTACCGCACCGACGACATATTGTGAGCTATCGCACGTTAGTATTAAAGGCTTCTGTAAATCGTAGTGTACTAGGGTCATATCGAATGATAAAACGTGTTTTGCTTTCTCGAATGCTTTTTGTTCATGTTCAGTCCATCTCCAAGTATGTGTCTTGTCTAATAACCGATGTAAGGGCTCTAGTATGGTTGCTTTATGCGGTATGAACCGTTCGTAAAAATTATATAAACCCAAGAAAGCTTGCAGTTCTTGCACATTATTAGGCCTTGGAGTTTTCATAATAGACTCTATTTTACTATGTGCAGGATGAATGCCTTTGGCGTCTATTACAAAACCCAAAAATTCCACCTTTTCCTTTGCAAATTTGCATTTATTCTTATTGAGCCGTAAACCAGATTCTGTAATACGCTCCAAAACTTGACTAAGGCGTAGCCGCATCTCATCCATGGTACGTCCACAGATGATAATGTCATCGATCAGTACAGCAACACCGTCAATTCCCGCCAGCAGCGCAGTCATTAGACGCTGGAAAATCCCTGGACATGCTTTTACTCCAAATGCCAACCGATGTACAGAGTATAAGCCCTTGCAAGTATTTAGTGTAAGTAATTTCGCTGTCTTGTCATCAACTACGACCTGTCGCCTGATTCACTGTACTGCGGTAATCGCCACACAACCGAATCTCTCCTGACTTCTTAATTATAGGTACGACCGGCGTAGCCCACTCGGAAAATGATACCGCCTTAAGGACCCTCTCACTGACTAAACAGTCAATCTCTTTTTCGACTCGTTCCTTTAAAGCGTATGGCACCGGACGTGCCTTGAGAAATCTAGGTGTAGCGTCTGGTTTTAGATGTATAGCTACAGGGTGACCCCGGTAGGTACCGAGACCTTCTTTAAAAACTTCAGTATGTTTAGATAATATTTTGTCTACCTCACTAATGTCCGAATCTGATACAAAATTAATGTTCATAGTAATATCTAATGGCCCGAGCCAGTCTCTACCGAGAAGATTAGGCCCGTTGCCCTCGGCAACTATAATCGGCAAGTCGTGTGTGACATCGTTGTACAGCACTCGCACAGTCGCCTGTCCCAGCAGGTGCACGGGCGAGTCGGTCCACGTGCGCAGTGTGACGGGCGCGGGCTGCAGGCAGCGGCGCGGCCGCAGCGTGCGCCACGTGCGCTCGTTGACGATGCTGAAGCTGGCACCCGTGTCCACCTGCATCACCAACGGCGCGCCGTCCAGCGAGACCCGCACCTCGTACGGCGGCACTCGCTTCGATCCTTCAATGTTGTAAACACCGTTCAAACGTGCCTCATCTTCACAATAGTTTGTGTTTCTGCGGGAGATCTTCTTCTTGGATAAGCACACTTTCTCCAAGTGACCCATTTTCTTGCAATACCGACATTGCGCATTTTTGAATTGACATTCGCCAGCATGACGATCTCCACATCGGTAGCAGAAACGTTGACTCGTAGACAGTCGAACTGCGTTGATTTCCATAGGCTCCACCCCGGACACATGTGTGCCGACTCCACAGGCAACTTCATCAGCGCATGTGGAGGCGCCAGCGATGGCGCTGGCAGATCCCTGGATCATTCGAACGTCTCTTCCCGCACTTTCAGATGACAACATGGCATCCACAACGTCTTGATAGGTCAAAGTATCCTTTTTCAGAAGTTCATATTGCAACCGCTGGTCAGTCATACCACACACAAGTCTATCGCGTAGCATCCGTTCTAAGTCGAGGAAGTTACAACTTGAACTGATTTTTCTTAATTCTGCAATGTATTGTGAGGCTAATTCGTCATGTTTTTGATTACGTTTGTAGAACTTGTAAGATGTAGAAATTTCATTAGGTTTTGGACTATAATGTTTAGTAAGAACTGTTACGATTTCACTAAAAGTCACATCACTTGATTTTTGAGGTGTAATCAACGCTAAAAATGTTTCAAACACTTGAGAACCACAAACTGTGAAGAAATTAGCTCTTTTTGCTGTGTCAGACAACACATTGTTAGCCTCAAAACAGTACTTTAGTCTATCAATGTAATTGTCCCAATTGTCAGTATTTGGATTAAATTCACTGAATTTTACTGATTTCCCGTTCATTTTGATAACTTTTTACACGTCGTCGCCACTATTATGTCTAATAAAACAGTATTTTAATGTAGGAACATTTATTGAGCTAGGTAGCCAATATATTGAGTGTCACATAGTTATTAAACTACCCCATACTTAACGTTCATCTTTTACAAATAAAAGATTATCAAGTACCCGCACAATATATAAATAGCAATACACAACAGCTTTATAGGTAGTTAAATAAATAAAAGTAAATTTGACTAAGCATGTATTTTTATGTTATTGAAATCGCTTCTACTTTAAAAGTAATTTTCGAGGATCTTCTGCAAAACTGTTTATAACATCTTCCGTGAAAGAATCGCCTATACTATTTACAAGTTTTTTATGTACACTGAGCAAACAAAGTCCATTTAACCTGTCTTCAATCATTGTTGATCTCGGCCACGTTTTCACGCGTCTGAGTGTACTGAATAATCTTTCAATTGTAGCCGTGGAATAAGGCATTGCCAGTAAAATTTCTAGGGCTGTTTTCACTTTCGGATAAAAACATTCTGCTTGTTGGATTAATTCTGTTATCTCAAAATCTTCGAAGTCCTCCTGCTTGTTAACCGAAAAAGTGCGCCATAGTTCAGCTTCAGATGTGATCCCTTCTAATTCATAATTGGTTCATTAATGAAGATGCATTGGGGTTTAGAACGAGTTTGCGGAACACTCCTGAAGATGTAATGAACGAGGCCAGAATTCCGACGAAGAGAGAAATCACCAGCGCGAACATGTCAACATTCGACCCCATGGGATTAGTCTCTCCAGTCCTGATTCAAGGGAAGAAACTGATGCAAGATGTCTGGAGAAGCGGGGTTGGAGAAATAACTGAAGAAGCCTGTGCAACCTGGAAGAAGTATATGAAGAATCTACAGCTGCTGCGAGATCTGCATATTCCAACATGCATATATATCTCTGACCAACACTGAGGGGGAGCTGCATGTATTCACAGATGCCAGCGAGACAGCATACGCCGCTGCGTACGAAGAGAGAAGATGGCAAGACACTGGTGTCTCTGCTGGCTGGAAAGGCGAGTGTGACGCCGCTGAAGCCGATATCGATTCCTCGACTGGAGCTGCAGGCGGCGTTATTGGGTAGCAGATTGGCTCACTCAGTCGAGAAGGAGTTGAACCTTGATGATGAAGAGGATGACGTTCTGGACTGACTCCAGCACTGTACTGTCCTGGATTAAGTCGGACCCCAGGACATTCAAGCCTTACGTCGCACATCGCTTGGCAGAGATAGAAGAGACGACGAAGCCTCAAGAGTGGCGTTGGATACCCACCGCACAGAACCCGGCAGATGATGCGACCCCTTCTGCTAGTCGCTCGCAACCTCTCAGCTCGCAACTCCCTACCGAAGATTACCGTATACAGCCGAGCGTTCCAACGCGGTAATCTTCGTCCGCCATCGTCGCGCGCGATTTTTTGGCAATTGCACCGTGCATTTTGCCAGTGTATACTGTGTGGTTTATTAAAAAGTTACGAGCATAGGGCCCTGTTTACACTTTGATTAGTAACTAGGCGAGTTCATACATGTTCTGCGGGATTTCCAGGGGGTAGCTTCCCCCCTGCCCCCCCCTGGGTACGCCCATGTGCTCACCTCTCAAAGGACAAGGAAAGTTCCTTGAATTTCCAAAGAAATACAAATAATAATAGTGACGCCTGAATCCTGATACAATTAAATAATAATAATGTAGGTAACATCTTGTGGACATATTTGGATAACACACTGTTGTTTGTTGTTGTTTTCTGTTTCATATTTCTATAAAGTAACCACATTTTACATTCCAGGTGCTAGTTCAAAAATATCCAGTGCTGAACGTTGGAAGAAAAAAAGAGCAGGCATTGTTGATGAAGGTAGTAAAATTGTTACCAGAATCACAGAGTTGGCAAATCAGATTCTGACCAAAACTGGAAACATGGATGTCTACCAAGAAACCTACGACAAAATTCAGTCTATAATTAACAAAAACAAAACTAAAAATGAACCTTCTGATTTAGATATGTATGCAGATGACTTTGACCAGAAAGAGCAACTAAGTCTTGGTAACCAACTAGCTCTAGAAACAAAAGAAGAAGAAACAGCTCAAGACCAAACTGTAAAATGGGAGTTGAAATGGAAACAAGATGATGATGCAGAAATATCAGGCCCACATTCTACAGAACAAATGCATAAGTGGTCCACTGAAGGGCATTTCAAAACTGGTGTGTGGGTCAGAAAACACGGAGAAGACAGTCAATTTTATAATTCCAATAGAATTGATTTTGAGTTGTATATATAATTATTTACAGATAAATGTACAAAGATCACAATATTTTATTTAATGAAACTGACCATACTTATATTCCCGGATGTCCCAGATAAGTTAAGATTTTTCTGTAGTACACGCGAACGGAGTCGCAGGCGTCCACTATTATAAGTATATTTATCAAATATAAAATAGGTTTGGCGACACATATTATGATCCCATTAGTAATATTGCGGTCTTATCGTCAACTAGGCAATGCCCGCAGCCTCGAACGGGTACAATCTTATGTGTTATTCTGATGTATAATCTATTTGCGTGAAATAATAACAAACATAGGTACATACCAACATCGAACCTTAGAATCATTCAGACTGGTTAGATTTTGTTAGCGTCGGGACTGGTATTCTACCATAATGACATTAAAATGTATATAAAAAAATCTATACATGTCCGTTGGCTGGAGGTTTCTTCGTAGCTTGATTGTGACATAAGTAAGGACGTTAGAAGCATGTTTTTGTATTGGTGAATACCAATTTATAGTTCATTAGACGTAACTTTGGTGAAAATACCTCTGGCTGGAGGTCGGTTAGAAAAGTCTATATTTCCGTTATTTTTACGGAACAAATTCTGGTTTCAGCATCATTCAGTAGAACTAATTCTCTGAATTACTCATAAGTGTCCCAGATAGGGGATCCCATCCCGTTGGGTGTAGACACATCGGACGGACTCCCAGCCCGCACCAACGACGCACCGTGGGAAGAGTATCGTCCGTGGTAACCATAGATAACAGAAACACAGGAGATGGGCCGCTAAGCGCACTTAGTTTGAGTTCTGATGTAAGCGGCTATAAGCCACACTTACATTGACATCTAAATAATAACACAAATTACACCCAACATTGATAAATCTCTGACACTCACACATTTAACCCTATACTTGGCAGAGAATTTTACTTTTAAAAAATTATACTTTTGCTCCTTCCCTACGTTAATTTAGTTATAAGGATATCAGGAAAAATGAAATAAAAAATCTCTGTATTTCAGTTTTCAGGATATATAATGTGTCTTCAAGTGCACAGTGTCAAGCTCACAAGAAAAAAATGACTAATAAGAATGTGTCTTTACATGCACACTGCCATGTAATCACTGAACTAAAAAAAGGGAAAAACTTAAAAAAATAACATAAATCTTGAAAAAACTTAAGATAAAAGTCTCTAAGTTATAACATATCAACAAGTTTTGAGATCTTTAAGGAACTAGGTCTATAAATTTAGTAGGTACTAGTGGACGCCCGCGACTCCATCCGCGTGGACTATAGAAAAACAAAATGTCGAAATTATCCGTGATAAAAAGTAGCCTATATGTTAAGTGGGACCAATCACAATATTTTACTGAAAAGTACATCGAAATCGGTTCAGCCGTTTCTGAGATTAGCGTGCACAAACGCATAGACAAACAGACAATAATTCCAAAAATCAATATTTTGGGTACTGTTGCGTTGATAAAGGTCTCCTATAGTATTTTTTCTCATATATCTTCCATGTACAGATAGCGATATTTGTATTATATGTATATAGAATATACCTATAGATGTACCAACATTATGTATTACATGATGATATGGTAGGCAATAAACACTAAATTTGAAGAAAAAAAACAGAGATAACCTTATTAATAATTATCACAAAAATCAGTCGCAATATTCTGAGATCAAAGTTTACTTAAATATATATCTAACAATATAAAAAAAAAAACAAATTAATCCTACTTAGTGTGAAAATCGATATAGCAATTTCGACCTTCAATTATACATAGCCGTGCGTTACACTTTGAACAAAAAAATTTGGTTTGGTGTTTGGTACAGTTTCTACACCTGCCTTTTGTCGTAAAAGTAGGAAGATGTCCTGTCAGGTCAAAACGAGTAGCGTCATCAGGCCTCGCCGCAACTGGTTTCTTTACTTTTCTTACAGATTTGAAAAGACCGTCAGGTTGTAGATTAGAAGAAATCCTCTCAAAAAAACGCAGTTGCCTAAATAAATTAAATCGAAACTTCTTGAGTGGCATTAGTTTATGTTTACCACTATTCTCGTGACGATACAGTAACCAGGAATTATTAACGCAGATGTCTAGAATCTGAGAAAACAATACTAAATACCAACGATGGCCTTTTAAATCTGTACGGTATAAAGCGACTAACATATCGGCTAGGTCAACTCCACCCATACTTCCGTTATAGTGCTTTATTAAATTTGGGCATGTTACTGGACCTTTCTTCTTTTCTTCTTTCTTATACCGCATTATATTCTGAACAGGATGGGCGTCGACATAAGTACTTGCAGCCATGACAAATTTGTTGTCAAACCACTTCACAACAGCAATATTGTGTTCGTTAGACACGACCTGTGCAAAAGCCCCTCTGCCCTTTTTCTTTAACTCCTTGTCGCTTGGTAATTTTTTCTCTGCCCCTCGAAGTCGATTTGCCCTGACAGTACCTAAGGAGAATATACCATACTCATTTCTTAAATGATGCATCAATTCAATTGACGTAAAAAAGTTGTCAAAATATAGTACAGAGCATGGTTTTTGCTTGATAGATTGGGCCAAAGCTATAACAACTTTGGCCCCGAGACCCATACCTTTTTCCCTCTCAGTAAATGTATGGAGTCTGAAAGTGTCGTCTCCTCCATAAATAACAAAATCATACACGAGGCCAGATGGTGAAGCACGAACAAAAAACTTAAATCCCCATTTTTTGGGTTTATTCCGCACATATTGTTTTCGACTGCCGGCTCTAGTACCCTTGTAAGGCACCATCATCTCGTCGATGCTGAAATGTCTCCCTTCAGGTATATTCGTTGTGCAGTTATATCGAACTTTTTCTACTAACGGCCTTATTTTATAGTACCTGTCACCGTCATCTTTTAAATTGTCATTAAAATGAATGTAACGTCGAATAGACTGAAATTTCTTTAGTGTCATGACTTCAGCAATATTGCCGTATTTAAAGTCATTTGACCAGTAATCGGTATATGCCGGCATGTCAACAACACCCATTAAAATATTTATAGCTATAAAATCTTTAATGTCGTCTTTATTAATATTTATTGAAGTGCCCTTTTTCTGTACAGAATATAAATTGGAATGATATACTATTAGTTCTTGTATATCGTCAGTAAAAAATAGCTTAAAGTAATCAAGCGGCGATTTCTCAATATCTGTAGATTCGAAAATCATATTTTCTTCTATGTGTGCTGCTCCTTGAAATTTCATTCCTGTCCATTTAGGAAATATTTTGGTAGGTTTCAATACTTTTTTCTTTACAATTATCGGATTTTTCTTATAACGCCGAAGACGCACAGTAGCTGCTGCAGGTGCGACAGATGCTGGAGTTGCAGCAGGCGCTGACTGTGCGGGACTGCAGATTGAGTCTATAGATGGTGACGGTGGAATATAAACTGATGGTGAAGGCAGTATAATGTCAGGATCATGTTGAAGAATAGAAGGTGAATTTGGAGTAGAATCGATAGTGTTGTATCTGAATCTCGGCTGTCCATGGACAGAAGCAACAGCGTATACTTCTCGATACTCACAGTCATCACTATCGGAGATATTTAAATTTTCGACAGAAGACGCTATTGATCGAACAGGAGAACTGTCCTCGGAGACGACTTGATGAGGTCTACACATCTGGATTTCATCTTCGGAGGATTCGCTGGAATCTACATCAGACTTGGCTCCGCATTTAGGAACTAAAGCTAGAATTTTTCGACCTCTAGTCATCTGAAAGAAAATTATTGCAAGCTGAGGAATAGGAATTTTGTGTAAGGGGTAGTACCTAGTAGGGGTGTATTACGAGAAAATTATATCTAAACAAAGGCTCGATTATGTTGTAGTACAGTAGGCAATGTGCATTTATAGACACAACATTCACAAATAGTAATAGTCTATGACGTTGACAGTGTTTATTTATATGCACATTACAAATTTGATATTATTCATAGCGAAGCAGGCAGTGTGCATTTAAATATACACAATAAATATTGAGTCCTGCACTCTGAACCAGGTAGTGTGTATTTTAATGCACACATATAACAAATAGTGAATTACTATATATTCATATAATATATTACAAAAATAATGTCACCAAACAATAGCATAAACCTTTGAGAAAGTAAAAATATAGCAATTTCGACCATATAAGTTAATTAAATTGAGTTAAAATAGGATACTTACAGAGAGTTGCGCGGGCGTCAATCGACTGCTCGCCATTTTGTTCACCACTGACAATGTGTAAGCGAGAAAGATATAGTTGTCTTTTCCTGACGTAAAGAAACGTTTACGAAGTTACTTTGAGCTATTATTAAAATGATTCTATGTTATATTTTCCATAAAAAAAAATCTGAATTGAATGTGCATTTAAGTTCACAGTGTCAAGTATAGGGTTAAGGCGGTACTCTCATTGGAGCGCACACATTGCTATCTACTGTGTAAGTACGCGCCTCAGTATAGCAAATACATTCAACAAATTTCACACGTACGCTAGTGATTGACTGTCGATAAATTTGTTATCGACACAGAGATCTATAGAGTGGCCGTGGGGGCGTGGGCGGTGTAATTGAACTATGAACAAAATAGGCAAACATCGCGAAAACGCAATCAGTCGGGACTTGATTGCCTAACGCGTCACACGGGAGTGTTTTTTTATAATGCCTGCTTGTTCAGTGGTTGTGTGCAAGAATCGAAGTGACCATAAACTTGAAGGGGTCACTTTTCATAGGTAAGTACAATAACAATTTTGTTTTCTAGCATTTATACCCAAATTTCATTTTATTTCGTTAAAATAATTTTCACTGAGTGACATATGTAACCTAACGATTGAACCTAATACATTGCTCGCTAAGTGTAGCGTGCCTGGTGTTGAAATCAGTTTGATAAGAAACACAAAAATAAAGAAAGTTGACTTTGCACACATCTTCATTAATTTAGGTACTTTGTTACACTAATAATAATAAGTAATTCACCATTGTTTTACATAAACATAATATTTTTTAAACTCTCAAAATTATCTACTTAACATTAGTTATTACTCGTAGGTACTATTCGCGGCAACGTGACGTATCGACAACAAGAAATGACAGGTACAACTCTATGTCAAAGCGCTTAGCAGCGGCCGTGCGCGGGAGCGGCCGATTCAATATGCGCAATTATCATCACTCGGTCAAACTGATTTCAACACCAGGCACGCTACACTTAGCGAGCAATGTATTAGGTTCAATCGTTAGGTTACATATGTCACTCAGTGAAAATTATTTTAACGAAATAAAATGAAATTTGGGTATAAATGCTAGAAAACAAAATTGTTATTGTACTTACCTATGAAAAGTGACCCCTTCAAGTTTATGGTCACTTCGATTCTTGCACACAACCACTGAACAAGCAGGCATTATAAAAAAACACTCCCGTGTGACGCGTTAGGCAATCAAATCCCGACTGATTGCGTTTTCGCGATGTTTGCCTATTTTGTTCATAGTTCAATTACACCGCCCACGCCCCCACGGCCACTCTATAGATCTCTGTGGTGGTAACGCAGACGTCTTGTCCGTAATAAGGCCATTTTGGTTTATTCCCGGTCGTCCCCACTTGGAACCAGTGGGAAAAAGTTTCGTACGTTCGGGTCCCCAGCAATGGCGATTGGAACTTTTGATTTAATAAGAGATTTTGAACAATGTTTTTGATTGAAAATAATTGTAAAAGACTGAGGTAATCGTCACCACTACCGACGAACGAAACCCAGTGGGGACGACCGGGAATAAACCGCCATTTTGCGTACGTAAAAAAAAATCATTCTGCGAAATCAAGTAATGTATGAAAATAGACTTTCGTAATTCTTCAACCACCTCTACATTTAATTTTTCGTCATTGCCGACCTGCAAGGTGAAAAATAAAAAATACTTTAGAAAATTCCCACTGCAAAGTAATCACGCAAGCACCTCTATTTGGCAGCTGTTCGCTATCGTTTTGCTTTTGATAGTTAGGTAATAATGGGGCGGACTGGAGCTAAGCCAGTAAAAATTTATGTTTCTCCACTTCGGTGGACAGGCAGCCTATATAGGTTTGCAGTCACACAGTACTGAAGCGCCTCCCCTCACATTTGCGTCTCTTTCTTTCATGCCAAATCTGAACTAGCCCGTGACTCACTGCGTCCGCAATATCACGGACTACGGGAAGCTAACATTACATCTCATAATCATTATACATGTTTGGATTTCCAACTTGTGATTAGGTAAACCTTTCCCAAGAACATGTCTGATGTTATGTTTGTAAAATGGGAGGATTAGTCTCACATTTTACAAACATAACATTACCTAACCAATGTGGTCGATTCTGACCGTCACACTTAAACGCAAACTTAAAATTACTGTCCCTCTCCATTCTTAACATAAATGGCTGTGACAGAAAGGGACAGGACTAATCTTAAGTTTAGGTTTAAGCGTGACTGTCTTTGACCTTGATGTCTACAAATGAATTTGCTATCTGTACCTTTAATCACGCAGAAGTAATTTTATTAATTTATTATTCTTCCACTTTTTTCGAGAAGCCTTGCTTTTAATCGCGTAATTTAATGACGCGTGTATACGATTTCTATAAAATAAAACATCAAATTAACTTAAACATTTTTCTTTCTGCTCTTTAACAGCGTATTTGCAAATGCTTGAAAGTTGGCACCTGTCAAGCTTTTTGCAACTTGGTTTATCAGCACAATAAACACTGTGATCACTTGAACGATCACAAATTGTGAAATGGACGTTCCTATTTCCAGCCAACTGCCAGTGTTGCGTACATAGTAGAGCAGTTGAATACCCATAATGTTGGAATATATCAGCACTATTGTGTTCAGAATTCCCATTGGAGCCTAAAAAGTAAAAAAGCTAATTAAACGCACAATATGGTTCGACAGTCACACTAAACCTAAACGTTAAATTAGTCCTACCTGTCGTTTTCTCTCTCGGCCATTTATGTTAAAAACAGAGAGAGATAGACCTGACAAAAGTTAGGTTTACGTTTAAGTGTGACGGTCAGAATCGACCCTAATAAACCCTATATAGGACTGTGTTCCCGAATGGGAGTAGCCAGAACTGAAGGATCATAAAGTAGATTAGCATAGCAAGGACTGATGTAAATGATCAGTGACAAACCGAAAAGACAATAATAATACCTATTTTACAAAGAATAAAGTACAGTGTCTCATAAACTTTATGCTAGTTTTTCCGTACAGAGTTATCGTCATCTATTGTGCTCATGCTACTATTAACATAGATTATGAAACTATACAGATTAAGAAACCACTAACCAAATATGTGTTGAACAATTACATGAAATAAATAACTAAATAAAAAACA
Organism: Carposina sasakii; assembly: GCA_014607495.2. Taxonomy (NCBI): domain Eukaryota; kingdom Metazoa; phylum Arthropoda; class Insecta; order Lepidoptera; family Carposinidae; genus Carposina; species Carposina sasakii. Next base: position 10,056,931 of record CP053150.1, on the reverse strand, counting down.
AATAAATTGTACATTATTATAGGTACACTGATTTAAATATTATGATACCAAAAAAGTGGCATTATGAATTAAAACTAAGTAGATAATTCGCTCGCTCGATAATACTCGATCTGAGAGAATGTACGAGTTCCTTAGTCGACCCATAAAAGCCGTGACTCGTTTGACGTTCACATTTAACGAAATCATTAGATACTGATTGGCTGGCTGTCAAGACCATAGACAAGCCAACCATTGCGGAAAAAGGTATATTTTGTAAACGTCCGCTGATATATTTCTCACCTTTGTTAAAATTTGCACCGCTCTAAATGAACATGCCGTTATCAAAAAGGGGGACAAAGTCTTCAACATGATTAAAGTGGTGATGATGAATGGGTGATAAGACGTTATAAAACACGTCACCCATCTCACTTCGAAAGAGTTCAGCGATGCAATATTTCCCGTACCAAAGTATGCTAAAATTATGTACAATATCTGAGTGTAAGAGTCAAGAAAAAAAACACTGGAAACGCGCTGCCGGGGTTACCTACCCGAACAGACGGAGTATTATGAGGACTCATACCTATGACCTATGAAACCTACCTATGAAAACTTTAATAATAGTGGACGGCCGCGACTCCGTCTGCTTGGATTGCAGAAAAAACAAAATGTAGCAATTATCCGAGATAAAAAGTGGCCTATGTCCTTTCTTAGGATCTAGGCTACCTGTTGTGTACTAAATTTCATTTAAATCAGTTCAGTAGTTTTGGCGTGAAAGAGAGAGAGACAGATAGTTACTTTCGCACATGCTTTCGCATTTATGAGATTAGTTAGGATAACAGAAAGTAAGGATAACAGAATGCAGAATTCTGAAGTACAAATGACTTCAAACGTTCAAACCCCATGCTTGAAGTGGGCTGTACCAGAGTGGTAAGCACGAACCTCTCTATAGTACGTAACACTATCGTCCGACTGTCAAATCACATAGATTTTGCTGGCGAGTCGCTAGCGTTACGCCGCGTAAAAAGGTTCGTGCTTACCCCACTGATCTATCAAGTATTTTGTAAAAGAGAATAGTTAAGCCTGATACAATTAATTAAATATTTAAAGGGAAAGAGATCAGCTTAATAGAAAAGGATACAAAGAAGAAGGCTCTTCTAAAATCTTGACTAGACAATGCTCTTTCAGGAGTTGTCAGGTTCTGCAAATTGTCCTTCTCCCCAGCAAATGACATGTCCTTTAACTGAAACATAAAGTTTATTTAGATTTTTTCTGTAAAAGTTAGTTACAGTCACACCTTGAGTTTTATAATAGGGCCTGTGTTGATGCGGGGCTTTATTAATTCGACTAAGAACTCAGCCCCCTTATTACCTAACTAGCAAAAGCAAAGCGATAGCGAAAATTGTACAAAAATCGCTGATTGCTTGTCAAATTCGTATTACGTAAAATGAATTACAAAGGAACTTTTGACATTTTAAGGCGAATATTGTACAATTTTCGCTATCGCTTTGCTTCGGCTTTGCTATTGCTTTTACGTAATCAGGGGGCGGGTTCTTTCTCAGGCGATAAGCTAGCAACTTGTCACTAATCATTTACATCTGTCCCCGCTTTGCAAAACGCGACTGTAGGCAGGGCCGGACCGCCCATACGGCGAACGGAGCAGTCGCTCCAGGCGCCAAATCCTAGAGGGCGCCTAAATGGTAAAGATACGTACATATAAGAAGTAGGTATATACTAGTGGACGCCCGCGACTCCGTCCGCGTGGACTACAGAAAAAAAAACAAAATTTCGAAATTGTTTTGGATACTATTGCGTTGATAAAGGTATTCTATAATATATTTTCTTATATATCTTCCATGTACAGACAGCGATCCGTTACATTTTTATTATATGTATAGATTATTAGGAGCAAACAGGAGAGGCGCCATAATAGGATCTCGCTCCATTCTAAAATTTACTTCGGGTCGGCGCTGACTGTAGGTTCTCCTTTATGACCCTTCAGTTGTGGCTACCCTATTTTGGGAATGAAGCTGTGTGTATAGATAAAATTCTTTATTGTACAAAAAAAAAACATTATGTACAAGGGCGAGCTTAATGCCTTGCATGCAAGGCATTCTCTACCAGCTGACCTGGTTACTTAAGAAATTAATTAATTAAATATGTAATCTTACCTTGAAATTATTATCGCTATTCGTAAGCCTGAACTCAATATACACCCAGCATGTAATATTGCAGATCAGCGCAACTAAGAACAGACCCTCGTGGGCTACCGACATCAGCAAATAAAATATTAGAATGGACGTATCCACCGTCATGAGCCGACAACTCATCCGTCTGCACGACATAAATGGTATGGTCATTGCGATCACTGGAATGAAACATGTTTCGTATTAATTTGTGTCACAAAATGGGAAGATGTTGAGGAAATGACAAATACAGCAAAGTGAAGATGAACAGGCTATGTGCCGTTTCGCGATAGCATGTAGAACTAAGGTATCAAATGGCAAGGGCGGATACAGGATATTTGTCTGGGTGGGGTACAAAAAGGAAATTTAACTTTAAGTAGATACTACCGGCCGCCCACGACGGTGTCCGCGTGCAAGAGTATTACATCCGTGCGACGGACCGGGTCCCTAGTTATTTATCTATCTATTCTATACATATAATAAAAATGTAACGGATCGCTGTCTGTACATGGAAGATATATGAGAAAAAATATTATAGACCTTTATCAACGCAATAGTATCCAAAACAATGATTTTTGAAATTTTTGTCTGTCGGTTTGTCTGTGCGTTTATGCACGCTAATCTCAGAAACGGCTGAACCGATTTCGATGCAGTTTTCAGGAATATATTGTGACAGGTTCCACTTAACATATAGGTTACTTTTTATCCCGCATAATTTCGATATTTTGTTTTTTTTTCTGTAGTCCACGCGGACGGAGTCGCGGGCGTCCACTAGTTATACATATAAACCTTCTTCTTGAATCATTCTATGTCTTTAAAAAACCGTATCAAAATCTGTTGCGCTGTTTTAAAGATCTAAGCATACATAGGGACAAACGGCGGGAAGCGATTTGTTTTATATATGTAGTGATGACAATGAGCTGTGATGGAATCACCACAAACAGCTAGTACACAAAAATTCGTGCTACTCGGTCTATCGGTCTAATGGTAATCTACTTTTCTGTACGAAAGAGGTAAAAGAAAATAAATAATTGATATATCTTACCAGCTGTCATCCATGCTGAACTTTGATCAGCATAAGATACTACCGTCCCTTCTTCAAATCGTCTCGATTGGACATATATATTCCGCAGAGAGAGCAAAAGTAAAACATACTGCAGCCCAGTTAGTACTATCTCTTTGAGATGCTCCTTCTGGGCATATAATAGAGGTAATAACGTCGTCCGAATGTACACAGTCATTATTATTAGCCATATAAGGCCCGCACTAACGCTAAAACAAAATACATTTTTACTACACCCATATTGTGACACCCTATACAGGGTGTGGGTGACAGCCAGGCAAATACTGAAATGCTGAACAAGTACCATTATGTTGAATACGACAGTGTTATCACTCGCAGGAAATGTATTTTTGATTTGATTATATCAGTAATCTTTGGTCTCCGCGCCAATTGTATCGGGCGATCCTGTAACTAATGGGCTTATTGGTTATTGTGTGACACATGGCTGATTTTTGGATCACTTGTGACTCTCCATTAGGTTTGATCAGTTATTTGAACTTTTTTGAGGGCAACTTTTTTCTGAAAATCATTTTTTGGTCATTATCTAAGGTCTAATTAAAGGAACTAAACTATTTTTTCCAGAAAATATGAAAAGTCAGAAAATTTTGAAATTTTGCCGCGAAAATGTTCAGTGTTTTCCGCCTCAGAATCATGATCTGAAGTCATGGTATCAATATTTGCCTGGCTGTCACAAACACCCTGTATATACCTAATAATGTGTCTTTATCACGGAGGAGGTACAAAATCTGTGGTTATTAACATTCCGCTTCTATTTTTTGAAAATGGACGTGCTAATCTTATTGTAAAAAAAAAAACTTATTTGTAGGTATACCTACAGATAATAATAATAATAATAATTCATTTTTATTTGGCCAAAATAATATTTTACATTACATAGTTTGCTCTCTGGCCCCACACTAGGATACCCTGTGTCGTGGGAACTAGTGACTTCCTATGCAAGATGATGAAAGATCTCTAACAAGTTGCTATCTCATCGCCAGAGAACTCCGACGAGTTCCTTAATGAACTCTTACGACATGCACGGAAGGAGATGCAGCTAATATATATTCTAGTGAAGGCCCCCATCAGCACACTATATTTATAGGTACTTACACTAGCTCAATAAATACATCTTTGCCAATCACAGGCATAAATGAAAAAATGCTAAGTGATATACATCCTGCAGCCCATACTGCAAGTATTTCTGGTGCCAGCATCTTCCGCTTTGAGGAAAAGAATGGCCATAAACCCATTGCAAATAGTGGTATGCTTAGTATCCATCTGTATGTAAATGAGAAGCCCTGAAATTAAAAAAAATATTTTTTTTTTAATGGTTTGCTATATGCAATTACATGTAGAGTACAGTAGCCGCGTTTATTATTTGTTGTTGTAAAGTTCATGTAAAACCTACTGCAGTACGTATTCAGGAGAGTACAGCAAGGGGATATTGCGCATAGTATTGCTTTCCTACTTCACAAGCACAAATAAGGGACACAAACACTATACCTATGTTTTAGCTCATATTTTAAATAGAACAGAAAATTATGGTACAGAAATTACTAGGTACGAGTATCTACTACATTTGCATTAACATATTAATCAAAGCAATAATGTTACTAATAAGCTCAAAATATAAATTGGTGACTGAGTATGTTAAAAGAGACCGCCCAAGTGCGAGTCGGACTCGCGCACGAAGGGTTCCAGGGATCTATAAAGAACGGCAAAAAACACGTTTGTTGTATGTATGTATGGATGGCCCCCATGAATATTAAATGAATTTTTAGTAAATGAAATTGTATTAGGCGTTACAATTCTGAAGTTCAAACATTCACTATGGGTGCGCCCACCACCGGGCCCTCGGATTTGATAACTCATAACTGCGAAAAAAAGTACTTGCACTACCTACAATCGCCACGAGAAACCAGACCCGAGCACCTAGCATGCAAGATAATACATCGCACTATTTCCGAAATCACTACAGAACCCGAAAAGTAAAAAAAAAAAACATGTTTAAACAATAGTATTTACCAGCACTAATGATCCTAGGGCATAAGCTACAACTTGCAAACTGAGTGAGCCCAAACCTCCATTTTGTTTGAAATGGCTATAAGTGTTCCACCACAGCTCTAGGGGTGTTAAGGCAAGCCACCACAAAATCACAGGCATGCAGAAATAAATGTAATACTGAAGTGGCAAGTTTTGTACTAAAACAAAAAATAATAAGGTGATTAGACATAAACCAAGTATTTCAACATTTATCTCATTCATGTAGGTAATAAAATGTTAATCAACTTCACAAAAGGTTAATAAAGATGTCAAGTAGGTTTTTGTACATGTTATTAAATAGCTTTAAAATTATTATAAAAACTTACCATTGACTAGAAATACTAAAATTAAAATTAGAGATATAGCTATAACATCCAAGATAATGTTAGCACCCTTTCTGGGTGTGTTGTATTGTAAAGATGAGGTATTTATCTTTTGTTCAGATAACATTTTGAGTAAATAAATAATCCAGCCTATGAATGACAGTGTTACCAGTATTACTAAAGGACGCTGATAATAGTTGTGGTAATAAACCAGGCCTAGAATACTCAATTCAATAATCTCTTCACTCAATAATATTAGTTTCTCATAATCTTTTGCTTCCAACAGTCTTTCCGAGAAAGATAAAATTTCATTAATTTTTTTCTCATCTAATGGATCATATGGCTGATATAATACTGATAAGGCATTTGTTTCTAGATCCAATCTTTTCCTGTTGTATTGTGCCATTAGTTGTCTCATATTACTGTAAATTGCTTTAGCTTTGTTCGGTAGAGTCATGTTTAGTATATCAGGTTTCAAGATTCCCTGAAAATTATAATTTACAAAATATTAATGTTTTTGTAATGATGCATCAAAACTTCTGGATTGAACCTTATGGAGGTGTGTAAGCTGGCTAGACACATCTAACCAACGGCCTATACATACACTGATATACATAATTATGTATACATAATATCAACAATCATGTTTTATTCTGTGTTGAATAGGTACATATAAAATAAGATCACCATTCAATGTTTGAGTGGAAAAATTGCGAATATACAACCAAATATACCTTACAATACCTACGAAAGTGTAGAAAATACTTACAATTGAATTAACAGGCACTGGAATAGATAATACAGTAGACATCAATGGGGCCAAATCTGCTTGATTAATGTCTCTCCTGTGGCTTTCTGCTAAGGTGTCAGGGTTCACTTCATCACCTATTTGCTGCACCCCTGCACCCCATATCACATATGGCGTTTCTGTTTCATGAGGATCTCCTGCACCATGAGACCCTGAAAAGGTGTTTTAGTTATATGCAAAGCTATAAAGTATAAAGTAAAGGGACAAGAGGGTCTAGGTGTTTTTTAGGTGATGGGCTGACCACCTGTCACTACTAACCAACATTTTACATCTCAACTATGCCCTCACAATTGGTCAGAAGTGGCACCATATGGTTCTATCGGCCCTTGGTGCTCTGCCTACCCCGTAAGGGATAAAGGCGTGATAATATGTATGTATGTATGTATAAACTATAAAGTAAAACAAAGAATATGAACATTCAATCATGGTAATGCAGTACTTATTTATTGTGGTTGATTCTGTCTGAGCATCACACATAAACACAAAATTATTTATGTCTGTCCCACTCTAGTCTTAATGTAACTGACTGAGACAGAAAAGGACAGGTAGAAGAAATTTTATTTATATGTGTGGAGGTCAGAAACAACCATATTGATGTAAATTATTACCCTGTTGATGCGGCCAATATAAACATTTAAAAAATTACCCCAATCAGTCATCCCATGGTCAGAAGTCATCAAAAAAGTTGTTCTGCCATCATCACGGTAAAATTCTCTTATAATTTTCTCCATTTTCTGAATACCTTCATCAACAAATTCTACAGTTTTAAGGAAGTTTCTGAAAAAAAAAAAACTATTTGCTTAGCTTCTTGATTGTTAATAATACTTGAAAATTATGCACGAATTTTATACAAGATAAAAATCATAAAACTGTAATCATGCTTACTGTGTTTTGGGCTTATGAGTATGTCCAGCAGTATCACTGCCAAGTAAATGTAAAAATATAAGAACTTTCTTTTGGTTCAATTTTTCAAGCAATCCTAGGTCAGATTTGGCATTAGCCATGAATTTTTTGAATTTACTAAATACATGACCATCAATCAAGGTAGGGTCCTTGTGGGTGCTAAAAGTTTGGTCATAAGGATCAAACTTCTCTATAAAAATATGATCATCAAGGTTGCCTTTAGCAAATATTTCCAGAATATCATAAGTGCCCCAACACCAAGTGTATTTGGTTTGATTGAATACTGAATCAAAGTCTACTGGATTTTCTTTCCAGCCCTTAGCGACAGCAGAAGGGTCTTCATAAAATCCAGCAATAATGGCTACATGACCAGGTCTGGATTCTGTTGGTACTCGAGTATGGGATATACCCCATCTACCATGTGAATTTGCTATAGACCTGCAAAAAGTGTAAATACAGATAAACCAAACTCTAGCATAATGTTTCAAAGGTTAATTAAAGTTTTGAGAAATTAACTAAGAAAACCATATGTAAACAAAGAATGCTTTGCTAAACCAACATACCTTAGATACGACATGGTCGTATAGTTAGTAAAAGACTCAGCTCTTAATCCATCTACCACAAAGAGGACAAGGCGATCAGCCAGGCCCTCGTGCTGTGGCTGATAAGGGATTACATTTTGAACTATGGGAGATTTAAAATAAATGTCAAATATAGAGAACAAGAACACCACATGAAGGAATATTCCTACAAAAAACATAATGATTATTTTCGTTTCTTTAATATGTCACTAATAGAAATATAACCTATATATTTCTATTATGTCACTATTTACAACAAAATTTTAATTAGAATCATTTTATTTTAGCTGTTTTATTCACTGAAATAAATTTATTTTCAAACTTTCATGTCTGTCCATTTTCATTTTTTTTTTTTTTAGTTTATCCCGAAGGAAAGGCAAGGGGAACTAAGCCCATACAGCCTAATCATTGTTTAGTAAAATGTATTCTTAATTTATGATGAATGACAATGATGATGAATGGAAACGTCGGGAAAATCCTCAAGAACAAGTGTAAAGTTAGTCAAAATGAAAAATTATTGCAGAAACAACTTACATGCGCCCATGAAGAGATCGTATTCCGGCTAAAGTTTTACTCAGCTTACCTGCGTATATCATACATCACAAGTAATTTTCATTTTTCACAAGAAAATTACACCTGCACCCTTCAAGCTTTTCCCGCCGAATCGCACTAATAATAAGCGATCTAAATACTAAACATAGCAAAGGAATACACAATTCATGCAGGCATTTTTAGTTGGTGATTTATTAATTCTTCTATCATATTATAGTTAATTAATGGTAGCTTATATACAACTTGCTACTTGTTTTATGCTTGCTGTATATTTTGAAGGAAAATTTATTATAATAAACAAGATTTTTTTTTATTTCTGTGATCACTTCGTGACATTGTACGCTGTATGTGCCGTGAACTTGAATATTGTCTGTATAAGGTGTTACGTACAAGGGAATATTAAAAACATTCTGTGGGAAAAGCTGGAAGTGGGTGTAATTTTGTTGTGAAGATCAAAATTTATTTGTAAATGGCTTGCATGTGTCCTTAAAGTCATGTTTTCTGGTAGAAAAGTTATATTTTGTTCACTTGTGATGTGAATCAAGTGCGTGTGCATGGTTTTATATGCAGGTAGGCTAATTAAAACTTTAGTTGGAATACGATCTCTTCATGGGCTCATGTAAGTTGTTTCTGCAATTATTTTTGATCTTTACTAATTTTACAACCATTCTTGAGGATTTTCCCGACGTTTCCGTTCATCATCATCAATATCATCCATCATAAATTCAGAAATCATTTACTAAAGACAATGGCTGTATAGGCTTAGTTCCCCTTGCCTTTCCTTCGGGATAAGCTAAAGAAAAAAGGGAATATTTAAAAAAAAAACACCAACGGTTGTTTTGATTTGATTTCAGAGGAAGGTTTTAGAAAAGTTTCTTGTGTATTTATTATATTTTGAGGCGTGTTTCTGTCATTTAAGTGGATACTTCCTATATTCTAAGTCCCAACAACTTTCTAAAAAGTTCAAATGAAATTTACTTAGAAAAACATGGGTAAAGATATTGACGATGTACACATCGGGAAGATTGACGAATGTATGTGGTTTTTCTTACTGAAAACTATAGAGTTTCTATCTAAAGCTATAATTTGAAACTATAAACTCTAGCTATAACATTGAGTATTTATATTGTAACAGGTGAATCCGACATTCGTAAGACGGGTCAGGAGATGGACGTTATCAGACAAAGGACTATTGCTTACGAATATCTTTGTCGTCTGGAAGAAGCCAAAAACTGGATGGAATCGTGTTTAAAAGAGAAATTACCCCAAGCTACGGAATTTGAAGAAAGTTTACGCAACGGTGTTTACTTGGCGAAATTAGGAAACTTTATTGCACCTGATTTATTACCCATCAATAAAATATACGATATAGAACAGAGGCGGTATAAGGTATTTACATTCATAGAACTCTTAAAATTGACAAAGAATTTAGAACTAGGTATTCCCTAGAAGTATGTTACATGAACATTATAATACATCCAGCAGCACAACTGGCAGCTGTAAATACAAGGTATCCTGAAAATAAATACTGCAGTACTCTTGATCTTTGTGATACATAATAAAAATTATAAAGTAGTTTTGTGCCATGAGAGATCCCATGGAAGTAATTGTTTTATTGCCTCTAATATCCAGTATAAAGGTGTCTAACTATCTCATATATACATATAGTCACCCATTATACCCCAAAGAGGTTGGGCAGAAGTGTGCAAAATACACAACCCTCTTTTCATCAGTTGAGTCTACAGTTGTTATTTCATAATTATATCCATACTTTATCTCTACCAACTATTATTTAGAACTGCCCTGCTGTAATAAGGAAACATTAAGAAATATATTTTAAGAATACCTTGTATGTATACTTTAAGCATTCACATTTCTGGTAAATATTTTTGCATTGTTATATTTCAGGTAATGGGGTTGCAGTTCAAACACACTGATAATATTAATAAATTTCTGCAAGTATTACAGAATACTGAGCTACCTCTGGTAAGTATAGTATATTATTTTAGCTAATACTGATAATACTGATAGATATACTCCACAAAGGAACAAGAAGGAAATAAAAAGTCAGGCTATGATGTAATTAAGTACAACCTTGCTAGGTAATGTTGGTTCTTCTTTTTATATATTTACTAGATGGATATGGACATACCTCTCTCATTAACTATGCTATATTGTCAAACTTCACATCATACCTAAAATAATTATGTAATATGTATGTAAGGCTTTCTCTATATATTTTTAGACTTTTCAACCAGAGACCACAGATATTTATGACAAGAAAAACATGCCTCGGGTGATATACTGTATTCATGCCCTTAGTTCTCATCTCTTCAAGTTAGGGAAAGCTCCACTGATTAGAGATGTTTCTGGAAAGGCAGTATTTACAGGTATGCTATAGATAAGGGTCAGTTAATAATTTTTATCAAACAAAACATTATATTATATTAAAATAAAGGTCATTCACAGTAGAGTGAATTACACTGATAATTCACAAAGGAGATCTTATCTCAAAGTAATTTCTTTCAGCAAACACAAAAAACAAATATAAATTTAAATTATTACACGATGTGGAATCTCTGGCTGAAGTGAAATGATAAATAATGTGTAACTTATAAATATTTTTTCAGATGAGCAGTTAGATCTTGTTTCTAAAGACTTGCAAAACTGTGAACATCCTATGCCAATGTTCCAAAAAATTGGAGGTCTCTTATCTAAGAATAAGTCAAATTTAAATGAGGATGAAGCTGTGCATAATGCTATTATTGAGATTAATGAAAATTTAGATAAAGAAAAAGCTCTCACGTCTGCCATATTAAATCCCCATCTGCAATTGAAATATATCCAGAACAGGCTCATTCCAGAGTACAAAAAGGTGTTAAAATCAGCAAAAAAAGAAAAAGTGCAGGCAGCACATAACAGGTCTTTAAATGATACTTATATTCCTGATGAATATGATGAGTTACTGACAGTTGTTGAAATACAAGGCCATATAATTGCAACCAACTACAAGTTTCTATGGAAGTCATTGTGCCTGACTAGCACTATGGATAATGATGTCAATGTTCTCCATAAAATGTTTACTGAAGACTGGGTTAAAGTGAAAGACTACAAGTCACAGAACTTGGATTTCTATTGTGATGTGGTCAAAGAAATAATGGACTGCAATAAAGATATTGATGTGGAGAGTGTCACAAATTGGAATAAGATTTTTCAGAATATCATCAATGAAGGAAACAGAAAAGCACATGATCTGAAAGATCACAAAGTGGCTATAGCCAAAGTCAACAAGGCACTGGATGAGGGTAGACCTGAAGATCTGTATGCAGCCCTGAATGATCCAAGTTTAGAGCTTAATTTTAAAATAAGTAAATTCTCTATTCCACTAATTTTTGAAGAGATGAAATTGGAAAAGTGTGAGTTGGAGAAGAACTTAAATGAGAGTGAGATAGCAGCATCTGTGTCTTATTTAACTGCAGTTGCTGAGATATCTCAAGCAGTAGACAGAGGGGATGAAGCAGCAGTGTGGAAATCTCTGAATTCTAGACAAATCCATTTAGAAGGGTTGAGGCCCCACTGTAGGCGGCGATACTTCTCCTCGTTGGTAAATGCTCTTCAGGTGAAGATAAGAGAACAATGTGCGTGTCCATTGCTGACATTTGAAGACATTCACGATACCATTGAGATGGTTAATATTAAGGATGATACCAATGAAGAATGTAAGTGTTATTTATTTGCTGTTATTAATTAACTTATAAATAGTTAAATTTACCAATATTTTGCATACAAAGTACCTATTGTAATTAACCTTTTCTATCTATAAATGTTGTACTTTTTTCAGTGGTTTTGGTAATTGATGGCATTAACAATGCAGTAGCTGATGAAGATATTGACACATTGATGGTTCTTCTGAAGAGTTCCTGCTTGAAGATGCCCATTCCTTTACATAAAGAGGAACATCATCTTTACCTCCGAATGTTAAAAAAGAAGTTGCTGCATAAAGAATCTGAGAATCTTTGGCTGGAGGACATAGTCCAGATAGTCAACGAGGTCAATAGTGAGTCGAAGAAAGTAAAGGAGCTGACAGATGCACTGGTCCATTTGAATATGGCCTTAATAAAGATGAATTTAGACCAGTTCTGGGATGCTCTATCAAGCCCTCTGCTTTCTGGTTCACTATTGATAGAGAAGTCCTGCAAAGATATATACTTCCAAATGTTTTGTAAAGCCTTGAAGAAGAGGAGTCATTATATTTGCCCATGGATTGTTTGTCATACAAATGCAGGTAACACAGTTTATATTGACGTGGAATCGTTCACATACAGTTGGACTACTCCTAAGGATTTCGTACCTCATGCGCGGTATTTGACCAGAAAAGATATTGCGTCTATAATTGAGAAGACTAATAAACATCACGTTAATAAATACAAGCAGATGATTATTGAGAGTTCTATTGTGAAAATTCAGGCTTATTGTCGAGGGTACTTGTATAGAAAGAGGTTGAGTGAGAGGCTCTTACTGTTCAAGGATAATGTCCACTACATCATCAAAATCCAGGCCTGGTGGAGGCGTATGCTGATACAGCGACAATATGGCACTTTGATAAAGATGAAGGCCATAGAAGCTAAACTGAGGAAGGAGAGGCAACAGAATCCTTGGGCTTGGTATAAAATACAGGTAATATAAATTACTTATATATAGGTATATAACCTTCCTCCATAAGTCATCTAAGTATTTCATTCACAGTATTTGCCAGGCCTCCATGATACATGTCTGACCTAGTCTGGCTGGGGACTTCTATAAACTTTGTTCAATTCCTTTTGTCAAAAATATTTTGTTATCGTTTTTGTGCATTTAATGTGGATGAATTGTATAGGTAAATACTTACTTTATTTGATACTAGTGGACGCCCGCGACTTCGTCCGCGTTGACTACAGAAAAAACAAAATGCCGAAATTATCCGGGATAAAAACATTTTCCCGGGATAAAAAGTAGCCTATATGTTAAGTGGGACCTGTCACAATATATTCCTGAAAACTTCATCGAAATCGGTTCAGGTTACTATTGAAGAACATAAAATATTTTCTAATGATCGTAAAATAACAACTGAACAGCCAGGATCCATTGAAATATTAGCTTGGCTGTCGGATAATGGATCCCAACTGTTCAGTCGTTATTTTAATAGTATTCATTCCATAATAATATTATAGAATTCTAGACCACCGGACATCTAAGTGCTTGTTTTTTTTCTTTTCAGTTTTTTTATTATGTACATTATTTGGTTCTTTTTATTATCTATAGATAAACTTTTTTTTATGGTTTTTGTGCCTAATAGTAAGTACCAGTAGTTATAAACATATAGATCGTTTTTTTTACAGGAACAAAAAATAATCAAAATACAAGCATTGTGGCGAGGCCGCCGCGCACGCGCTGCTTTCGTATCTCTATTCCATTCCGCGAATCCGCCATTGAAAGTTGTCAAAAAATTCATTCCGATGCTAGATTTCGCGACCGAAGATTACGACAGAGAAATAGAACTGCAGACTTTGAAATCTCAAGTCGTTCAGTCGATTAGGAAAAACCAGGAACTCTCAAAACAAATTGACGATATGGACCTTAAAATCGGTCTTCTAGTGCAAAATAGGATAGCTTTACAAGAGGTGGCTGCACATGGCTTGAAGCTGAACAATCTAGTTAAACATAATTCCATGACGAAGCTGGTGTTTCAAAATCGTGCTGATTCTAAAGGTACATTAATGACTGTCTCCACAAATGTTAAGGGTTTGAAATCCTTGACTAAAGAGTGTAAGAGACTCCTGGACGGTTATCAGCACTTGTTCTATGAACTGCAGACAAACCCTACATACCTGTCCAAATTGCTGTTCTGTATACCACAGAACAAAACTAACTTCTTCCTACAAAATGTTGTACTTAGCTTGTATAATTTCGGCGCGTATGCCAGAGATGAATACTTGCTACTAAAACTGTTCAGATTCACTTTGGAAGAGGAGATTAGTTGCAAAGTGGTAAAGCCGTTTGATATTATTGCATCAACTCCATTGGTGCTGAAGATGGCTGTAAGCCTTTCGAGGCAGTTGTCTGGTCTGAATAGTCTACAGAATATCCTGGGTCCCCTTGTAGAGAGGGTGGTGAAAGATAAGGATCTGAATATCGAAACTGGGCCGGTTGAAATATACAAGGCTTGGAGGAATGAAACGGAAATGAAGACTGGAGAAATATCGTAAGTACAGTTCTCATGTACATATGATAATATTAATAGTTCTTCTATTTTATGTAAAAGTACTGAAGTCTTAACCCTTTTTACAGGAAACTTCCCTACAATTTAACCCAGGAAGAGGCACTGCTGTATCCAGAAGTGAAATCAAGGCTAGAGCTTGCTCTAAGTCAACTTAAGACAATAGTAAACCTGTTTTTGGATAAAATAACAAGCTCTACTGAATTGTTGCCCTTCTGTATAACATACATGGCCCGAGTTTTACACAGATCATTGACATCTAAGTTCCCGCAGACTCCCGAAAAAGATGTTTTAAAAGTAAGCATTAAAAAATCGTAGTTCAAGTGTGAACGTGGAATACCTTGAATATGGAATACGTGAAAATCCTTTTAGCTCTCATTAAAACTTTTTTCTTTTAATTTTATCTGCTATCAGTTTTTCAACTATGAGTATCTATTAATCTCTATTTAATATTCTTTTGAAGAGCATGAGCTTCTGCCATACACAGGTTCAAAACTCTAGATGTTTATTTTTCCATCCAGGTAATTGGCAACCTGGTATACTACCAGTTCCTGAACGCTGCAATAGTGGCTCCTGATGCATTTCACATCATCAGTCTCCCTAACGGCACCAGCCTTACCACAGATCAACGGAAGAACCTGGCTTCTGTTGCAAAGATTCTACACTTCTCTGCTGCCAAGAAAGGTGTAAGTAAACTTTTATGTTGTCTATTTACTTGTGTACTCAAGTTATTTTATTGTGATTAAAGCTTTTGTAGCATTTTTTATTATCAATGGCAGTTTCTGATATCTGCCATCCCGGGTGTAATTTTCTTACGATGACGTACGAATAACATGTCGCATCATTATGTTATTTTAATCCAGGCGTTATTGGGCGAATCTGAATACAATATAATTTGTTGGAACTCTTATTCTTTCAAAATAGTACACACACAGGTATAGTATCCCTTATAAAATGCAAGTATATCAATTTAACTGGTGTAGGTTGCCCTAAACAAGGCGTTATTTGTTTAACAACAATGGGCATAGAAACTAAAAACTATAATTTGTTGAACTGTGATTTATTCATGTTTGAATAAACGTTTTTTGTCTTTGTTTCCCCGCGTACATCAGTGACAAGTTGCTAGCTTATCTGATGAGTTCTTAAGTCATAGTGAAGACCCGCATCAGCATAGGTCTTATATATTTATTATTTTAAGACGTGATTACATCAATATAGTTCGGCGAAGAATCGAGCCACCTGCGATGCCTGAATCAGTTCATAGTTGAATGTCACGAGCGTATGAAGGATCTATTCAGGCGCTGCTGCCGCGGACCCACGCTCGAAGAGTTCTTCTGTGTCGACGAGTATACCGAGGCGACTTTGTTGCACCATCCGCACATTTATATCACTGTTCAGGTATTATTACTATAGTCTTTATGTTTTTTGACATTGTATCGGGTTAACGGTGTTTTTAATATACTATTGTGATTGCATGAACCCCGGACTGCAAATGTAATAATACTTATAATATGCGCTAGTCCTTAAGTTTCGTTCTAGTTAAGTGTGTGTTTCATATGACTACGTTATGTGACTGCATGCAAATATGTTCGTTCTGAAATCAGACACGGTAATTATTCTGTGCAATTGACTATTATGTAGACTTGTATCGAAAATTACATAACCGCTATGAACGGTCGCGGCTACTGTGTAGGTATATCTTTTATTACAGAAGAGATAAATTTTTCTATCAAAAAACAAACGTGTTATATTTTTAACAGGAGATAGTGGACACACATGCCTTGCTGGTGGAGTACCAGGATATTCTGGCTCCGGACCCTCGGGACCGGTTGAATGAATTGCTGGACGATTTGGGAGAAGTACCCTCGGTGGCGGAACTGGTTTCCAGAGATGTTGATACGGTAATTTTAAATTGATGAAATGATTTAGTTATTTTAAAATAAAATTTATGAACGTGAAGTAGAGATAGAATACAATTACTCTGGGTGTGAGATTAGAAAGGAAATCTTTAAGGTCGGAGTAGGCTCTTGCTCCAATGGGATTTTTATTAATAAGATCTATGAAGTTCATCTAGTAGTAGGTAAATAACAAACTTTGATTAGGCACACTGTGCAAAACTTCAAACTGATCGCAAATGGTATACGCCCCGCCCCTTTTACGCGAGAAATGTGTATCTCTTCCTGTATAAGCGTGCGGACTTAGTGGCAATCGTGAGGCCATGACGTCATGATAGGGGCGGAGCTTCAGGGCCAGTGTGTGTAACGCAGTAGCTGTAACCACACGCTTATGCAAGTAGTTTGGCTAGTCACTACAAGGTGGTTTCTATGTAAATGGGCAGGGCTACAGTGTTAGGATGCTCCCCTCGTCCCATACTTCACCCCCGCTCAGCAGCACACTATTTTTGTATAAAAAAATTTGTTAGCCGCTGCTCCTCTTTTATTTTCTTCTCCATGCCTCTATTCTAGAATACAGTATTCAATATATTACCAATATAAATTAATCCTGTGCTAATGTCCTAAACTGAATGTCCGAGTTCCCTTTAGGCAAATATCATCTTCATTTACTTCTTCGATATGCTAAACGTGGCTGTGGGAGCTCCTTTATGATCCTGCAGCTCTGGCTACCCCATTTCGGGAACACAGCCGTGTCTATATTATGTACTGGTGGCCGCCGACGCCTCCGGCTGCCTTAGGGGGCATTGCAAGCCGATCTTCAGCTTTATTAGTATAGAATAGTGGACGCCCGCGACTCCGTCCGCGTGGGACTGCAGATAAAACAAAATGTCGAAATTATCCGAGATAAAAAACATTTTCCGGGATAAAAAGTATCCTATATGTTAAGTGGGACCTGTCACAATATATTCCTGAAAACTGTATCGAAATCGGTCCAGCCGTTTCTGAGATTAGCGTGCACGTTACAGTTTTATTATAGGTATGTATAGATTATAGATAGATAGATGTACATTAGTCGATAGTTCAATAAATAATGTTCTACTGAATTGTAGCCGCTAGGTGCTTCAATGGAGGAGAACGCCCGCTTGGAAGTATGTTTGGCCCTCGTCAATAAGTTCCAAACACCGTCCGATGACATGACGGATGTAAATAAGCTTTTCATCAAGACCAAGGAACTCTGTGTTGCCATTATTCCCTTTTTGAATGGTAAGTTAATTATTTTGATGTGTATATTTAGACAGCCCTTTTATAGTATGTATATTTTTGTGAGATAATGACTAGCCATTGTTTTTGCCTTGATTGATATTAAATCATGAGATTGTGACCTATATTTCTGATTTCGATAAGAGAACTATAGGCAACCCTCCCTAAAACTCTTGTCAAAACTGTTTCAATACTTAACATTCATTTTGTGATACAAGCTTAACTTGCAATCTGCTAAAGCAAGTAAAAAGCTACTTATATTAATTTATGTAAATACTAAACTTACTCTATATATAGGTGAGCATCTCTTAGAAGCTCTATGTATCGGAACTACAAAAGAGCAACAAGAACAGTACGCCAGCAAAGTGCAGAGGCGGATATATTCTGGGCAAGCCAAAGCCGGACGAGGCGACGTCTTACGCGAACACATCAACAAGCTACGCAAGAACCTGCAAATGTTGGAAGTACGAAGGTTATTGTCACCAGAGAGGATGGGTACCAAGCTTTAATAACATCTATAGCTCTCGATATATGTAATAGGCAAGTACAG